>QRDG01002392.1:168964-494017 GCA_012064385.1 Puccinellia tenuiflora | reverse complement strand
TGGGAGTTGACATGCATGAAAGCTGACCCGTGAGTTCAGAGCTCGGATCCCTTGGGTTTGAGGCTGCCGGGATGCTCCCGTGGCATGGCACCATGCTAGCCCCCTCGTGAGATACACAGGAGGGATCATACGAGCAAGGATAAAAAGCAACAACATAAAAGCTTACCAAAGCAAACATATGCTGGCGCGAAGCGCAAAGGTTCAAAGTGACCTGAAACAGAGGTTCATTACACTGGCGTGGCCAGAAACACAAAATCCGCCATGTCAGGCATGGGGTTCCACATGCTGTGGCTGAGGCTCTCGAGGGGGCGTGCTCGGGGCGACGCATGTAGAGAGAGCTCAGAGGGGCCCCTATGCGGGGGTGGCTTGTAGAGCCTGCGGTCCACCATGGCGGGCATGGGGATCCACCTCGCCAAGGCATGGTGCTTGAAGAAGTCACCTTGCCGAGGTGCGGTGGCTTGGGAGTCTTCTCGAACGGCCCGCGGCAGCGTGTAGTAGAGAGGGGAGCCCGAAATTTTCCTCGTGGAGGATGACGGCGCGTGGCTCTCCCTTGATGCAAAAAGTTGCTCGTCGAGGACGATCAGGGGTAGAACTTGCGCAGGTGCTGGATGTTCCAGGGGTTGGCGACAGGGATGCCGTCCTCCGTCTCGAGCCGCGCGGAGCCAGGCCTGGCGATGTGCACGACTCTGTAGGGGCCTTCCCACATTGGTGAGAGCTTGTGGAGGCCTGCCCTGGAGAGGATTCTCCTCAGGACAAGGTCTCCTGCTTCGAGAGTGCGCGGGCGGATGTGGTAGCGCGGAGGGTCTTGCGGTAGTCTGGTACCTTGCCGCTCTCAGGGCCGCATTGCGGCGGAGCCCTTCAAGCAGCAGGAGGTCGTCGTTGCGGAGTTCGTCCAGCTCAGCCTCCTTGAAGGCCAGACTCGGGAGAGCCATGAGTGATCTCGCTGGGGAGGACGGCTTCAGCACCATAGACGAGGGAGAACGGCGTCTCACCAGTGGCTTTGTTGGCGTGGTGCGGATGGACCAGAGCACCGAGGGGAGCTCGTCGATCCAGTGCTTGCCGCTGGCCTTGAGGCGGTTGAAGCTTCTCGTCTTGAGGCCCTTGAGCACCTCGGCGTTGGCTCGCTCAGCCTGTTGTGCTTCGTGGGTGCGCCACCGAGGCGTAGCAGATTTGGGCGCCGAGGCTGCCGCAGTAGGACTTGAAGGCGCCGCTGATGAATGTGAGCCGTTGTCGGTGATGATGCGGTTGGGCACGCCGAAGCGGCAGACCAGGCTCCTTATGAATTTCACCGCCGATTTCGCTGGTGTGGTGCGCACGGGTTCCACCTCAGGCCACTTGGTGAATTTGTCGATGGCGACGTAGAGGTAGCGGTAGCCCCCAGCGCTCGCGGGAAGGGTCCCAGCAGGTCCAGCCCCCAGACCGCGAACGGCCAGGAGAGCGGGATCGTCTGGAGTCCTTGCGCGGGCTGGTGGATTTGCTTGGCGTGGAATTGGCATGCGTCGCAGGATGGACGATTTCGGCGGCATCTTGAAGCACTGAGGGCCAGTAGAAGCCACTCCGGAAGACCTTGCCTGCAAGGTGCGCGAGGAAGAGTGGTGGCCGCACTCGCCGCTGTGGATGTCGTTGATGAGCTGGCGGCCTTCCTCGGCAGGGACGCACCGCAAGCGCAACCCCATTGGGCGCTTGCGGTACAGGTCTCCGTCGTGGAGGCAGTAGGACTTGGCCTGGCGAGCAATTCTCTCGGCCTTCGTCTCTCGGGGAGGGCTCGGTTTGCAGGTAGTTCTTGATCTCGTCGATCCAACCAGTGTCTTGTCGTACCAGAGTCAGCAGCAAGCGATCGCCCGAGGGCAACCACAGTTTGGTGCTCCGCTCGGTGGCGGTGGGAGCTCCTCGTCGATGCTGATGTTGACCACAGGTTGGTTGACCGAGGCCTTGGTGAGTCTCCTCCTCGAATACTCCAGGCTCTGGGCTTCTCTTCTTGCTGCTCGCCGAGCAATTTCGTTCTGCCTCTTGCTTTTCTGCTCGCGGGATGTGCTTGAGCTCCATGCCCCTGAAGTGCTTCTCCCGCTTGCGTACCTCTTCAAGGTAGGCCACCATGTAGGTGTCCTTTGGCGTGTAGCTTTTGTTGGAGAGTTGACGAGGAGCTGGGAGTCGCCCTTGATGAGGATGTACTTGATGCCGAGGGCGATGGCGGCTCTGAGCCCGGCGAGGAGGCCTTCATATTCAGCAATGTTGTTGGAGACCTTGTCATTGTCCTTGAAGCACAGTTGGACGGCGTAGTAGAGCTTGTCCCTGTCGGTGAGGTGAGGATGGCACCAGCTCCTGCACTCCTGGCCGCGAAGGCGCCGTCGAAGTGCATGGTCCAGTGGCCTGGTGTCGTCCCTCCTGTGGCTGTGACCTCCTCCTCTTGAGGCTCCTCTTCACGCGTGTCCGTCCATTCGGCCATGAAATCAGCCAGCGCCCTGCCCTTGATGACCCTGGTGGTGTCAAACTCCAGCTCGAAGGGTTGTAGCTCTATGCCCCAGCTTGCGACGCGATCTGTCGCGTTTGGGTTGCGCAGGACCTTCTCCAGGGGATATGAGGTGACCACCTTGATGGGGTGGCCCTGGAAGTAGTGGCGTAGCTTTCTGGAGGCGCTGAGGAGCGAGAAGAGGAGCTTTGCTGCATGGGGTAGCGCTCGCGAGCATCTCGCAGCGCTGTGCTGACGAAGTAGACGGGATGCTCGACGAGGGTAGTCGTTGGCGTAGCAGCGGCTGGCTCCTCTCCAGGCTTGGTGGAGTCCTTGGCGAGGGTTCTTTAGGTCCCGCCTGTGGTGGCTCGCATGAGGCTGAGGCTTGACGAGGGTGCTTCCTTGTCGGGTGGCTCTGGGCTTGGCGAGGCAGAGGTCTGCTTGGCGAGGACTGGCCTCTTCCCTTTCAGCCACCAAGACCGCGCTCGCCGTCTGAGGAGTGGCTGCAAGGTATAGCTTCAGAGGGCTCGCGAGGGCGTGGGGCAACCATGATGGGTGGGCTCGCCAGGTATTTCTTCAGGTCCTCGAAGGCCTTTGCTGCTTCAGGGGTCCACTTGAAGGGACCGGACCTCTTCATGATCTTGAAAAATGGCAGCGCCCTCTCGCCAAACTTGGAGATGAAATGGCCAAGGGCTGGCCATAAATCCCGCTAGGCGTTGCATGTCCTTGAGGCGACGAGGAGGCTGCATCTGTTCTATGGCCTTGATCTTATCGGGGTT
The DNA here is from genome assembly GCA_012064385.1 of Puccinellia tenuiflora. NCBI lineage: Eukaryota > Viridiplantae > Streptophyta > Magnoliopsida > Poales > Poaceae > Puccinellia > Puccinellia tenuiflora. The sequence continues at coordinate 490,789 of QRDG01002392.1, read as the reverse complement.
GGCCTCGATGCCGCGGTGGGATACCAGGAACCCGAGGAGCTTGCCTGAAGGGACCCCGAAGATGCACTTGGCGGGGTTCAGCTTGATGTTGACCTTGCGCAGGTTGGCAAAGGTCTCCTCGAGGTCCTGGATGAGCGTGCTTTCTTCGCGAGTCTTGACGACGATGTCATCGACGTAGGCCTCTGCATTCTTCCCCATTTGAGCCCCCAAGGCGATTCTCATGAGGCGCTGGAAAGTGGCGCCGGCATTCTTCAGGCCGAAGGGCATGCAGACGTAGCAAAACACACCACAAGGGGTGAGAAATGCTGTCTTCTCCTCGTCTTCCTTCGCCATCTTGATCTGGTGGTAACCAGAGAAGGCATCCAGAAAACAGAGGAGTGCGCAGCCGGCGGTGGAGTCCACGATCTGGTCGATCCTCGGGAGGGGATAGGGGTCCTTGGGGCAGGCCTTGTTGAGGTCGGTGAAGTCGATGCAGAGGCGGCTTCCTCCGGTGTGCTTGGGGACGACCACACCGTTGGCGAGCCAAGTGGGATGGACCACTTCCTTGATGATGCTGGCCTTCTTCAGTTTCTCTACTTCCTTGACGATGAAGTCTTGCTTCTCTGGCGCCTGGCGCCGCGCTTTTTGCTTGACGGGGCATGCGTTTGGACACACGGCTAAGTGGTGCTCGATCACCTCCCTCGGTACTCCGGACATATCTGATGGTGTCCATACGAACATGTCAAAGTTTGCCCTGAGGAAGGGCGATGAGCGCGCTTTCCTATTTGGAGGCAGGTTGGCGCCGATGGTGACGCTAGCCCCCGAGCCGCTTGCCCCAAGAGACACTTGCTTTGTCGCAGCCTTCTCCTGAGAGAAAAGCTGCTTCTTCTTGACGGGGGGCCTCGGCAAGGGATCCTCGTCCTCATCAGCAGGTGACCGCCACCGCGGCAGCCTTGTAGGCCGCTTGTGCAGCGTACAAAGCGTCCGAGACCACGCCGCGGATGACGATGGTGCCACCCGAGCCAGGGAGCTTGACGAGGTTGTAGGCATGGTGGGTCACCGCCATGAACTTGGCGAGGGCGGGGTAGCCGAGGATGGCATTGTAGGGCAGGGCGATGTGCGCGACGTCGAAATCGATCAGCTCGGTGCGGTTGTTGGCCTGGGTGCCGAAAGTGGACGGCGAGCCTCACCTGCCCCAAAGGGGTGGTGAGACCCTCGGTCACCCCCGAGAAGGGCCTGGTGGGCATGAGCCGCTCGTAGGGCACCTGCAGCTTCTCGAACGTCTCGACGGAGATGACGTTGAGGCATGCGCCCCCATCAATGAGCGTCTTAGAGACAGCGATGTTGTTGATGGTGGGGGTGCAGACCAACGGGATGGTGCCGACGGTTGAGGTGGACTTGGGGTGGTCGGTGGAGTCAAGGTGATGGGGCACTGGGACCACTTGAGGGGCCTGGAGGCCTCGACGCCAGGGAGGGCTTGCCGCGACCTCGCGAGCGAATTGCTTGAAGTGGTGGTTGGAGCTGGGGGCCTGAGCCCCGCCAAGGATGCAAGCGGCTCCGCGAGGCACCTGGTAGCCTTCAGGAGTCTCGTCGGGGAGGTTGTCGTTCATGGGCTGGGCAGCATTGGCCTGGGGGTTCTGCTGGTAGTTGTCATCGTAGTTTTGTTCCAGCGTCGCCCCCGCGGCCGCCGCGGCCTCCGCCGCCTTGCGGCCGACCGTTTGCCTCACGAGTCTCGCGAAGCCTCTTGATGTCGTAGCAGTCCTTGGTGGCGTGGGAATGCCTGTTTGTGGTAGATGCAGAAAGGGCGATCGTCCTTCTTCTCGGGTCCCGCGGCTGGAGTGGCAGCTTGGCGAGGCTGCTTGGCGTCAGGTTCAGCCGCGAGGACCGCAGTGGTCTTGCGCTTCTCGGTGGATTTCTTCTTCTTGGACCCCTCGGCGGGGTCCCCTGGCTCGTTCGTGACGAACAAGCGGCCCGCCTCGGCCTTGGCGCACTTGTCCACCAATTCGAAAAGCTTGACGACGGTGGTGATGTTGTCGTGGATGCCAAGCTTCTCGAGCATCCGTACGTCCGTGACCCCAGCCTGGAAGGCCGAAATGACCTGGGCGTCGGTGGCATTGGGGATTTTGTTGCGCTCTTGGCTGAAGCACTGGATGTACTTGCGGAGGGTCTCGCCAGGCTTCTGACGCACGGCGCGGAGGTCATTGTACGTGAGGCCGCGCTCGTACGTGCACTTGAAGTTGGCGACGAAGCACCGGCAGAGGTCCTCCCAAGTGTTGATGGACTCGGCGGGGAGGTTGGTGAGCCATGAGGATGCTGAGTCCTTGAGGGCCATGGGGAACCAGTCGCCATGACCTTGGTCATCGCCCCCGGCGGCCTGGACGGCCAGAGTGTAGAGCTGCAGGAACTCCAGGGGGTTGTTCTTGCCGTCGTAGCGCGGAGGAAGATACGGGCGGAACTTGACTGGCCAGATGACGCGACGGAGGCTGCGAGTGAACACGACCATCGTGCCAAGGTGACCGTGCCGTTGGCGAGCGTGGCACGGAGATGGCGCCCTGCGGCGGCGACGTCATGGACGGCGCGGTTTTGGCGATCTTGGTTGCGCTCGATGCTCACGCGTGCGTTCTCTGGGCTCGCTGCACGATCCGGCAGTCGTTCGATGATGACGCGTGCGACGCGGCGCGGTTGCCGCGAGGAGGAGCCCCTGGAGCAGGCTGCGGTGGAGCCGGTGGAGCTGGGGAGCGGGAAGCAGGCGCGGGGGTGACGAGGAGGTTGGGGGAGCATGAGGCGCGCCGTGCGCCACGTCTCCCGCGAGGGCAGAGAGGACCAGCGAGCGAGACGGTGCAGGAGCGGCAGCGCGAGCGGCGCCAATGAGCTCGGAGACGCGGTTGAGCCAGGCCTCCTGGGCCTCCGGCGTGGGGACGGTACTGCAGCAGCTCCTGCGCCATGAGAAGCGCAGTTGCCAGGCTGGGCGCAGGGCGGCCCAGCGAGGAGGGCAGCACGGTCCCGCGACGGGTGCAGGGAGGAAGCCTCCTCTTCGCCGAGGTCATCCTCAGCGTGGTCGATGTCGTCATCCTTCGGGTGCTCGATGCGGGGCTCGGGGTCGACGTGGCGCTCCGAGCAGCACTCCCACACGGGCGGCCGCGCGGGCGGCTGGCGGGAGGAGCGGTGGCGGCGCTAGCCGTCCGGCGAGCGAGTCGTTCGGCGCGAGAGCCGGCCATGGCGGTGTCGAGGTTGAAGATGCGCCTCAGCCCCCTACCCTGGCGCAACCAAATGTCGGAGAACTGTCCCAGGAACTGGGGGTGTCTCGAGAGGATCGAGTAAGGGGCTGAACACGAAATCAAACAACCCTCAACGTGCTCCGGCGACGGTGCTCGTCGGACTCGCTTGCGGGACAGCACTGCAGAGATGGAACACTCGGTCTTACCCAGGTTCAGGGCCCTCTTGTGGAGGTAAAACCCCTACGTCCTGCTTTGGTGTATTGCACTGCTTGGAGAGTTTACAGTACAAGGAGAGCTTGTCGAGCTCGAGGTGGCTAACAATGGCTAACCCTAGATCTTGAGCTAGGATGCGAACCAGCGTCGAGCTCTCCAGGGAATCGAACCCTTTGCACGGGCGTGCCTCCGTTACTTTTATAGGCGTCTCGGACCTCTTCCGCCCAAACATTTGGCGGGAAGGGTTCCCATACGGCGACGAAGGAAGGAGGTGCGGTGCACAATAAGGTGAAGTCCACCAGAAAGGTGAAGGCCATGGACCGCGTCCATGGCAGGGACGGCGTCACAAAGCTGGAAAAGGCCACCGTCCAACGGGCGGCGGGGCTGGCGCTGCGGAGGTGGAACGGGTCCCACGGTGACGTCGCCCTTGGAGCGTAGCTGCAGACGGTTCCCTTATCACAAAGTGGCAATACTCGTTGTCCGCTTTGCTTGGTGCTACTTTGTGACTCCTTTATACATGGAAACGGCAACCTGCGGCGTCGTCGTCATCGCGCGCGTCACTCTGCACATGGCGCAGTGCCCATGTGCGCTCTCTGCCGCGGAGGCAACAAATGGCTTCGTGGGGAAGGAGCCTCGCGAGGCAAAAAAGCCTCGCCGAGCTCCTCGGCTTGGTCCCTAGCAGAATTGCGGGTGGCGTCGGAGACACCTTGCCGAGTTGCGATCCCTCGCCAAGGGAGGAGAACCCTCGGCGAGTGAGAAAAGACCCCTCGCGAGGGAAAAAACCCTCGTGAGGCTCGCCAGGCTTGGAGAGCCTGGTCCTTAGCGAAAATCATCCAAAGAATCTTGTGGGCCCTGGCAGGCCGGCCCGTGGTACCCTGGTTTCCACTGTGCCGACAATTGCGAAGGCGAGAGCTCAAGGAAGAACTGGGGCGACGGAAGCCGAAGACGGTAGCCCAGTTGATGGATGTCGCTAATGACTGGGCAAACGGTGAGGATTACATGCGCAACGACCGGCCCAGGGGGCACGATGATCGTGACTATCAGCAAGACTCGGGGCGAAGCCGCGGCTACGACCCCAGGAAAAAGAGGAAGTTTCCCAACTTCGACCCGAATGAGCTAGCCGAAATGGTAGCGGCAGGTTTTCACAACGATCGAGAAGGGAATCGCCGCAGGAGAGAATGGCGGCAGCGACAGCCCGAGCAGGACGGAGAGCAAATGCTCACAGGTCCATGCCCTTTCCACCCGTACAAGGATGAACACGGCAACATTAGTTCGGGTCATCAACTGAAAGAATGCCGCAAGTTTGAGAAGTTACTAGCGGCATACAGGCAGATCCATCAAGCCGCGCAGAACAAAGGGTATTCAACAATCCCGGGAGTGATGGTGCAAGACGCACCCGAGGCGTTACCACTCCCCCCGCCACAACTGGCATCCGTAATCCAGCGGGTGCCACCACCTCAGCAATTACTACCACCCCCGGCTGCGGCAGAACTTTTCCCCGCCCCGGTTGGTCATGTAGGAATGATACAAAAGGGACGTCCCTCGAACAGGACCCAAAAGTTGATAACCCGACAGGTCAATCTAGCGGTGTCGGCACCCCCAGCCACTCCTGACTACCTCAATTGGTCCGAGTGCAGGATCACATTCTCAAGAGAAGACCACCCACCCCAAGTGGCACGACCAGGTCACGCCGCCTTAGTACTCGGAGCCCAAATCGGTGGGTACGTCATGAGTAAGGTCTTCATGGACGGCGGAAGCGGCATTAACATCATTTACGCCAGCACACTGCGCCGCATGAAGATCTCGCTCGCAGCTAGCCTTGTAGACTCTGACACTTCGTTTCATGGAATAGTACCCGGGAAGGCTGTATACCCCTTCGGAAAAATCCATCTGGACGTAGTTTTCGGAGACCCCGCGAACTTCCGCAAAGAGAAAATCGAGTTCGAAGTCGTCGACTGGCCCTCACAGTACCACGCCATCCTGGGCCGCCCGACATTCGCAAGGTTCATGGCCGTGCCACACTACGCATACCTTTTACTCAAAAGGCCAGGACCAAATGGCACAATTACCGTTCGAGGAGACTACCGGACGTCGGACAGCTGCGACAGAGATTTTAGCAAGATCTCCAGGTCGTTCGGGATGCACGAAGAACTCTCACAGTTGAGCTCTTCGACCGATTACAACCTTCCACCCGTAACTCAGTCAACAGCACCCGACAGAGAGTTCAACAAAAGCAGCGACACGAGAACCCATCAGGTGCACCCAACAGATCCAACCAAAACAGCAATCATATCCACCAATCTGCCCTCCGCATAGGAAAGCGCGCTCGTCGAGTTCCTCCGTGAGCACTGGGAAATATTCGCTTGGTGTCCTGCGGACATGCCAGGCATCTCTAGAGAACTCGCCGAGCACGCACTTGAGATACGCCTTGAGGCCAGACCTATCAAACAGTTCCTCCGGCGTTTTGCAGAACCGAAGCGCAGAGCCATTGGCGAAGAAATCAACCGGCTCCTCGCAGCCAAGTTTATCCGGGAAATAAAACAACCCACCTGGGTAGCAAACCCCGTCCTTGTCCCGAAGAAGAACTCGAAAGTACTACGCATGTGTGTAGACTTCACGGCTCTCAACAAGCATTGTCCCAAGGACCACTTTCCCCTCCCACGCATCGATCAAATCATTGACTCGACCGCGGGATGTGCTCGTCTGTCCTTCCTGGACGCCTACTCAGGCTACAATCAGATCCGCATGAAGGAAGAAGACGAAGAGAAGACAACATTCATCACACCCTATGGTGTATACTGCTACACCACGATGCCCTTTGGTCTCAAAAACGCGGGTGCAACTTACCAAAGGTGCATGCAAGCCCGCCTTAAGGACCAGATCGGCAAAAATGTCCAAGTATATGTGGACGACATTGTCATCAAGACAAAAAATGAGGCCACGCTCCTCGACGACATAGCCGAAACCTTCGCAGCACTCAACAAGTATCACATCAAGCTCAACCCAACGAAGTGTGTGTTCAGGGTACCCGCCGGGCAACTGCTCGGGTTCCTCGTATCCGCCAGGGGCATTGAGGCGAACCCTGAAAAGATACAAGCAATCCTGTCAATGGAGGAGCCAACCAACCTCAAGGGAGTCCAGCGCCTAGCGGGGCGAGTCGCAGCCTTGAGCAGATTTATCAGCAGATTAGGAGAAAAAGCCCTCCCGTTCTACCATCTGCTGAAAAAAGAAGACAACTTCGAGTGGACAGAGGAGGCTCGCAAAGCATTTGCTGAACTCAAGCAGACATTGCCAACGAAACCAGTTCTGGTGGCACCCCAGGAACGGGAACCTCTATACCTGTACCTGGCTGCAACCAAACAAGTAGTCAGTACGGCGCTCGTAGTCGAACGAGCAGAAGAAGGAAGATACATGGTGTCTAGCGCCCAATCTACTACGTCAGCGAGATACTCTCGGTGTCAAAGCAACGGTACCCGCACTACCAGAAACTCGCATATGGAGTATTCATGACGGCGCGAAAGCTAACGCACTCCTTCTCCGAGCACCCTATCACGGTGCTGACAAATGCGCCCCTGTCGGATATACTCAACAACCCGGAGGCAACAGGTCGAGTAGCAAAGTGGGGAATCGAGTTGTCGCCCAGATACATCACATACCGACCCAGAGACGCACTCAAGTCCAAGGCCTTGGCAGATTTCCTCGCATAATGGACAGAGATTCAGACTCCAGGTCCCCCGGACCTATCCAATTCCTGGATCATGTATTTCGACGGGTCGAAGAGGCACGAAGGAGCCGGAGCAGGGGTTATCTTGATTTCACCCAAAAGAGACAAGCTAAAATATATACTGCAGATGAATTTCAAGAAAGCATCTAACAACGAGGCAGAATACGAGGGCCTACTGCACGGCATGTGGATGGCAAAGGCCTGCGGGGCAACGAGACTCATGATCTATGGGGACTCGAACCTCGTAGTCCAACAGATGATGAATGAATGCGATGCAATATCTTCCAACATGGCAGCTTACAGGGACCTCTACAATGCCCTGGAAGGGAGCTTCGACGGGTGCGAGTTGTGTTACATCGCGCGAGGAAGCAATGAGGAGGCTGACAGGCTAGCCAACATTGGCTCCACCCACGCACCCGTACCCGCTGGAGTCTTCCTTGAGCAGATAAGCAAACGTTCCGTAGAGTACAAGGACCCCGACGCTCCGGCAGCAGCAGCCCCGGCCGTCGGCTCCGAGCAGCCAGCCGAACAAAAGAACGAGCCAACAGAAGCCAACTCTTATGAGGTCTTCCTCGTGGAACCTTCCTGGACTCAGCCGTACATAGCGTACCTGCTACGCCAAGAGTTACCAGAGGACCCAGTCGAAGCCCGCCGAGTCACTCGGCGCAGCAAAGCATTCGTCACGGTCAAGGGGGAGCTGTACAAGAAAAGCGCATCAGGGATACTACTACGATGTGTTGAACCAGAAGAAGGGAGGAAAATTCTACTCGATATTCATGAAGGTATATGTGGACATCACGCGAGTAGTCGGGCACTCGCAGCCAAAACGCGACGAGCAGGATTCTACTGATTATCCATCATGCAGGACGCCAAGGAGATAGTCCGCCGATGCGCTGGGTGTCAACGGTTTGCAACCAAACCGCACACCCCCGCAACGGAGCTAAACATGATACCAATTGCATGGCCCTTCGCACAATGGGGAGTCGACATGGTAGGCCCGCTGAGAAAATCTTCTCCCGGGGGACACACTTTCCTTCTGGTGGCAGTAGACAAATTCTCCAAATGGATCGAAGCCAAACCGGTCACCAACGCGGGTGCAACCGCAGCACTAAATTTCGTCAAGTCCATTGTCTTCCGTTTCGGAGTGCCCCACAGCATCATCACGGACAACGGGTCCAATTTCATCGCCGATGAAGTCCAGACATAGCTGGGGATAAAGCTCAACTTTGCCTCCGTCGCGCACCCGCAAACCAACGGACAAGTCGAGCGTGCAAACGGGCTCGTCAGTAGTGATATCAAGAAACGCCTTCTCACGCCCTTGGAGAGAGCTGCTGGCGCATGGGTCGAAGAGCTACCATCGGTATTATGGGGCCTGCACACAACGCCAAACTATTCAACAGGGTTCACCCCCTTCTTCCTGATACATGGAGCCGAAGCAGTACTACCTGCCGAGGTTCGACACAACTCGCCTCGGGTAGCAGCCTATACAGAAGCTGGGTCGAACAAAGCACTCGAAGATGGCATAGATGAAGTCGATGAGGCACGGGACACCGCACTCTCGAGATCGGCGGTCTATCAGCAGAGCTTGCGCAACTACCACAGCCGACGAGTGCGGGACAGATCCTTCGCCGTAGGCGATTTGGTACTACGGTTAAAACAGAAGAAAGGCCACAAGCTATCTCCTCCCTGGGAAGGACCATACGCCATCGTCAAGATCATTGGCAAAGGAGCATACAGGCTAAAGGACTTGGCAACGGGCATCGTCTACTCCAACCCGTGGAACGTTGCGCATCTACGACGCTTCTACCCCTAGATATTATCTCTTTTTTTTGTGACTACCACATCTTGTGAAATAAGGTCCCTTGGCCATATTGCTACTTTTTCTCACCGACAAGCATCAATAAAGTGGGTATGCGCATATGTTCAGATTTCAAACCAGCAGAACCTATACTAAGAGTCGACTTAGCTTGGGCCGCACCCGACACTCGGGGGCTGCGCCCCACAAGCTACTCGAAGAAATCACTTAGCTCTACTAAGAGTCGACTTAGCTTGGGCCGCACCCGACACTCGGGGGCTCCGCCCCACAAGCTACTCGAAAAAATCACTTAGCTCTACCAAGAGTCGACTTAGCTTGGGCCGCACCCGACACTCGGGGGCTGCGCCCCACAAGCTACTCGAAAAAATCACTTAGCTCTACTAAGAGTCGACTTAGCTTGGGCCGCACCCGACACTCGGGGGCTGCGCCCCACAAGCTACTCGAAAAAATCACTTAGCTCTACTAAGAGTCGACTTAGCTTGGGCCGCACCCGACACTCGGGGGCTGCGCCCCACAAGCTACTCGAAGAAATCACTTAGCTCTACTAAGAGTCGACTTAGCTTGGGCCGCACCCGACACTCGGGGGCTACGCCCCACAAGCTACTCGAAGAAATCACTTAGCTCTACTAAGAGTCGACTTAGCTTGGGCCGCACCCGACACTCGGGGGTTGCGCCCCTCAAGCTACTCGAAAAAATCACTTAAGAATCGACTTAGCTTGGGCCGCACCCGACACTCGGGGGCTGCGCCCTTCAAGCTACTCAAAAAATTCATCTAACTCTACTATGAGTCGACCTGTCTCGGGCCGCACCCGACGCTCGGGGGCTGCGCCCCACAAACTACTCGAAAAATTCATCTAACTCTACTACGAGTCGACCTGTCTCAGGCCGCACCCGACGCTCGGGGGCTGCGCCCCATAATCTACTCGAAGAGTTCACCTAACTCTCCTTTGGCTCAGCCCACGCTACCCCCGATGCAGGATCAACAATAGCAGGAACAAGCTCGTCAAAGTAGACAAATCTTGGGTCGATTCGCCGTACAGCAGACAAGAAAAATCACACAAATCATCGCAACTACACAAAGGCACATGGATTTACATGAGACAATTCGGGCTACAAATCAGCATGCGGACGACGGAGAGTTGCAGCAGTTTCCCATTCAAGGAGAGCAACCGCATTTTTCGCGGGTCCATCAGCAGCCGCATAAAATGGATCCAGGACTGTATTTTCCCAGTTAAACCAGCAGGTGGCCCTCTTAAAATATTTTCCAAATCCAGATGCGGATCTTGGATAAGGACAAGTGCAAAAGCAAAACGGGCACCCGCCTCCAATTGCTCCCGCACAAATCCTTCAATAGCCTCGCCACAACGAAATTTCTTCAACAAGTCAGCCAAACTATGAGGCGCCGGGTTAAGAGGAAACAAGGCCTTGTAAACCAATTCCAAGGCAGAACGGCAAGACTCAACGAAGGAATCAACCTGATCGACCCGATCCTGCAGAGTAACAAGTACGTGACCTCTATCTCGATCCGACCAGAAGCTGGGAGCGCCACGAGCAACAAGATCCGCAACCGCATTAAGTTTAAGCCGGACCCGCCGAACCTCTTCGCCGGAATCAAGTTGAACACCTGTCATAGAAGCTCAGTTACGCAAGGCTACAGCAAAACCGCTAAGGGACGAGCAGAGGCAAAACTTACAAAGGAGATGGTCGCTCAGCCGTCGCAACTCGGAAAGGATAAAATTCTCCCGTTCAACAACAGCGGCCTGCTTCGACTTCAGCACAGCCAGATTTGCTTCGACTACCCGAAGACGACGTTCGGCCTCTTCAGCCTGTACCCGCAAGCGGTTGACCCGAAAGGTTTCTTCTTCTGGCGGCGCAGAAATGGGGGAGGCGTGTGGTTGTTTATCACAGTTCGGCGAAATGGACGAAGAATTGGAACCACCAGCCTGACGAACAAACATAGCAAAACCAAGCAAAAACGTTAGATCTCCCGTCTGGCCTGGTAAAGCCCGGGTTAGTTGCTGCTCCTAAGGACACAGCAATACACTCGCACGCGACAACCCGCCAAGAGACAACACAGACTCATATACAGGCAAAAGTAGAATTGATTCCCAAGTTCAACACAGCTTACAAATACAAAGCATAGCAGGAACATTACAAGACCAAACAACTAAGAAGAGGGAGCAGCAGGCGTATCAAAGGTACAGGCCTGCCGCTCCAGCATCTGCGACAGCTGCTCCACAAGTTTACGCGCACGTGGTTGGAGGGGTCGAAGGTCTACCTCCACGCCGTCGGGTCCCTTTGGAAACTCCGAGGTAACTTTGTCGAGGTCACCTTGCACTCCATGCCCCATCGCGAGCGACAGCACGGTCTCCGCACCACAGATGGTCTGTTCACGACTGAACTCGCCAAGCGGGTCGCCCTCTACACCGAAGGACTCAACAAGGTCATTGAAAGTTTCGGGTGCGTCCTCTTCCTCAGGATACATACTTTTCCTGATTGAGGAGAGCACACCCGTGGCTTTCACCACAAGATCGCGAGCGCGATTGCCATAGTCCCACGCCAGAGATATGGCATCCGACAGACAGTCCACGTGCTCGCGACCCGCAAGATTGAGCTCCACACCAAGAGCACCTGCGCAGGAAGCCGAGTTAGCCAATTACATAGGTCAAAGCAATATAAGCATCGTAGCTAAACTTACTCAACAAGGAAGTCGCCAACAGAGTCGCCTGGCCAGACAAGTCTTCATCACGCTTGAAGTTTTCCCAGGATTCTCTTTCCCGCTGACCCTTCAACTCCTCTAGCTCCTTCTCAAGTGCGGTAACCCGAGTATCCAGATCGGTAGCACGGCGAACAAGGTTCTGGTTCTCGGTAACCGCAGCATCGAGTGCTCCTGTGCAGAGCCGCAAAGTTTAGAGGGAATCGACACGGTCAAAATAGATGACAAAGACATACACAGCAAGGAAGGAGAAAGCATACCTTGCAAGTTCGCAAACTTCTCCCGCAAATCATTCCTCTCTGTCTCCACATGCACATATTCGGAGGCCAGGTCCAGCATCTTATGGATATAGGGCTGCGAAGGAAAAGGTCAATAAAAAGTTAGAAGGCAAGGCAAGAGCCCACGCCCAATTGCACACAATTGCGCCCGGCCTCGGGGGCTACTGAGGGTAAACCCAGCAATTCGATGGCAACTCACGTGTCCTTCGCGCCTCGGGAGCAGACCCGAAGAACTATCAGCGGGAGGAGCCGAACCGCCAGCATGAGGAGGAGAACCGCTAGCACGAGGAGGAGAGCCGCTGGCAGGATCGTCCCTGACAGAGACAGTAGATGACTAAGCAAGACACAATAAAGGAGAAAAGTATCAGGGTTAATGACAAAAGTTCCTCACCTGTCGCACTCGACATTAATCACGGGCACCTTGTTATAGATGTTCCACCGTGTCAACATCCGAGGTTTCTTCGCCGGTGGAGGAGGTTTGTATGCCAGAGGAGTCGCGTTTATCACTTCCGTGCCCTCCAAAATAGGCGGATCCGGAGCAGGAGAAGAACCCGAGGTAACTGCAGGAGCACCGGGTACATTGGAAGGGTCGTCCGTCCCCGCATTCGTGCTCTCGCTGGCAAACTCGAGTTTTCGTTTTCGGACGACTCTCTCGTTAGCTCGAGGGGAGGAGTTGTTTTCTTCATCATCGGAAGACTCCTCGGCAAGAGCCTCAGACACAGAACCCGAAGGCTCATCTGTCTCCACCGGAGCTTTATCCGAAGGAATTGTCGAGTAGGAAGTCAAGATAACATGCCCCTGCAAGGAAAAGGATGTTAGCCAAAGAGTTCATAAAATGGAGAGAAGTGCCAAGTAGATTTAAAACTTTGATTACCTCGGGAAGGGGATTTTTGTTGCTAAAAGGAGTCGCGGCAGTGGACTCGACGAAGGAGTCATCTCTCTTGAGGTGAGTGATCTGGCGCACCCGTGCCTCCAGCTCCTCACCCGAAATTTCTTCGGATGACGTTCTTGACGGGTCCTGAATCCCGGAGTACTCCCACATACCGCGGACTCTTGCCTGAAGTGGTTGGATGCGTCGTTTCAGAAAAGTGCAGATAAGCTGCATTCCAGTCAACTCCTTGCCAGGTGCGAAACGGAGAGAAGCGACTCGGGATAAGAGGTCGTTGGCCTCTGCTTCTTCCGTGGGACTCAGGTCATGCCTCCAGGTCCTTTTTGATTTCACCTGAGCCTCGAGGGAGAAGTTGGGCACCCCCGCTTCTCCTTCGACTGCGAAGTAAAACCAGCGTTTCCTCCATCCTTGCACGGATTCGCTAAGTTTGATGTCAAAGTAGGGGACATCGTTGCGAGTCTGAATGCCAAAGCCTCCAGTCACCAAGCTACGTCGAGCAACCGTGTGTTTCTTCACGAAGAAAATGCGACGCCACAATCCCCAATGGGGATGCACGCCCAGGAAACACTCACAAAGCACAATGAAGCATGCGATGTGGAGGACGCTGTTCGGGGTAAGGTCATGCAGTTGCACGCCATAAGCATACAGGAGGCCTTGGACGAAATCATGGAGGGGAAAGGACAGGCCCCGCGTCAGGAAATCCATGAAGACGACGCGCTCGCCGGCGCGAGGAGAAGGAGTTACCTCGTTCCCGGCGCAGCGCACTCTGCTGCTCGCCGCCGCCGGCAAGCGGCCGTCGGCCCTCAGAGTGGAGAGTTGGCGGTCGCTGACGGTGGATGCCTCCCAGTCTCCCTTCATTCTCTTCGGCGGCGCGGTGACGTTGCCGTAGAGATTCTTGCTCTTCTTGCCCATGGCGAAGGAGTGTGGGAGAAAAGCAGATCGGTGAATGCGAGGAAGAGGAACGAGAAAAAGGAGAATGGCAACGGAGGTGAACTACATTGAGAGATTCTGCCCCTTATCAAGGCTCACGGTTGGCGATCGTAGCCGTCGGACGTGCTGTTGCGTTTTCCAGCCCTGCATCGAGCCGTCCACGTGTCTGCCAGGAAATGAACTGACACCCCCCCACTACACCGCTGGGCGCGGGAATCGAGGGTGTCGTTCCGTATTTCGTGCCACGGGCAGTCAATGAGCCACTGAACCGGTGTGCGAAGCGGCCTTGCTCTGGCAACTGTCGCAGAGTTACGTCAAATCAAGTGCTCAGAGGCGATGTCATCCATGACGTCATAAGATTTTCGGCTCCTTTCTAGCGAACCGTACTCGCGGTCATTTGACTAAGCCCCAGTCGATCGCATCCTGGGCAAATTATTATTTTCCCATATTGCCTCCGCGGCAACAGATCTCTGGATGCCGCGTCCATGATGTGAAGGTAAGACGAACAGATCCGTTCCGTTGGCCTGGGACTCGCCTCAGACTGTGAAGTACCCAGTAAATATCCACGCCTACGGTGTGAAGAAAACCCTGACGGACGCATTGGGTACCCATCACATTGCAAGAGTCGAGATTTTGTAAGACCTCAAACGGCAAAAATCTGACTACGCTTGCCTTATCCGGGTTCGGGTCCGGGGCCCCGAATTTGAAGTAGTTTAGTGTTGTTTTGCCCGAGTGCAGTTAACTGGACCCGATCTGTCGTGTGTTCCAGGCTCGCTAAACGTCATCCCCACAAATCCTCCTGCTCCGATGCTCTTCCAGACTCGGGCTTCAGTTTTGCTTACCTATAGGCAGACCCGGGCCAGTGCTCAAGTCAGGGAACCCGAACTCGAGGCAACCTGTCAAGCACAGTTAGCTGAATTCGAACTGTCAAGTTTTCTAGACTTGTTGAAGTGATATCTCCGCGAATCTCCTTGTTCCGATGTTATTTCCGGACTCGAGTAATGGCTTCTCAGTAAAAGAATTATGTAACGGTCGGGTACTCGAACTAGAGTCTCCACCCGATTCTGCGAATCACCTGAAGACTCGGGGGCTACTGACATGGTTATGATCATCGGGTCCCACCTGTCGGGTACCTGGTAACCATTACTGGAAAGGACTCATCAGCAAGCACGTCTGGAAGAAGGCCCAGGCCCATGTAAAGGGCAGTGCGGGGTCCCTTGTTGGGCCGGATTAGGGTTAGGGTTACGCTCTAGACCTTGTAAACCTACCCGGATACGGATACCCGAGACCCAGCCTACTATAAAGGCTGGGAGGAGCCGCCGGGTAGAGGGACCTAGATTGCATCGCCACCATAAGCCCTTACGGTGACGCTGTAACACAAACCAGCAAGAGAATACATATCGTTTACCTCACCGGGGATCCAAACCCCGGCGATTTCCTGCGTTCCTTGTTAGCCGCCGGTGTCACCCACGTCATGAAGTTCTCCATAAACCCAAGTCCCTCAAGGAGGGACACTGCCGAGTTGATCCCTTGACAACATACCTGCAGGCTACACAGCCGCCAGAGAGCGATCTGCGGGCAGCCCTGCATCGCCAGCAAATCAAGTTCCTCAGTACCATGGGGACGACATTGATACCTGAGGAGCCACAACCAGCTGCAATAATAGCAGCTGGCAACAACACGGTTAATCTCCGTCAGTCGAGTCCGCGGCGGGAGACAAGAACCCGAGAATCGGGCGACCGTACCCGAGATCGAGAAAACCGCGTCACACGCGGCAACAATGAGCGAGCAGCTCCAGAAGAAGACAATCGCGTCACCCACGACCGGCGAAACCGCGGTAATTGTGGGCACGAGGGACGCTACCAACTCACCGAGGGCGAAGATGCGCGCAATGCCATCACGCATAACAAGGTCACCAGGAACCGCTCCAGGCGAGTAGTTCAAGAGGAAGAAAGCGACAGGTCATCGTCCGATGACGACTTCGAGCCCTGCAGTGCACTATGCTTCAGTCGACGCATCCGGGAGACCAGAATGCCGAAAGGATTCAGGTTAACGTCGGAAACCCCCAAGTATGATGGCTTGCAAGAACCGTCTGCCTGGCTGGAGGACTACCTGACGGCGGTAACCTGCCAAAGAGGATCGACGTCTACTGCCATGCAGTACATACAACTCATGCTCTCGGGATCGGCTCGAGCCTGGCTTAAGAGCCTACCGAGAGGCGCATACACCTGCTGGGAAGACTTCAAAGAAGACTTCGTCCGCAACTTCATCGGCACGTACAAGAGACCTGCCTCATTCGAGGAACTGCGAGCCTGCAAGCAGCGTGAAGATGAGATGTTGCGCGAGTACATCCAGTGTTGGACTCTCCTCCGCAACGCAACGGAGAAGATATCGGAAGACAACGCCATATACGCGTTCACCCGAGGAGTCTATCGGGTCGAGCTCCGGGAGACTTTTGGTCGAGTGAAGCCCAAAACCATCGCCCACCTCATGCAGATAGCCAATGAGTGGGCGGATGGCAAAGATTCCATACGCAACGAGCGCGCCGGCACACCTGGTGTCAACGGCAATCAAGGTTCTTGGAGTCGCCATAACAGCGACCGCCGTCGTAAGAGGAAGTCGCACATCTACGAGGACACGGAGGGCATGGAACTCGTGGCGGCAGGCTTTACTGATAGCCGTGAGCAAAGAAACCATGACGACAGTCGCTATGAGCGCGATAGTCGAACAACCGGTTACAAAAATAGCTAGGAAGTCAAGCGTGAATGGCGGCCGTGAGAGTCGCGAGGTGGTCGAGCTCCACGGCCTCCTCCAACACTCCATGACGCGTGCCGATTCCACATGTTCAGGGATGAGAATGGTGTTCTCACGTCCAAGCACCTCCTCAAGGACTGCGAAAAGTTTCAAGACCTCCACGCGCAGTACGCACGGCTCCTTTTGTAGCAACAACAGCAAGCGCAGGTGACACCGGGGGCGTTGGCTTTGGGAGCGCCGCACGCTCCACCATTGCCTCCGGGACATATGGCGGGAGCTATCCAGCTCCAACCACGCGTCGAGGAACCCCAGGCAGGGGAAGGTGCTTACCCAAAGCCCGTGGGTCGCATGTTCATGATCCAGAAAGGACGTCCCTCAAATCGGGACCAAAAGCTCATAACAAGGCAGGTCCACCTTGCCGTCAAATCACCACCCGCGGTACCAGAGTACCTCAACTGGTCACATGCCAGCATAACATTCACCAGGGACGATCATCCACCTCAAGTCCCGCGGCCGGGCCACGCGACCCTCGTTTTGGATGCGCAGATAGGAGGCTTCGCTATGAGCCGTGTGTTCATGGATGGTGGCAGCGGAATCAATATCATGTTCGCTGACACGCTGCGCGGAATGAACATACTGACAACAAGCCTGGCGCCCTCCGTCAACACCTTCCACGGCATAGTACCAGGGAGACCAGTCTATCCCTTGGGAACGATCTCACTCGACGTAATCTTTGGTGGGCCAGCTAACTTCCGGAAGGAGAGGATAGAGTTCGAGGTGGTCGACTGGAAATCGCAGTACCATGTCATCTTGGGACGACCAGCGTTCGCACAGTTCATGGAGGTGCCGCACTATGCGTATCTGAAGCTGAAGATGCCGGGACCTTACGAGACAATCACCGTCAGCGAAAACTTCAAACGATCCGACGAGTGCGATCGCAAGTTCAACACGATCTCTGAGTCGTTCGGGGCGCAGGAGCAACTCCAGGAGTTGGCTCTCACCAACGACTGCACCCTCTTTCCAGAGGGCAAACAATCAGCGTCAGGCTCTGCCTTCAACGCGACAAACGAGACAAGGGAGCACCAGGTGCACCCGATGGACCCCAAGAAGACGGTCCTCGTATCGACGAGCTTGCCTTCCGCATAGGAAGGCGCGCTCGTCGAATTCCTACATGAGAACTGGGAGATTTTCGCCTGGTGTCCAGCCGACATGCCAGGCATACCCAGGGAATTCGCCGAGTACACCCTCCAGATCCTACCCAATGCGAGGTCCGTCAAGCAAACGATGCGCCGCTTTGCGGAGCCGAAGCGCCTCGCTATTGGGCAAGAAATCGATAGTCTCCTGGCAGCCAACTTCATCCGGAGATCAAGAAGTCTGACTGGGTCGCAAACCCAGTCCTGGTACCAAAGAAGAACACAGACATACTACGCATGTGTGTCGACTTCACTTCATTAAACAAGTCTTGTCCAAAAGATCATTTTCCACTGCCTCGAATCGACCAAATTGTCGACTCGACTGCAAGCTGTGCGCGCCTCTACTTCCTGGATGCCTATTCGGGTTACAACCAGATCAGGATGAAGAAGGAAGACGAAGAGAAGACAGCATTCATCACACCCTTTGGTGTCTACTGTTACACAACGATGCCCTTCGGGCTGAAGAACGCGGGTGCCACATACCAGCGTATGATGCAGAACTGCCTCAAGAAGCAAATTGGACGCAATGTCCAGGTGTTGGGGTTATGCCGATCGGGTATCCTCACGGATATGGAGCTAAGCCAGAATACCAGGGTGGCCCATAGTGGTGATAAGCCGAATTCCGACTTATCGGGCGGCCCAGTATGATGAAGCGCAGGAGGCCCATCCGGCTAAGGAAGGTTCCAGAAGGCGGCTGGTATTGCGGAAGACTTAGCCCACAAGACAAAGCCCAAGCCGGATTAGTTTAGGACTCTGACTTAGTCGGTAGGTTTTCTCCTGTAAGCCCTAGGCCGGACACCTTTATAAGCCGGCCTACGGGACGCCTTAGGGCACGCACTCTTGAGACAAGCCATCTCGACGAGAACCTCAATCTCGGCGAGATCTCACTGTAACTCGGTGATATTGCCTATATAGTGATTTATAGCAGCACGTAGGATCACGCCACCGTCGTGTGATCCGAAGCTGGGTAAACTTGTGTCTATCCCTAAGCCGGAATCCCCAACTTCTCCAAAACCCCTCGCTCTACCTAGCTCGATGGCACCCCTGCCGAGGCTAGAATCGACAATACCACGACAGTTGGCGCCCACCGTGGGGCCAGAGAGGTCCGGGGTTTCGTTCCTGCCGGGATCTATCGGCGGCATCGGCGACACCATCGCGGTCGGCTTGGTCAGTTGTTTCGACGAGACCGGAGCCGGCCACGTCTTCAACGACGGCTTCTGGACGCCGGCAAAGGAGGATCCCGCCGGCTGGTCCACGATCTCCATCGGCGGTTTCGACATCTTCGTCGGCTTCACCGCCAAGGCTTTGGACGATCTCGGTTTCACATCGAGTTTGCCCACCGCCCACCCCTACAACTTTGAAGACGGATCGGACCTGGACTCTGAGGAGCTAGCTGATCTGGATCTAGCGTTTGATGCTGACGATGAGGACTCCGAAGATGACGCAACCTCAGGGGCGGCGCCGGGTTTCCACTTCGTCGGCATGGCTGGAGAATCCGGCTCAAACGAGTCGACGACACTACCTGAGTCAATCCTCCCTGCCTTGCAGATGGAGGCAGATTCAGAAGCCGGATCAGTGGACACCGCTCCTATGGAGCAAGACCCTGAATCTGAAGGAGAATCCGACGATTTCAGTCGGAAGGTTGCGTCCTGCTTGGGACGCCCTGTCGAGGTCTTGATGGGAAACGTCTCGGATCCTAATGACGACCCCAACACCTCGAAAGCCGCCAATGGCGAAGAAAAAACTCCGCAAGCCGGAAACCTCAAGGTGGATTTCGTGCCGCCACTGGCTCCGTTAAAGGGGACAGATAGAGTGCCGGCTGGAGGAGACGATATTGACGCTAGGACCGGCGAGGCGGCGGAGAGGGAGCACGAAAGAAAAATGGCAAGCTACAAGCAATTGTTAACGCCACTCCCTCCGAACGCATCGCTGGACGACATTGAGAAGCGCCGCGCCCTACTTGAGGAGCAAGCCGCCCAGATAGTAGAGCGTGAAGTTGAGCTCACAAACAAGGAAACGGAGTTCATCCGAAAGCAGAGAGAAAAGGGGGCTGACGATGTTTTCCGTCCGGCTCGTGATAAGAACCTGCATAAGAGGTTGGATTTCCGCAGCAAGTGGGAAGCCGATCATGTAGATTCAGTCTGGAGGAAGTACCACCACCGACGTGACCCGGTGACAAATCTGTGTTACTTCAATACCCCAGCCAAGAACATGGAGGCTGCCCAAGAGGTCATGTTCGATAAATCGTTGGATCGTGACGCTCGGCTTAAGTATTCGGCTTATCTACTGGAGGTTGCACAGCAGCAGCAAAACGATTCGCAAGTCAAAACAGGACGGCTTGTTGACGATTCTCGCCTTTGCAAGTCAACCGCCAACAAGCCAATAGCTGCTGCCCCGGCCGACCCAGACGATGACCCGGCCGGCTCAAGTAGTCACATCAAAGGCAGCAAGGATCCGAAGGACAAGCAGCCTAGAGGTGCGGAGTCTCGGACAGGTTCTTCACGCCATCGTGAGGCTGGTCGGGAAAGACATCGGAGCCGAGAGCGAAAAGAGGACCCTTGCAAGGAAAAGGCGGCGCAACCCCGTCAGGAGCGACGACGTGAAGGGGAAAATCAACCCCGAAGGGAGGATAACAGAGGTCATATGCCACCTCCACCGCCGCCTCCACCGCGCAAAGAGGGAGATAACCCTTCCAAATACATACCCCCTCCACGACGACAAAGGACTCCAAGCCCTCCGCGTAATGCAAGCCGGGCGAGCCAAAGCCGTCACAGGGAAGAACCAAGACAAGAAAAGTCGGTTGCTAAACCGCCATCAGCCAATGATGTTCGAAGCCTAATCGAGGAGAGGAAGTCGGCCAGAGATGCCCAGTACCTCGGCCCCAAGTGTTTTGGCAGAACAATCAGAGAGCAAATTCTACCTCCCACTTTGTCGAACGTAACAAAGATGGTTGAGAAGTACAGCGGTACGGCTAATCCTGAGACCTGGCTCTCAGATTACGTCAGTGCCTGCGACATATATCAAGGCAGCGCCGACTCGGCAGTGCGATTTTTGCCCCTGATGTTAACCGGGACGGCACGCATGTGGATTGAAGGTCTGCCCGAAAGGACAGTTCATACCTGGAGTGACATGAAGCGTGTTTTTATCCAGCACTTCCAGGGCACATATAAGCGCCCAAAGTCGATTTTCGACTTACAGCGGTGCGTGCAGCAAAGGAACGAGTCTAGCCGTGAGTTCGTCTCACGATGGAGTGAAATCAAGAACGCTTGCGAAGGCGTCTCAGAAACTCAGGCGATCCATGCTTTCAAGCAATCTCTGAGGAAGGGGACGACTTTCCGCTTCATGATCTACAGCGACGAGTCGGAAACTTTGGGGGGCTTACTCGCTTGTGCAAACAAGTACGCCGCCGCCGATGATGACAACAGGGAGGATGCCGAAAGCCGCCGACGCGAGTCCGGGAAAAAGAAGATTGAAGACCAAGCCGGCCCTTCTCATGAGGTCGCTGCCGCCTTTGGAAAGGGTGGCTCAAGCAATGGCAAGTGGCAAGGCAAGAAGCCGGCAAATAACCAATCATCCCGGCCACCAGCGGTGAAGTATGACGACATCAAGCACAACCCCTGTGTCCATCATCTGAGGCCAGATGGGACAAGTTCCCACACGCTCCAGCAATGTCACATTAATCGAGACATCGCTAAGGACCCCAAAGCCGGCAAGTCAAGGAACAAGCGCAAGTCCAGGAAGGACGACAAAGAGAAGGAGGAAGCTGCTTCAGAGTCGGATGACGCTGCCTCCAAAGAAAAAGGCAGCAAATTCCCTAAGCATGCCGAAAGTCTCATTGTCAACCTGGCAACAGATTCTTCACGCAAAGAAAAGGCGGCTTGGCGAGAACTCAACGCTACGGTGCCCGCAGTTCCTCAATATCTGGATTGGTCCGACACACCCATCACATGGGATCGCAGCGATCACCCGGATAGAGTTCCTGCAAAGCGCACCTACGCCTTAGTCGTCAGCCCAATAGTCGACAAGTACAAGTTGACAAAGGTACTCATGGATGGCGGCAGCAGTATCAACATACTTTACGCCGCAACGTTAAAGAGGATGCGTATTTCCGAGTCACAACTCACCCACAGTACTGTGAAGTTTCATGGGATTGTGCCGGGACGACAAGCTTCCTCGATGGGGCAAATTACCCTGAAGGTCACCTTTGGTGAAGCCGATAATTTTCGGACTGAGGACGTCTCTTTTGAGGTGGTTCCCTTCAGAAGTGCATATCATGCAATCTTTGGACGTCCGGCTTTCGCCAAGTTTATGGCTCGGCCCTGCTACATCTACAGCAAGCTGAAAATGCCGGGACCCAATGGCATCATCACAGTTAAGGGAGACTTCAAGAAAGCCAAGGAATGCGAGGCCTCCAATGCCGTCCATGCTGAACAAGCAATCTGCAGGGAAGAGTTGGAGGATCTCAAGAAAACAATTGGTCCCGATGAGATGCCGGCGACTGAAAAGCCGTCCTCTAAAGTCGACTCAAGCTTCAAGCCAAAGGATGACACCAAGAAAATCAAGCTCTCAAAGGATGATCCGACAAAGGAGGCCATCATCGGTACCGGTCTCGACGACAAATAGGAAGGCGAGCTCGTCAAGTTTCTCCGTGAGAACCGGGACATATTTGCCTGGTCACCATCTGACATGCCAGGTGTCCCGAGGAAACTTGCCGAGCACTCCCTAAAAGTCAACAAGGACGCAAAGCCGGTCAAGCAAGGCCTTCGTCGGCTCGGAACTGAGAAGCGCAAGGCGGTTGGAAAGGAGATCCTAAGGCTCACAGCCGCCAAATTCATTCGTGAAGTTGTCCACACTGATTGGTTGGCAAATCCCGTGCTAGTCCCAAAGAAGAACACCTCTGAGCTGCGTATGTGCATTGATTTCACCGGCTTAAACAAAGCCTGCCCTAAAGATCCGTTCGCCTTACCGCGCATCGATCAGGTCATTGATTCAACTGCCGGCTCAGAGATGCTATGTTTTCTGGACGCTTATTCGGGTTACCATCAGATAAAGATGAAGGAGTCAGATCAAATCAAGACATCCTTCACTACGCCGTATGGCAATTATTGCTATGTCACAATGCCGTTCGGCTTAAAGAACGCCGGTGCTACTTACCAAAGGTGTATGCAGCGGTGTCTGGACAAGCAAATTGGCCGCAATGTTCACGTCTATGTTGACGACATTGCAGTCATGTCGAAGAAGCGTGGCGATCTCATCGCCGATCTGTCGGAAACCTTTGCAAACCTAAGGGAGTACCAGATGAAGCTTAATCCGGCAAAATGCGTCTTCGGTGTACCCGCAGGCAAGCTTCTGGGCTTCATTGTTTCCCAAAGAGGAATTGAAGTTAACCCGGAAAAGATAAAGGCGATTCAGAACATCGAGAAGCCGACTTGTCTGAAGGACATACAGCGGCTTACGGGTTCCGCCGCGGCTGTAAGCCGTTTCATTAGCCGGCTTGGAGATAAAGCTTTGCCTCTGTACAAACTCCTCAAAAAGTCGGATAATTTCGTCTGGACGGAGGAAGCAGAAGCAGCCTTAGCTCAGCTGAAGTATACATTGACGCATGCTCCAATCTTGGCGGCTCCAAAGGAAAGAGAGCCACTTTTGCTCTATTTGTCGGCCACAAACTTTGTTATCAGTGCCGTCATTGTAGTTGAGCGCCTGGAAGAGGGAAAGCAATGGCCGGATCAGCGCCCCGTCTATTTTATTAGCGAGGTATTCTCAGATTCGAAGCAGCGCTATCCCCACTACCAGAAGTTAGCCTATGGCGTATTCTTTGCCGCCAGGAAACTGCGTCATTACTTCCATGATCACACAGTCACGGTGGTCAGCAAGGCTCCATTAAGGGAAATCATCAACAATGCCGACGCAACGGGTCGAGTCGCCAAATGGGGCATCGAGTTAGCAGCTTTCGACATCCAGTACAAGCCGAGGACCGCCATCAAATCTCAGGTCTTAGCCGACTTTGTTGCAGATTGGACAGAGGCGATGGAAAGCACACCTTTGCCGGATTCTCAGTACTGGATAATGCACTTCGATGGCTCGAAGATGAAGGAAGGCTCGGGGGCTGGAGTAGTTCTAAAATCGCCTAAGGGTGATAAGCTCAGTTATGTCCTCCGAATCCACTTCAACGCCACCAACAATGTAGCAGAGTATGAGGCTCTCCTTCATGGTCTTCACATGGCTAAGGAATTGGGAGTACAGCGCATCCTTTGCTATGGCGACTCAGATCTGGTTGTGCAGCAACTTGATGGATGTTGGGACACGAAGAGTCCCACAATGGCGGAATACAGAAGAACAGTCGACGAATTCGGCCGATGCTTTGCCGGCTTAGAGGTTCGACATATCTCCCGAGATGATAATGAAGCTGCTGATGCCTTGGCCAGAATAGGATCCAAGAAAAAGGCAGTGCCACCAGACGTATTCCTCCATCACCTTCACAAGCCGTCCATCAAAGGCGGCGATGAAGATTACCCTTTGTCGGCAGAATCAGTTCAGGTGTGCTTGGTAACCCCAGATTGGACCACACCCTACATTGATTTCTTGATTAATAAGAAACTGCCCAAAGACGACGAGGTGCTAAGCCGTCAAATTGAGCGTCGAGCAAAGGCGTACACGATTATTGACGGACAACTCTACAAGAGGAGCACATCCGGCATCTCCAAAGATGCGTCTCTCCAGAGGAAGGACGGCAAATCTTAGAAGAAATCCACTCCGGCGAATGTGGGCATCACGTGGCGGCAAAGGCGTTAGTCGCCAAGGCGTTTCGGCACGGATTCTTCTGGCTGACGGCTAAAGAGGACGCTATCAACATCGTCAAGACTTGTGAAGGATGTCAGCGCTATGCAAAGCAGGTTCACTTGCCGGCTCAGGAGCTCCGAACGATCCCTATCACTTGGCCGTTCGCGGTCTGGGGGCTCGACATGGTGGGACCTTTTAAGACGGCAAGGGGAGGCTTAACCCACCTGCTGGTGGCGGTCGACAAATTCACGAAGTGGGTGGAGGCAAAGCCCATCAAGAAACTCGACGGAGCTACAGCTACAAAGTTCATCGTCGAGATTACAACTCGATTCGGCATACCGCATAGCATTATCACTGACAATGGCACAAACTTTGCCGTCGGTGAGCTAGCGAAGTTCTGCAGCCGATCAAAGATCCGACTCGATGTGGCATCGGTGGCACACCCGCAATCCAATGGACAGGTAGAGCGCACTAACGGCATTATTCTGCAGGGTATTAAGCCGAGGCTTGAAACTCCTTTACATCGAGCAGCCGGCGCTTGGGTTGATGAATTGCCGGCGGTCTTATGGAGTATTCGTACTACCACAAATAGATCAACCGGCTTCACCCCTTTCTTCCTTGTCTATGGCGCAGAAGCGGTGCTCCCATCCGACATGATCCACGATTCGCCTAGAGTCGCAGCCTACGTCGAAGAAGACGCAGAAGAAGCACGTCAAGACGGCTTAGATATCCTCGAAGAAGAAAGAGAGTTAGCTCTCCAAAGATCCGCCATCTATCAACAAGATCTACGTCGCTATCAGAGCCGTAGAGTGCGGAATCGATCTTTTCGAGAGGGCGACTTAGTGCTTCGGCTTGTGCAAAGCCGGCAGCACAAATTATCCCCGCCATGGGAAGGGCCTTTCGTTATCAGCAAAGTTCTGAAAAACGGGTCATATTATCTCCTCGACTTAAGGGATTCAAAGAAAGATCCCAGGAAGAAAGGTCGAAAGAGGAAAAGGCATGTAGATGACGACTTAGATGAGACGAAACGTCCGTGGAATATCGCTCAGCTACGTCCTTTTTACACTTAGCAAATTCTATTGTAACCATGTCAATGTGATCATGAAATAAAAATTGGTTTCTCTCATGTCGAATTCGAGAATCTGTACCATCCCTTATTTCCCAATGATCTTATTGATATTATCTGTTTACCCGAAATTGCCTGTGTTGCTAGTTGGTAAACTCTCTTCTCTGTTGGATCCGCCTTAAGGCGATGAAAAAACAAAGTTTTGCCAAATAACGTTTGTCTGATAGCTTTTTGCGCCGGGTTGCTTCAAAGTGTTCCGGCACCGAAAGGCGGCACTTGATCTGGGTCTAAACAGATTGGTCATTGTGTACCCTGTTGCTCAGCAAGTTTGCTTCGCAATAGGTTTGCCGGCACTTAAAGGCTAAGGTGTCAAGGCCAGATTGAACTGAGGCATAAAAATTGCAAAATTGCAAAGTAGATAAGTTAAATATGGCAAAAGACAGTTATTTACAAAATATTCCACACTGTTCGACTTGCTTACATCTAAAGTTTACATTTTCAGGGAAGCCGGCTCGAACGAGCAAATTCGGCCTTAATATCAGTTCGCCTCCTCGCCGTCATCATCTGATTGGACGGGTGTTGGCGGGCACGGCACTTCCTTGAAAATGGTGGTCAATGATACCATCTTGGCAATCTTGCTGGCATAGCCGGAGACGGAGTGAAGAATCTTCTTGCGATCTTGGTCATCAAGCGGTGAGCCATCCTCCTTTTCAAGAGGAAAGCCGGATGCCACCCGCCAAGCTTCAGCCTCTGGGTAGTGCGCCATCATTAAGCCCAGAGCCGTCTTCGCACCTCCGCGAGCGCTGGATCGGAGCCGTTCGTCAAAGGACGAAGTTGCCTCGTCCAGCTCGGCCGGCAAATCTGCCAGATTCGCCAAAGACTCGGGGTTGCCGGGAAAGAATTTTTCAACAATATTTTTTCCCGAAGAAAGTATCTTCGGGATAACCTCCCCCATCTCCAAAATCCGGTCAAGCCGGTTCTCCGCTGTCAGTTCATGGCCCAAGCCGGCCGGAGCTGTAAAAGGCGAAGTTAACTTGTTAAGCGGGCAGACACAAACGCAGCGAAAATGAGTTCTTAAGTATAAAACTTACTCAGAAGCTGGTTGTCTATTGCCAGTGATTCGTCCAGACGCTTGTCAAGCCGGTCCTGAACATCACGGAGGGAATCTTTGCTTTGTTGCCTCTCTGTCTCCAGATTTTGCTCGGCTTGCACAAGAGCTTTCTGAGCCGATTCCAGCTCTGTCTTCATCGATTCACTAAGCTTTTTCAGCTCAGTGTTCTCGTTGCGGAGCTGGTCGAGGGTTCCCACGTTGTCTGCGAACTCCTTGGCCTTGTTGATGGCATCTGCGGCAAACATATTGTTAGCAGACAAATAAAGCTGGAAGCAAGAAATTGAAAGTTTTTTCGGCATTGTTACCCTGATACATGACCCGGTCTGCTTCAAACCCGGCAATAATGGTGTCCTTGTTTGCCAGCTCTGCCCTTAGCCGGCGCATCTCCTGATTTCGCAAACCCAAAGAAGTGATGGTTTCAGCGCCAATTTCTCGATGAATCTGCGTAAGGAGTTTGCTAAAAGCCTAAAGCTTGATGACAAGGTGGCTACATGAAGGCACTCTAAATGCCGGGGGCTAGGTGGATGCATTTAACTCGGACCACTATGTCGGCTATCTTCTCTAATTTAGTCCGGCATAGTGCTCGGGGGCTACTGGGGAAGATATTTACCTGGAAGTGCTCGCGCAGAAGGGACATGCCGGCATCAAAGGACTCAGTAAAGTAGTGCTGCTGGTCCTCAAGGATCTCTATGACATCAAGGGTGTCATAGGCTTTGGTCTGGTCCGGCTCGTCATCCCTGACAGTGGTTCCTTTCTTTCGGGGCAACGGAGGGACGCGCATAAACCGGTTCATGAACTCCGGCTTAATATACCCCTCCGCGTCAAAGGCCTCTGCCTTGATTGGAGGGAAAGTCGGGGCGTCATTAGCCGGAGCTTCAGCCCTTGGTGGGGAAGGAGGTGCTGTCACCTTTCCCGTCATCTCCGTCCATTGCGAAGGAGGGGTAGTCCCGGCTCTCCCTAAGATAGGACCTGCCGCCATAGTGCGGGCGCCCTCTTCGGCGGGGTTCGGCTTCGGAACCGGAGTGGCAGGAGCTACAGCGGGAGATGCCTTCTTCCGCGTGGCGCATACCTTTGATTTAAGGGATGCGCCCTTCTTTATCCTGCAACGATATAAGGGGCAAGTTCAGCAATGCCGGCTCAATAACAAAGCAAGAAAAAAAACGTTGTCAGCCGACTTACTTCTTGCTGGGAATGTTGAGCCCAGCGAGAGCATTGTCATCTTCAGATGACTTGGCGCCAATCGTGATAGACTGGCTCTTCCTTTTCCGGCTCTCTGCTTGAGCCGAAGAAAAAGTAATGGGACGCTGGATCACTTTGCTGGACGACGACGTGCCAGCTGATCCAGTAGCAGAAAGGCCTGGAATCTGAGGAATAAAACAAGTCAGCTTGTGACTATAAAGCTAAAATCCCTTCAAAGAATTGAACTTTGTTTCCGGCAAAGTACCTTTGGGGGAGGGTTGGATGCCGTGTACATCGGCATCGATTCTTCATATTGCCGACCCTCGTTGGGCCGGGCTTTGATTAGACGGTTGAGGCGCGCGTGGTAGAGCTCCTCATCCATGTCTTTCTCGCTGGTCCTCATGGGATCAGCATTACCAGTGTACTCGCACAAAAGGCGGGTACGGTGCTGGAGGGGCTGGATCCGTCTTTTGACCCAGCATATTATGGTGTCCTCCCCAGTTAGGGGAGGAGAGCCGGAGGTTAACTCCAAAATCTTCGCCTGAATGGCGGCATGGTCTGCCGGTATCTTCGCCGACGGCTTCTTCGTCCAGGACGGCATGGGCGTGCCGGCTATATCTGTGAAAGGGGCAAGGCCTTCCAGCCGGTTTGGCGGTGCCACGTCCTTGCAGTAAAAGAAGGTCGATGCCCATCCCTTTGCCGAATCAACGATTGGTACCTAAGGGTACCGGTCGATATCCCGGCGGCAGTTGAAGCTGATTGAGCCGACCACCAGAAGCTCCTTGTTAACAGTCTGCCTCTTGACTAAGAAGCATCTATGGAAGAAGTCTAGCCTAGGTTTTATACCTAAGTAACCTTCAAATAGAGCTACAAAGCCGGAGATGTACAGCAAACTGTTTGGGGTGATATTATGGAGTTGGAGGCCGTAGTGGTCGAATATTTCTATCAGAAATGCCGACGGCGGCAAAGAAAAGCCCCTAGAGACATGGGAGGAGAGAAGTACCCTCCCGTCCCGGACTGGGGTTGGATACGGGTCGTCCAAGGCAGATCTCCAAGCCGGCGAAGTGGAAGATGCCGGAGGAAGGACGCCATCAGCCGCCATGCTTTCGAGCTCGCCTTCTTCTACAGCAGAGCCAACCCAATTGTGTGTCGGATTGTTGGCAGCGCCTTTGTTGCTGTCGGCTTCTTCTTCATCCTCCTCTCCAGCACTAGCTCCTTCGGCTGCGGCTTCAGAAGCCATGGGGGCTTGAGTTGCAGAGGCAGCAGCTTCGGCTGCGGCTTTCGCAAAGGCCACTTCATCGCGGCCTGGTACGGTGAAGGTGGCCACCGGAGACGGGGAGGATGCAGCTGTAGCGGCAGATGGCTCGGTGGCGGCGACAGATGGCTCGGTGACGGCGGCGGCAGCCACGGAAAGGGATCCGCCCATCGGCGGAGCCGAATCCAGTGGCGTTGCTTCAATCACCGGTGAGTTTGGAGCGCTTGATGCCATGGAGCTCGGAGGAAGAACTTGAGATCGAGGGAGAAGAGATCTGGAAGAAACGTGCGTTAGGGTTGCGAATGGCGAGTGGCAGCGGCGGAGGCGAGGCGTCTGGCATTTATAGCGGACGCGCCGAGATCCGCGCAACGGTCAGGAGGCACGATTTTCGCCACGCGTCATGGATCGAGCCGTTGTGAGACGTTTGGTTGCCTTCGACTCCTCGATTCTCGTGCAGGAAAAACACTGTTACCCCTACGTTCAAAGATGCTTCTCCACTCACTCTACTGAGTCTGACAGAGTCGTCAAATCGACGGACGCGTGTCAGTACGTGTTCAAGTGGTTTTCTCCGACATAATAAGCCGGCACTGTGAGATCGGCAAACAAGTTCGGCGTGTTCTGCAAAGTTTCTAGGAATGCTCCAAGAATAAAAGACGGATGAAGAACTTCCCGGATGGAGTTTTTTCGGGAAGATGAAGCCAACCGAACAAGTACTTGAAGCTTTCCGGGGGCTACTGTTGGGGTTATGCCGAACGGGTATCCTCACGGATATGGAGCTAAGCCAGAATACCAGGGTGGCCCATAGTGGTGATAAGCCGAATTCCGACTTATCGGGCGACCCAGTATGATGAAGCACAGGAGGCCCATCCGGCTAAGGAAGGTTCCAGAAGGCGGCTGGTATTGCGGAAGACTTAGCCCACAAGACAAAGCCCAAGCCGGATTAGTTTAGGACTCTGACTTAGTCGGTAGGTTTTCTCCTGTAAGCCCTAGGCCGGACGCCTTTATAAGCCGGCCTACGGGACGCCTTAGGGCACGCACTCTTGATACAATCCATCTCGACGAGAACCTCAATCTCGGCGAGATCTCACTGTAACTCAGCGATATTGCCTATATAGTGATTTATAGCAGCACGTAGGATCACGCCACCGTCGTGTGATCCGAAGCTGGGTAAACTTGTGTCTATCGCTAAGCCGGAATCCCCAACTTCTCCAAAACCCCTCGCTCTACCTAGCTCGATGGCACCCCTGCCGAGGCTAGAATCGACAATACCACGACACCAGGTGTACGTTGACGACATTTTCATCAAAACCAAGGAGGAAGTAATACTCCTTGATGACCTACGCGAAACATTCGCCGCACTGAAGAAGTACAGCATCAAGCTGAACCCTACTAAGTGCGTGTTCGGTGTGCTAGTCGGGCAACTACTCGGCTACCTCGTATCCGCACGAGGCATTGAAGCAAACCCGGAGAAAATACAGGCGCTCCTGAAGATGCCGACACCGTCGAAGCTCAGGGATGTGCAGCAGCTCTCTGGAAGGATAGCGGCACTCAGCCGATTCATCAGCAGGCTTGGGGAGAAGGCGCTCCCGTTCTACCAACTGATGAAGAAGACAGACCGCTTCGAGTGGACCGAGGAAGCCCAAGCTGCATTCGTCGACCTCAAGCGCACCCTATCGACGCCACCAGTCCTGGTGGCACCACACGAAAAGGAGCCGCTGTATCTCTATATAGTGGCCACAAACAGGGTAGTCAGTACGGTGCTGGTAGTCGAGCGGGCTGAAGAAGGGAAAGCTCATGGGGTGTAGAGACCAATATATTACCTCAGCAAGGTGCTGTCTCAGTCGAAGCAGAGATACCCGCACTACCAGAAGCTAGCGTATGGGGTATTCATGACCTCGCGTAAGGTGGCACACTACTTCCAAGAGCACCCCATCACGGTGGTGAGCGCGGCTCCCCTAAGTGATATACTCAACAACTCCAAAGCGACAGGCAGAGTCGCCAAATGGAGCATCGAATTAGGTCCTCTAGACCTAACATACAAACACCCAACAGCAATCAAGGCTCAGGTTCTCCCCAACTTCACTACAGAGTGGATGGAGATGCAGCTGCCATCGGTACCTGATACGTCCAACTCATGGACCATGTACTTCGATGGGTCAAAGAGGAACGAAGGCGCAGGAGCAGGTGTTGTCCTAATATCACCCAAAGGCGACAAGCTGCGTTATGTGCTGTAGATGGACTTCGAGAAGCCATCCAACAATGAAGCAGAGTATGAAGCCTTGATCCATGGGATGAAGATGGCCAAGGAGTGTGGTGCTGATCGCCTGATGATATACAGAGACTCGAACTTGGTCATTCAACAGACCATGAAGGAGTGCGATGCAACAACAGAGAACATGATAGCCTACAGGAACCTGTATAACATCATGGAAGGGAGCTTCGACGGCTGCGAGCTACGCCATGTTGGGCGAGCAAGCAATGAGGAGGCAGACACCCTGGCCAACATCGGGTCCTTGAAACTCAAGTTGCCCCCCGGCGTCTTCCTGGAGAAAATAAACAAAAGATCTATCAAGGTAAAGCAGCCCGCGGCTCCGTCTACATCGACAACCGGGACCGCAGCCTTAAGCGATGACGCAACTCCAGCAGCAGAACATTCAGTCGAAGTTTTCCTCGTCGAGCCTATCTGGACAAAGCCATTCCTGGCGTATATGCTCCGGCAGGAGCTTCCAGAGGGCACAGTCGAAGCACGGTGTATCACTCGCCGTGCCAAAGCATTCACAATAATCGGCGGAGAGCTGTACAAGCGCAGCATTTTAGGCATCCTCCAGAGGTGCATCGCGTTAGAGGACGGCAAGGCCTTGCTCCTCGAGATCCACGTGTGGACACCATGCTAGTAGCAGAGCCTTAGTCGCCAAGGCCCTACGTGCTGGATTCTACTAGCCAACGGCGTTGCAGGACGCCGAGGACATCGTCAAGCGGTGTATCGGCTGCCAAAAATTCGCAACACGACCTCATGCACCGGCGTCAGAACTGAAGACAATACCTTTGGCATGGCCTTTCGCTCAGTGGGGACTCGATATGGTCGGGCCACTGCGCAAGTCTTCTCGAGGGGGACACACGCATCTACTGGTGGCTGTCGACAAATTCACCAAGTGGATAGAGGCTGTGCCAGTTACCAACTGCGCAACTACCTCAATTGTCAACTTCATCAAGTCCATCATGTTCCGCTTTGGGGTGCCTCACAGCATCATCACCGACAACGGAACAAACTTCACCGCAGAAGAGTTCCAAGATTTCTGCAAGGAACAAGGGATCGAGCTCAATTATGCTTCGGTCGCCCATCCGCAGTCCAATGGACAAGTGGAGAAAGCGAACGGCCTCGTCTGCAGCAGAGTCAAGAAACGCCTCTTTGTGCCGCTCAAACGTGCGGCGGGTGCTTGGGTGGAGGAGATGCCCTCTGTGCTCTGGAGCCTGCGCGCCACGCCAAACAGATCAACCCAGTACACGCCATTCTTCATGGTGTACGGAGCAGAAGCAGTCCTGCCACATGACATACACTTCGATGCACCTCGCATCGTCGCGTATGATGAAGACGACGCTGAAGCCGCACTCGAAGACGACGTCGACTTGCTGGATGAAGCCCGGGACATCGCACTCTCCCGAACGGCCATCTACCAGCAGAACCTCCGCAACTATCACAGCAAGCGGCTGCGCACAAGAGCCTTCGTCGAACGAGACCTGGTACTCAGGCTCAAACAGAAGAAAGTGCACAATCTCGCCTCCCCATGGGAGGAACCCTTCGTCATCGCCGAGGTCATTGGTGGAGGCGCGTACCGCCTGAAGGACCCGAAGACAGGCGAACTCCTCCCAATCCATGGAACGCGACGCAACTAAGACGCTTTTATGCGTAGCATAACTGACGATAAGGCTATTCAGTCACCGATGTAATCCTTGAGACTATGTCTCCAATAATAAAAGTGCAATGTTCCTCTATCTCCGGAGTCGACACACTGCACACCAAAGAAAATCGCCTCCGCAGCAACTGATACTCGGGGGCTGCGTCGTATGGCTAACCACTAACAAACTCCAGAGCAGCACCTGACGCCCGGGGGCTGCACTGTCGAGCAAAACAAAAACAAGGAAGATCGCCTCCGTGGCACCCTATACTCGGGGACCGCATCGCTTAGGCCAAAACAAAACAAACTCTATATGCAAAACAACTCCAAGCTATACAGAGCAAACGTACAATTTTCCTGCAAGTACACAATGTGCTTGCACAAACAAAAAATCAGTCTACAGGCTCGCCCTTGGGAACCCGCGACGCCACATAGTCCGAGTAAACCTCGGTGTCGCGTTCTAGTTTTCTAACCAACTTGACAGCTACATCTTCTACGGCACGATAATGGGCATCCATCGGCGTAGGCTCCCCGTCTTCCCTGTTGAGGATCTCTTCTATTCCCCTCAGGACGAGATATGGGTGCCGCCGGTGAACAAAAGCTAAGGCGTACGTCGCACCGCTGACAAGCTGCGTCCGGATAAAACTCTGTGCAGCCTTGCCGTTGCGGAATCGCGCCATGAGAGCACCAAGACCCTGCGGCTGCGGATCCAGGGGGAACAGTGCCTTGTACACAAGCGCCAGTGCAGAACGGCACGCCCCAGCGAAGGACATCACCTGGCCTATGCGATCTTGAAGAACGGCCAGCACCCGACCTCGAGAGGAGTCTGACCAAAACGAGGTGGTGTCGCGCCCGACAGCCTCAGCAATATGGCGAAGTCGGTTCTCCACCCGACCGGCCTCAGCTTGAGGGTCTTGTTGTACACCTGCACACGAAAGAAGAATGAAGCAACTAAGTAAACAAGCGGCGCTAAGGGACTCGGGGGCTCGCAGCCACTTACACAGTAAGTCGTTGTTGGCTTTTTCCAATTCCACAAGGAGGAAAGCTTCCCGTTCAGCGGGGCGAGGATGCTTCGACTTCAGTACGACCAAGGCACCCTGTGCCACCCGCAGATCTTGCTCAAGCCTAGAGCAGCGATCCCGGAGCATCGTGAGCCGATAATCCCCGGAGTCGCGGTTCCCAGAAGAACAACCAGCAGTCGCGGCCGCATGGACATGGGGTGCGGCACCAGAAGGTGGGACGGCGATCGTTGGATTTACCTGTTAGCAAGCCAAGCAAACAGGTATGAGACAACCTTCTGGAAGAAGGCACGGGGGCTGGAAGAAGTCGCAAGGCACAAGGACATCAGAATAAAGGAAAAATCTTATCTAAAGTTCGCAGCTGGCACAGTCATTACAAAGAACTGACAAGCATCGCCACATACAAACTACAAGAGAAGAAAAATACAAAGATAAGCAGCTACTGCTAGCTCGCGGATTTCTTGGCCTTCTCCGCACGCTTGGCAGCCTGCTTCTCCAGGGTCCCAGTCAGCTTTTGTGCCAACTCGCGGGATCGCTTGGCGAAACTACCAAGAGGCATCAGCTTGCCGTCGGGTCCGCGGGGCAGCCCAGACATAGCCTTGTCGAGGTCACCCTCAAAGCCGTGCCCCAGCAGCATAAGGAGGGTGGTCTGCGAGCCACATACCACGTGCTCGTGTTTGAAGTCATCTATGGCGGAGCCGTCGGGACCGAACACCTCAGCCAGTTCAACGAGGGAAGCAGGAGGCTGCCTCTCGCGAAACAGACTGTCGTGCAAGCTCGTCAGCGCGCCGGTAGCCTTCTCCAAGAGACCACCTGCCTGTTGGCCAGCACTCTCTACAGCAGCAACTGCGCTGTCCAAGTCACCGGCGGTAGCCTGTGCGCTGGAACATGCCACAGTGCCAAGGTTGCCTGAAGAAAACAGAAAAAAGAACTCGGTCAAACCAAAGGACGCAGAAAGAGCAAAGAACAAAATAGTTCACACTTACCCAATAAGGAGTTGCTCGCCGTGCAGAGGCGCTGCACCAAGGTTTGCTCGCGGGCATCGGCTGCCTCCTTCGCGAGCACGGCGGCATCCACCTGCTCCTTAAGGGTAGCAGCCTATTGCGAGGCACTCTCCCCCTCGCGCCGCGACTGCGCCAACAACTCTGTAGACAACAGGCGTTCAGCCAAATAGCAATAACACAAACAGTCCAAAACGGTGGAAGATAAAGGACAAACCTCGGAGTTCGGCGGACTCTCGCTCCAGACGATTCTTTTCCGCCTCCATGGCCGCGAAACGGCGGCCGATACCCAACAGCTCGAGCGTCATAGGCTGCACCAAACAAAAAATGAAAAGTCAATGGAAGAACTTGAGTCTGTACACGACTGAATTCAGTAGTCCACAGACTCGGGGGCTACTCCCATCGGGAGCGCCGTCGCGCACCCGATAAATCATAAACAGAGAACAAAGAGTCAACGGAGCAAGATCAGTTTAGAGTCTATACTCAACTGTTCCTAGTTAACTATAGACTCGGGGGCTACTCCCATCGGGAGCGCTGTCGCGCACCCGATACAAACAAAAGGTACTCATTACTCACATGCTCAGCTGAGTCAAGCGGAGGAGCGCTGGCGATGGTGACGAGGGCATCGCCGGGAGTCGAGGCAGTCGTGGCTCGCGTAGCGTCGGGGACAGACGGCGGTGGAGGAGCCGTTGTCTACGCACGACGGCCCCCTGCACTGTCACCCTCGCCCGTTCGCTCGCAGGCGTTGGGCGGCAGAGACGCACGAGAGGAAGAGTCCCTGCAGATAAGCCAAGAATCTCATATAGCAACTCTACGCAACAAAACAAGAAAAGAAGAAGTCGTGAACTTACGAGCTAAGGACCGTCAGCAGGGTGGCAGGATCGAAGCAGTCTGGAGCAGCGCGAGTCCTCTTCGGCGGAGGCTCTACGGGATCGTGCGTCGGACGGACCTCCTTGTTGGTACGAGCAGGAGGCGACGATGTGCTGGAGCCCTCCGCAGCGGAACCCTGCTTCGACTTCCCCGCTGCCTTGGAGCCAGCATCGCGGACACGCTTGCGGGCCATGAGAGGAACGTCATCACTATCTGTAGCGACTGCATCTTCGGTCGACGCAGCGGAACAGACAGAAATGTCCTGTTCATCAGGATCATCCCGCAAGTCAGGGACCGCGGAAGTACCTTTCTCCTCAGGAAGAGGAGGAAGGCTGATAAACGTCGAGAAGTCCTAAAAACATAAAAACAAGGCGAATTTCTCGGAAATCAAAACATCGGCAAGCGCATCAAGCAGACAAAAGATACACAAGAACAAAGTACATACCTCCGGAACAGGGTTCTCGAGGCTGAAAGGCATCACGGGCGATTCAAGGGTGTTCGCCTCGCCGACCTTGAGCATGGTCAGTGCGCAAACTCGAGATTCGATCTCGCCCGTGGACAACTCTTCCGTGGACATGCGCGTCACGTCGGTGGCTCCGGCAAACTCGAATAACGGGTGCGCCCGAGCTTGAATCCGGGTGCACCCGCCTTCTGATGAAAGTGGCGATGAGGTGAACGCCACTTACCTCCTTGCCGGCGGTCTTCAGCAGATCTGACACCCGAGACAGGAGAGGCTCAGACTCCTTTGTCTC
The DNA here is from genome assembly GCA_012064385.1 of Puccinellia tenuiflora. Taxonomy (NCBI): domain Eukaryota; kingdom Viridiplantae; phylum Streptophyta; class Magnoliopsida; order Poales; family Poaceae; genus Puccinellia; species Puccinellia tenuiflora. The sequence goes on along the minus strand of QRDG01002392.1, from coordinate 454,150 downwards.
TCGAGAGTTAGGGCGGTGCGTCCAAGACTTCCTCTTCATCACCGTCACGCCAGCACGGAACGGGGGAACCCCGTACTTCTGCCCGGGTTGGTGGACGTCGGCGACGTAGAACCATTTCTTCCTCCAGTTCTGCGCGGACTCGAGCAAGCTTCAGATTGAAGTACTCGATGTCCCCGCGGGACTGGATGCCGAAACCCCCGACGGGGTAAACTCCAGTGAGCGCCGGCATTGCGCTTCACATTGAAGATTCGCTGCCACAGCCCCCAGTGCGGGTGAATGCCGAGGAAGCACTCGCACATGACGATGAAGCAGCTGATGTGGAGGATGGAGTTCGGCGTGAAGTCATGGAGCTGGACGCCGTATGCGTACATCAGCCCACGGACGAACTCGTGAACAGGGAAGGCGAATCCCCTGTTCACAAAATCGACGAAGCAGACGCGCTCGCCGTCGCGGGGATGAGGGGCCACCTCGTCGCCGGGCGCCCGCGTCGCCATCTTCTCCAATGGCGGCAGGAGGCCGTCGCGGCGCAGCGCATCCAGCTGACGCTCATCCACGGACGACCTCTGCCAGTCGCCGTGAACCTTCTTCAGCCCGCCGGCCGTACCGGCGGCGGCGATGGCGGCGCTGGCGACTTCTTCTTTCTGGTGGTCTTCTTCATGACGAAGATGGGGATACGCGGTTTGGTGGCTGCGAGCGGAGAAGCAGGGCGCAAGAGGAGAAGGAAAACTCCGGCGGTGAGAATGGGGATTGTACCTTTTTCACCGCCGGAGCGCCCCCTACTTATCCATCGGACCGCACGATCTGCGCCGTCCAATATTCACCGAGTATAACGGAGCACATCCAACCCTACACGTGGAGCGCGTGGAGGGCAACCGTCGCTGGCCGCGTTGCCCACTACGCACGAGAAACGAGGAGGCCATCATCATGGCGTGGCGAAATTTTCGCGCCCACCGGTCAAACCGATGTGACGTTTCATACTGTCACCTCTGGCAGGCCAAACGGCAGAGTGCCTTGGCAGCGCAACACACGCGTGTGACGTCATTCATGACGCATGAGTTGCAGACTGCCTTCGGTACAGCGTTACTCGGCAAAATATCGACTCTTAGTCGACAAAGTATCGGCTCCCATTTGGCAAATCCCAAGATTTACGGCAGCATAAACGGGTTGAGATTATCCCCAGTAATGAACAATTAAGCATAATTTTTGGAACACTCCCCTCAGGAGCGCCACGGCGCACTTGATGAAAGCACGATTGTGTGACACTCGATAGGTTATTGACTTTGGTCTAACCCGAGCAAAATACCCGAGATGAATCAAATACAGCTGACCCTCGGATGCTGCACTCTGAAGTGCAAAGGTAAGACCCGCCGATCCGTCATGTAGGGCCAGGCCCACTGGCAGCAGCCGTGGTAGCTTGACAGATATGCCGCACCAGCAGGTGCGAAGAAAAATCCCAACGGACGCGTTGGGTACCCTTTCAGGCCGAATTCGACTCCGTAAGATCTCGAGCGGCTGGAGTCGAAGGGACTAGCCTCCAAGCTCGAGCCTGGGGACTCGAGTTTGATGTACGCTAATAACGTTTGTGCTCAAGAGCACTTAACTGGTCCCGATCCATCGAGAGTACCAGGCTTATTATGCGATATCCACCACTAAGCGTCCTGGAACACGAGCACGAATAAATCGCTAAGGGAATGGCACGCACCAGGATGATACAATACAGAGGAGTCCCTACCAGACTCGCCAAGTCTACTAGGTCCTCGGGGGCTACTGATGTGGGTACACCTTTCGGGTGTGCCACCGTGGACTACCCTGGTGCGGAAGAGAGTAAAAGGCCCATCCGTCATCAGGCCCAGGAAGGAGGCCCCGAAGGAAAGGCTAGAAATATTAGGTCGGTAGGCCCGGATGTAAACCTAGTCGGTATAGGACCCGAGACCTAGTCCCACTATTTAAGTACTGGGAGGGCCGCCGACCTAGGGTACGCTCATACTCGCCACCAGAAACCCTAGCGAGATCGCATCTCACGATCTCGCCATTGTAATCGATCTGTAAGCTCCATCATCAATTCCAGACAAGCAGTAGGGCTTTTACCTTCGGGGGCCTGAACCTGGGTAAATCCCGCTTGTCAGCCGACGAATCCACCAGTACCACTGTCTTCTTCTCTCGTTCTCTCAACCCAAGGATGTCATCCGAGAGATTTGGCGTGGTAACCCCACGTCACCCGTCAACAGCGAGGCGCCCGTGGTGACTTCGTCAACCTCAAGATATGCAGGACGCAGTATTTCGAAGGTGCTTATAGTGGTAGGGTGTGCGTGTGTATGTTCGTAGGGGCGAGTGTGCGTGCGTGTATGTGAGCGTCTTCGTTGTACCGTGTTTCTAAAAAAAGGTTAAAAATCAGGATCGGACACGAGGAGTAGCAGTCTTAATTCTGCCACCATCTCTCTATCCCTCCCTTGCACCTAGAATGAACATGCATTGTGCTTTTTCTTCAACAAAGATTGTTTTCGGATATCACTCCTTCAGTATACTTAGTATACTTACTTCAGAAAGCAATGATGTCAAAACTTATTATATACCTAGAGGGGCGTTTTGGCACCCGGGTGCAGGTGCACGCTATTAACATGCTAGCTATTGCGTACATCATTAATCACCGTGTAAATTGAGAAGCTCTGAAATCTTTCTCTCAATCTGTTTGGATTTGTTGGGGCAATGCAGCGGCGCGTTGTGGCGGCAGGGAGGGCAGCCGTTGATCTGGCACACTATGGATGTGTTTGGTAGCACGCTCAGAAAAGGCCCGCCAACTGCAAAAGGGTGACGTTTGATTGCCTGTGTGAGCTCCCGAGCGAGGCCAGCGCTTCTTAAAACAGCGTCGGGTCAGGCAGCCCAGCAGGCACACTCGAATTGACCGTGCCTGTGGAGTCAGACTCGTTCTCTCCTCCGTCAGCTCCAACAATGCAACCCTGTACGTGACCTTTGCTTCCGTTCACTCTCTCCTTGGTCTTACTTCTTCTCTTTCCTCTCCTCTTTCCAACCTTCCGTCGGCCGCCGCTGTCTCCACCCCAAAAGCGCCACCATGAAGCGCATATTTAGACGGCTCTCTCTCATCGCTACGGCCGACTCCTCCTCCTCCTCTGTCGTGGCGGCCTACCGCCAGCTCTGGGCACCAAAGCAGGCGCCTCCCTCCGGCGGCAGCGCGCGGGTGCCACAGGGGCACATGCCGGTTTGCGTCGGCGAGGAGGGCGGGCCCGTGGAGTGGTTCGTCGTGTGCGCGGACCTTCTCGGCCAGCCGACCTTCACGGCGCTGCTCATGTGCCGCCCATGGGTACGGGTATAGCCACCCCCGCGCGCTCTGCATCCCCTGCCCCGTCGCCGACTTCCGTCTCGTCCTCCTCCGCCTCTCTTCCAAAGATCCCTCCGCCGCCACCGCGTGCTAGGCCCCCCTCCGCACTTCTCGACCTGCCGCTGGAGACTCTGTGCTTCATTCCCCTTGCAGAGGCAGGCCGAAGAAGAGGTGCTGGAGCGAGGGCAGGATTGGGGATTTCAGCGTTTCCTCCTGCAGATTTGATCTTGAGGCTGGTTCATCATGCCATATTGTTGCTGAGTAGTACCTTTGAGTACTAAATTGTTGTCGACCTCCGCCGCCGTCATGCCACGTCGTCGTCGCTCCATTAGTATGTCACGTATAGTTGTCCAAGTGTGGTGGTGGATGGTAACTTCACCCATGTAAAAAAGGGATACTAATCAAGATTTGCATCCAACCCAACAAAGAGGGGTTGCTAGCTCAGCTGATGCCATGTTCTTTGCTGCAGGCTACCAAACTACTTGCAGAATATGGTTTTGGAAGTGACTCACCCAGACTCTAGGCCCTGCTCAGCCACCCCTACGCGCTCTGCATCCCCTGCCCCGTTGCCGACTTCCGTCTCGTCCTCCTCCGCCTCTCTTCCAAAGATCCCTCCGCCGCCACCGCGTGCTAGGCCCCCTCCGCACTTCTCGACCTGCCGCTGGAGACTCTGTGCTTCATTCCCCTTGCAGAGGCAGGCCGAAGAAGAGGCGCTGGAGCGAGGGCAGGATTGGGGATTCAGCGTTTCCTCCAGTAGATTTGATCTTGAGGCTGGTTCATCATGCCATATTGTTGCTGAGTAGTACCTTTGAGTACTAAATTGTTGTCGACCTCCGCCGCCGTCATGCCACGTCGTCGTCGCTCCATTAGTATGTTACGTATAGTTGTCCAAGTGTGGTGGTGGATGGTAACTTCACCCATGTAAAAAAGAATACTAATCAAGATTTGCATCCAACCCAACAAACAGGGGTTGCTAGCTCAGCTGATGCCATGTTCTTTGCTGCAGGCTACCAAACTACTTGCAGAATATGGTTTTGGAGGTGACTCACCCAGACTCTAGGCCCTGCTCAGCCTCCTCCCCCCCCCCCCCCCCCCCCCCCCCCCCCCCCCCCGAGAGAAATTAAAACGAACCCGTCTTGTACCTTCAGTCTCGAGCCGGCCGCTCTGCTCGGCATCGCACCGACAAGGTACCATCTGTCACAATGCTCCCCGCCACCGGCGTACAGCCGCGTGCCCCCAAGCATAGCTGAAGACGGGCGGGCCATCACACCTGTTCATAGTGTAATTTGGCTAGCTAGTCTGTATAAGAGCCAAATTAATTTGAAAGTATAATCTAGTGCATTATTGCTGGCGGAAGATTATATGGAGGATATCCTGAAGCAGCGGCTACCGAAGACACGTCCTGGACGAATTCAGAGAAATTCAGAGAAGCGCTAAGCTAAAATGCAGGTGTGTAAGACAAGTCCTAACAGGCCTCGTATGATTCCAAGTTGAAGACGTAGACTACTCAATCACGTATGGGAGGCGGACCGGCCGGGGTTTCCATGTTTGTTTCTAGATCGTACGTACAACTAGCTTGTACTAGGATTGAGCTAGCCGGTTGAATCGATTAGACATTAGGAATATTATTTTTCCTTCTACGTGAAGAAAATGATTACGTGCCCGACTGTATTTGCCAAAGACCAAGGCTGCCTATATAATATGGGCATACGGCCGATTGACGGACAAGCAATCGATATTCAATACAAAAACACATCTATCTTTTTATGTATCTTTTTTACTTATCGTTTCTTCTCCCGCCGAGCCCTAGCAGCCCTAGGGTTTGGTGATCTTTGCCGTTTTGCGTTGAAAAACGGTCGTCTCTCCTCTACGAAAGCGAGGGGATCTTTGTTGTTTTGCTCGGAAAGCAATCGGTTCGTCGTCACGAAAGTACGACGGTTATCGTGGTGTCGCGTGACAATTTTACGTGGCAACACAATTGGCGACTCCGCTGGGGACCGAAGAAAAGGCTACACGATGAACGGGAGCGTTGTCGACCCGGATAATGTCATCGCCGTTACACTCGACGATCTGTCGAAAGATGATCGGCGCAAGTTTGAATGGGAGCTTGAGAAAGAGATGGCTGAGGTGACGAAACTGAAGTTGGCTCGATACCACAAGACAAGGAACAACGTTGTCAAGAAGATAGCTGCGCCGAGTCCTTCCGATCTACTCGGCGCTGAGGTAAAAAAGCCAACAGAAAAAAATTGCTCATTTAATTGATGTGTCCGTAGCTAGGAAATATGATTTTGATATAACAAATATGGCACACACAATTACTCAAGCTTTAGATAATACCTTTGAAGAATTTAAGGAGCAGCTTGAAACTAGTCTATCTCATCATGTTGGTTCGTCAGTGCTGCAGACCAAAGATGAATATTCTGAAGAAAAGCTGATGCAGTTGAAAAATAGTGTATCCATTAATTTGCATAGTAATATTCATATACCTGATGCATCGGCTAGTGTTGTGCAGCCTCACGTTTCTCTAAATAATAGTCAATGCGGCCGGAACTACGTCAGCAATTCGGCTAATAATTTTCTCCGTAGTGTTGCTTCTCCTATTATTCCAACTTCGGTTCCACAAAATTACAGTAGCCATAACCGAAGTGTGGGTTTTAATTCTAATGTGCAGCAGCCTAGTTATCAGACAGTAGCATACAATACATCACCAATGCCGCCTGTCAGTACCGGCGTTCCGTATGGGCCGGTACCCGATCAGTATTTTAGTGGGTCTCCGTTGCAGACGTCACATGCTCAAATTTCTCCGCCGGAGTGTCCACCGCGTGCTTGCATTTCACCTGCTCCACAAACCAATTCTCTACAGCACAATGATAGTTTCCAAGATAAGCTTGCTAGTATACTTAGAGAATTTGGTTTAGAACCTAAGCGTAGATCATGTGAGTATAAAAAACTGTACCCTGATTACTTTGACTCGACGCCATATCCTCGTGGTTTTAGAATTCCAGATTTTGTTAAATTTACTGGGGAAGATGGTAGAACTACTTTTGAGCACATAGGACAATTTTTAGCACAATGCAGCGAAGTCGGAACATCGGATATTTATAGAGTTAAATTATTTCCGTTGTCTTTGTCCAGTACTGCATTTACTTGGTTTACATCTCTTGCTCCCAATTCTATTTCAACATGGGCACAATTGGAGCAAAAATTTCATGAGTATTTTTATAGCGGTGAAACTGAACTTCGGCTTTCAGATTTAACTATAGTTAGGCAAAAAGAGGAAGCTTTACGAAATAATGAAATTCATGAAGACGAGATAAATGATTCGTCTAGTATGTCTAATTCGGTTATGGAAAAAGCCGAATACAAATATACGTTGGACGAATCTGTTGAACCAAAAGAAACAAGCTTCAATGATCAAGAGCATGATGAGCATAGCGAAATAGCTGTGTTTGAATTCTCTGGATGCGAGGGAGCTTTCATGATGCCTTATGAGTTCCGTGCCAAAGAAGTTGATGGAGATCAAGAACAAGAAGTTATAGCCGAGCAATGTTCGGTTGACAAAGAGTATCAAAGTGAAGAGGCACAAAATCCAGAGAAAGAAGAAGACAAGGCGTTCGAGAATTATCTAAAGGCGGAGCAAGGTATTGTTCAGGTCATACAACCATCATACTCTTCCAACGTTTTCAAAGAGGTACATCTAGCAAATAATTTACTTATATTCCGATTTGGTCAAAACTTTATTGTTGATGCATCTATTAGCAAATTCCTCATAAACTTTGAAAGACCAATCGAGAGAGGTAATGTATTTGTTAGCAATATAATTGTTACGAAATATATCGATCAAGATGTTGTGCCATTTAGAAAGATCGATAGTGACAAATTATTACGGCCAAAGTTTTCCCTAGTGTTTCATAGGAATTTTGTATCCACATGGGTAGCTTTGCTTATTTCATACTTGGCTTACATTTGGTCTCAAGTGAGACATATGTGCTTTAACTATTTTGATTTCAGAAATTTAAAGCCAAGTTTATTGTCTTGCAAGAAAGCCGATGATAGTGTAATTGTGTATTCAAATACATCGGATAAAAAGTGTGTAGGACAACACATAGCCGAATGGGGTGATGTGAAATCTGAACCATTCGGTTGTTTAATTCCAACGTCGTTCTCACAACATGATCGGCTAGAAAATAAAAGGTGTACCATCAAATTAAAGATGAGTGATCAATTATTTCATATGTTGTTGAAAATTGATTATATTAGCATCCTTGATCACAATATTGAGCCATCATTGCAAGGACAAATGTATTGTAAGTTACATGATTCGTTCGAGCATCGGTTACTTCTAGCCGATTCATGTAATGATGAGCAGGTACACACCGAGGATGATGGGATCAAGCCAACAAGTGAAGAAATTCTTGAAGATCATATTAAAGATAATCTTGAAGGTCAGAGTTCCATTATTGAAGCTACAACGAGGACATCAAGCACTGGGGGGCAAAACAAAAATTTGAAGATCGATGCATGCAAAACCAAGAAAGACAAAGGCCGCAATAAGCACAAAGGTAAGAAAGCAAAAGTCACTTTTACTCAACTATTGGAAAAATATCAAAAGGAGAGTGAAGAAAAAGGTGTTTATCGGCCAAGTAATGCAAAAGCATCAAGATCACCCCCAAGGCAAAAGTCTAAAGACAGGGATTGGCGAAAGGATAAATTCAGTGCAGCAAATTCATATTCTCCTTTTGGGCCACCAATGCCAATGTCATGGATACCTTCCTATGATTTTTATACATATCCATCATGGGAAAGGTATGATTCCTGGGCACATTATCCATCAAATTATAGATCATCTCACCCAAATTATGCAGCTATGAGAAGATCAACAATTGATCAACAATCACGTGTCAAAGACCGTTTCGATAAAAAAGAATCGGTCCAAAGCTCATGGGTAAAGAAAGAAGTGGTCAAGCAAGTTTACCGAGTCAAGAAGGATTTACGCAAGTGCGCTGTTTCAGATTTAGCTCCAAATAATGAAAAGCCAGCTGAGTTGACTTTGGCTACTAAAGGCAAGGAAGTGAAGCAAGTAACTTTCAAAAACCCAATTGCCAAATCTGAACGAGCAGAGTTGAAAGTGCCCAAGGTTAGAAAAGAATTGCCATTAAGCACAACAAAACCACAGCCGAGATGCCCACTCGGTTTATCAAGTTGGCAAGAAAAGAAACTGAAACGGCTTAGTGCTGAAAAGCTAAAGAGCAAGAACATGGCATGGGTTCCTAAGAGAGGACCTCAAGACAGGGAGGATGTGCAAACTCCTGTGAATAAAAATGATAAATCCAACAAGCGATCAGGCCGAAGATTTCTGAATCACCATCAAAGGTTTCGGCCAGCACATCATCCATATTATTCTACTCCACCATTAATGCCTATGTCATGGAATTCATCACCAGGTATGATTTATTACCCTCCATGGGCTTATTTTGATCCATGGATGTATCATAGTTCTTTACATCATGAAAGGGTATTACCAAATCATTATTCATTTGATTAGTTGCAATTTTGTTACTAATCCAATAGGCCGAAATATTGGAAGTGCATAATCAGATTTGTTGTTTTATTTATTTCGGTTATGCATACTTTGGTGGATGGATTATACATAAGGCCGATATTTTTTTTATTGCCCTAAGAAGAAAGTTTGGCTGATGAATTTTTGGACATCATTTGAAACATAAAATTTGGCCGATGAATTATTTTGACATCACCCTAAGAATAACAATTGGCCGATGTATTCTTTGGACATCGCCCAGGTAATCAACTTTATCCTAAGGTAATGGCCATAGTATTTTTGGTCAATAAAATTGTACCAAAAACAGGGGGGCATGTGTTCATAGTGTAATTTGGCTAGCTAGTCTGTATAATGAGCCAAATTAATTTGAAAATATAATCTAGTGCATTATTGCTGGCGGAAGATTATATGGAGGATATCCTGAAGCAGCGGCTACCGAAGACACGTCCTGGACGAATTCAGAGAAATTCAGAGAAGCGCTAAGCTAAAATGCAGGTGTGTAAGACAAGTCCTAGCAGGCCTCATATGATTCCAAGTTGAAGACGTAGACTACTCAATCACGTATGGGAGGCGGACCGGCCGGGGTTTCCATGTTTGTTTCTAGATCGTACGTACAACTAGCTTGTACTAGGATTGAGCTAGCCGGTTGAATCGATTAGACATTAGGAATATTATTTTTCCTTCTACGTGAAGAAAATGATTACGTGCCCGACTGTATTTGCCAAAGACCAAGGCTGCCTATATAATATGGGCATACGGCCGATTGACGGACAAGCAATCGATATTCAATACAAAAACACATCTATCTTTTTATGTATCTTTTTTACTTATCGTTTCTTCTCCCGCCGAGCCCTAGCAGCGCTAGGGTTTGGTGATCTTTGCCGTTTTGCGTTGAAAAACGGTCGTCTCTCCTCCACGAAAGCGAGGGGATCTTTGTTGCTTTGCTCGGAAAGCAATCGGTTCGTCGTCACGAAAGTACGACGGTTATCGTGGTGTCGCGTGACAATTTTACGTGGCAACAACACCCATCTCGGACCTCGCCCTCTGAGATACCTGGCCGGCTAGCTGGCCCTCCCCAGCATGGCTCTGCACTACAATGTGCAACTGGACTTCTGGTTGTGTATAGTCCTGATGTGCATGATGCACATGGTTTGCAGTTTAGAATTACAAGAAAAGAAAAGTTTGGATTACTATACCACGAAGTTCTTTCGAAATCTACCGCGATCATGTTTTTGTGGTGTGAATTAGCATAATTGTTCTTAATGTACCCCACAATTACTTGCACAGTTACTTCCACAATATGCTTGGCTAGCTGCACTATGTTTTTGCGACGCTATATGACTGATCCGACACTGAACGGCGAGGATGCGCGCCAAGGCACGCCCCAGCCCCCAATCAATTCACCGAGAGCGACATGGACGACTTTCAGGTCTCTTCTCTAGCCAGCAAACGCCTTCCATGTCCCAGTCGAGCACGCCTCCTCTCTAGACTTTAGCTAGGCAGCTTGCTAGCTAGCTCACGCAGGCACCACTCAGTGACACAGAGGCCGGATCGCCGCCGTCGTCAATGGAATCGTCCGTTCTACTTGCGGCACTCGCCGTGATCCTGGGGCTCGCCGTCTCGCGGTTGTGGATCTACGCGGTGGCGCGGCCCCGCGGCGTGGCCAGGATGTTCCGGGAGCAGGGCGTCGGTGGACCTCCGTACAGGTTCATGAGAGGCTCGACCGGGGACATCCGGAGGATGAAAGCAGAGGCGGAGGGCGTGGAGCTGGACGTGCACGACCACGACTACGTCCGAAGGATCCTGCCGCACTTCATGAAATGGAAGGATCAGCACGGTATGTTTTTTTCACTGAAATGCAACAGTGTATCTGTATGTGTGTGACTGTGTGTGTGTGTGGTTGTTAGCACTATTTTTTTTTTTTTTTGAGTTGTTGTTAGCACTACCTTGTTTGAAGGGCCGGGTGATGGCTGATAGAAGCAGATACTGATGTCAATCAACAAATTAACCCCTTTTTTCTTACCCAGTTTTTTTCTCATAATTATAACTATGATAAAAATGTAATGGACGTAGTGTGTGTTCACATATGAACCTGCAAAAATTTATCGAAATATATATTCATTTGTAGTATGCGCAAAAGAGAATTTCCCTATTCTCCGCAGGGCACAAATGGCCATATTCTTTTGTGCCATTCTGCAGGGTTCAAATGTCATATATAACATATAATATAACAAAAAGGTTTTTTTACACCATCTTTTAAGGGCATGTACAATGGTCTTATCATCGTAGTGCCACGTAGGATGATTGCTGAGTTGGAGGAGAGAGAAACGAAAAAAAGAGGTTTGTCTTCTCTTAGCTAAGAGATCATCTCTTAGCACAATTTCTCTCACCACAATTTTAGGGATATTAAGTTATTAAAGATAAGGCTAAAAATAACCCATTGTATATCATGTTTTGTTGTCATATCTAAACTATGTGGCAGGTTAATGATAAGACGGTCTTATCAACCATTGTACATGCCCTAAGAGTTCGGTGTGACTCAAAACGAAAATAGAGTATGTGTTTGTTCTTAAAGAGTAAAAAGTTTGTTTCCTGTTAATGCAAGCTGTAGTTGTTGTCAGAGAAATTCAGTTTGTATGCCTACCTTATGGTCTCTACTCCAGACTCTGTAGTGAAAACATTGTTCCATAAACATGGCAGAAGAAACTTGGAAGAAATATCAGGAAGAGAAATAAAAGGGCTATTAAATTACTCCCTGTTTTGTAAGAAATGACAATCTTCTGACAATAATGGATGGCTTATATTTATAACTATCCGGCGTTGCAGTAGATAATGAACATGTGTTCTAACTTCTAAGCCTCCGTATTCACCTTCTTTTACGGAATAATTTTTATTTTTGATTGTTATTAGGAGGGCCATTTGTATACTGGTTCGGTCTACGGCCTCGAGTCTGCATCTATGATTATGAGATGGTTAAGCAGATTCTTGCAAACAAATCTGGGCATTTCATGAAAAATGATGCACACCCAACAATTCTGGCGATCATCGGCAAAGGGCTAATAATGGTGGAAGGCAAAGATTGGGTGCGACACCGTAGAGTGGTGAACCCAGCTTTTGCAATGGACAAGCTCAAGGTAACGGCTTACAATTTCAAATTCAGTTCCAACTTGAAGCATGTACTCCAGTACTCCTTTCCTACTAAAAATCTACTGTTGACAATTTAAAAATGATCTTAAACTGCAGATGATGACAAGAACCATGGTTAGTTGTGCCGAATGCTTGATCAAGAAATGGGAAGATCAAGCAACCAAGAGTAAGAGCAGAGAGATAGAAGTTGAGTTCAGCAAACAATTCCAAGAGTTGACTGCAGATGTTATATCCCGTACTGCTTTCGGAAGTAGCTACAAGGAGGGAAAAGAAGTATTTCATGCACAGAAACAGCTTCTGGCCATCACCGTGGCAACCCTCCTCAATTTGCAGATACCAGGATTCAAGTAAATCAGTTCATATATCAAGACTACTATTTCATACATACGTAGTACAAGATATTTATGGTTCATTCGAAAAAAAAAGATATTTATGGTTCGCTAATTATGTTATTTTTTCAGATATCTCCCTACCAAACGAAACAGATGCCAGTGGATGCTAGAAAAGAAGCTTCAGAACATGCTATCTGCAATGATACAATGCAGGGTAGCATCAAAAGAAAACGGATTTGGAGATGATCTGCTCGGAGTAATGCTGGAGGCTTGCTTCACAAAAGAGCAAGGGGAGAAGCAAGACGAGATGATTCTGAGTATCGATGAGATCGTAGACGAATGCAAGACATTCTTCTTTGCAGGGCATGAAACCACATCACATCTGCTTACTTGGACAATGTTCTTGCTAAGTGTGTATCCAGAATGGCAGGAGAGGCTAAGAGAGGAGGTTCGAAGAGAATGTGGGAAGAGAAACCCTAATGCGGACATGCTTAGTAAACTAAAAGAGGTAAGACAAACTTAGCTTGCAAGGATTCCTTAATTAACTATCTTTAGCTGTTGCAAGTGTCAGCAATTTAATATCTTTAGTAGGCTGCCGTAGCGAGTGTCATTATTATTCTTGTTGCATGTGAACCAAAGCTATCTTAACTCTGCAACTTTTAGTTGTAGCTGATAGCCTAACACTGGTGAATTGAATTGCAGATGACAATGGTGCTCCTTGAGACACTGAGGCTGTATGGTCCTATTATTGTAATGCTGAGAAAAACCTATCTCCGATATGAAACTGGGAAGTCTCAACTTACCTAAAGACAATGAAATTGTGATTCCCCTTCCAATACTGCACCGAGACAAGGAGGTCTGGGGTGACAGAGCAAATGAGTTCGATCCAATGAGATTTGAGAATGGGATCACAAAAGCAGCAAAGATTCCACATGCTCATCTAGGATTCTCCATACGCCCAAGGTCATGCATCGGTCAGAACTTTGCGATGTTAGAAGCAAAGTCGATGATGGCAATGATCCTGCAAAAGTTCTCCTTCACTCTTTCACCAAAGTATGTCCATGCACCTGCAGATCTCATAACACTCCAACCCAAGTTTGGTCTTCCTATAATTTTGAGTCCACTGGATGTATGAATTTACTATAGTCATTTATTTTTGCCGAAAGGGAACATGTCCTGTGTCAACGACCCAGCCCCACCTGCAAGTGACCTTGAGGAGCAACCAATGGAGAACGGACAAGTGGCGCGACAGGAGAGGCCAAGAAGGGAACGGAAGCTTCCGGCGTGGCTTGCTGGAGACAACTGGGTGACAGGGACGCGAGAGCTATTTAAGGAACGCTAGGCTAGAATCTGTGTTTGGCTTTGATGTATGAATTGGACGGCAGTGCCGTATGTGACTTGCTCGGGGGCGGTGGGGTGGAACGAGCAAGGATAATCTTAATTCCCCATTCTGATTCTGTGATGAGTTCCGATCTGAGAGATTTCCATCGAGTGTAGATAGGTGCTTACAAGTGGTATTCAGAGCCTTCCGATCCCCAATTCTGGAGTTCCCCACCCACTCTTACCCCACCCGTTTTTCTTCTCGCCGCCGCTCGGAATCCATGGATCAACTCGCCCCGGAGTCGCGCGCCATCTACGACCTCCTCCGGGCGGAAACGGCGAAGGAGCACGACGCGCGCTTCCTCGACTACAAGAAGGAGACGCTGGATGCGGTCCACAAGTTCGTCACCGACACCGGGAAGCAGATCAAGACGGTGAGCGCCGCGGTCGACTCCGTCAGATCCACGGTGTCTACGGACATGGAGGAGTTCCGCGCTTCCATCGGCGTCGACTTGGCCGCTGTCAAGGCCTCTCTCAGTGCGGAAATCGCATCGCTCGGCGGGATGATCGCAAGGATTCCCCGACCGGATCCTGGCGCCATGGCGGATCGATCGTCAGGTTCACGCCACAAGGAGGTGGACGACGACGCCGCCGGCCCTGATGGGCACCGCTGGCACCACAACAACCGGGGGATGACTAGTGGTTTCACCACGTCTCCTCCGGTCGGAGGTAATTGCTCTGGCCGGCAATCTATTCTCTACGCAGGATCTGATTCCTCCCCGATGCAGCGTACTGACAGTTTCTCCTCTGGTTTTCGACCTGGACTTCCCCAATTCGACGGCGCCAACCCCAAACTCTGGCAAATTCGCTGCGAGGAGTACTTCCGCCGTTGGCAGACGCCAGACAATCAGCGAGTCTCAAGCTCTTCAGACATGTTCGTCGGTGGCGCCGCTACATGGCTGGAGTCTTACCTGCAGCAGTCCCCTGTATCCAGTTGGCCAGAGTTCGTTGCGGCCGTGCTCGCTCGGTTCAACCGCAACCAGCATCAGCTCCTTGTGCGACGGTTGATTCACATCTGCCAAACCACGACGGTCGAGGATTATGTCCAGCGATTCTCGGAGTTGGTGGATCAGATCGCGGTGTACGAGCCCAAGCCTGACGTGCTGCACAACATCATCAAGTTCCTTGACGGACTGAAGCCGGGCGTCCGTGTACTTGTTGCAATTCAGCAGCCTAGCAGCCTGGAAACAGCTTACTCCCTGGCTCTTTTGTACGAGGAGTTAGGTGATGGTGATAACCCGTTCGCCGGTCCGGTGTCCACGCCAGTTCCTCCTCGGCGGGTCCAGTCATCACCGCCACCCCCACCGATTCCGCAACCTCCGGCGAAGTGGATATCCCGAACAGTGGAGGAGAAGCGCTGCGCCGAACAGCAGCGAAGTGCAGGCGACGATAAGTGGAACAGCTTGAAGGCATACCGCCGCTCGAAGGGCCTCTGTTTCGTATGCGGGGAGAAATGGAGCCGTGATCACCAGTGTAAAAATGCAATCTCCTTGCACGTGGTCCAGGAGATGGTCGATTTCATGCAATTGCAAGTGGAAAGAGAAGATGCAACAGATGACACGGAGGAATCAGAACAGCAAGTACCGCAACATCTGCTTGTTCTCTCAGCCGCAGCCATGAAGCCCGGAGCGGCTGCCCCTACGCACGATGCAGCTGCAAGTGCAGGTGCAGGGTCACACCTTCCTGTTCCTCGTCGACTCGGGCAGTTCGTCATGTTTCATCGACGCCAAGCATGCTCATCTTCTGACAGGAGCAGAAACCTTGGACACTCCAACCGCAGTTCAGGTAGCAGGTGGTGCTATTCTTCAGTGTTTTGCCAGTTTCCCTGCTCTGATCTGGTCAGCAGATGGGGCCAGTTTCACTGATACATTCAGGGTTCTCGAGTTGGGGAGTTACGATGGTATAGTGGGTCTCGATTGGCTCGGCAAGTATAGCCCGATGGTGACACACTGGGAGCAAGGGTGGTTATCCTTCCAACATGATGGGCGACAAGTGGTGTTGCACGGTGAGGAGCCCCGTCTCTGTACGCATGCACTGGTTGAGATACACTTGATGCGCGAAGCTGATAAAGCTGAACCCATGCCTGCGCCTGAGGTTCAGCAGATTCTGGACCAATTTTCTTCAGTGTTTGAAGCTCCCACTGGTCTGCCGCCTCGCCGGCAGTATGATCACCACATTCCCCTCGTTCCCGAGGCACGGCCGGTCTCAGTGCGTCTGTATCGAGTGGCTCCGGAACTCAAGACTGAAATTGAGCGTCAGATTAAGGAGATGCTGGAACAGGGGGTCATCACACATAGCAACAGTGCATTCGGTGCCCCTATCTTGCTTGTCAAGAAGAGCGATGACACTTGGAGGCTTGTGATTGATTACCGTCCTCTTAATGCCTTGACAATCAAGGGCAAGTACCCATTGCCAATAATTGATGAGCTCCTCGACGAATTAGCAGGCGCCCAATGGTTCTCTAAGCTGGATTTGAAGGCGGGCTATCATCAGATACGACTGGCGCCAGGGGAAGAGTACAAAACGGCGTTCCAGACCCACAACGGACACTATGAATTCCGGGTGATGGCGTTTGGGCTGACGGGTGCGCCGGCAACATTTCAGCACGCCATGAACGCGACTCTTGCGCCTGTTCTTCGCAAGTTCGCCCTGGTTTTCTTCGATGACATCCTAATCTACAGCCGCACCTATGAGGATCACCTACAACACTTATATACAGTGCTTTCGATCCTACAGCGAGATCAGTGGCAGGTCAAGAAGGCTAAGTGTACGTTTGCCCGTCAGGAAGTGGCTTACTTGGGGTATGTCGTATCAGCGGCAGGTGTTGCTACAGACAGCTCAAAAATTCAGTCCATCAGGGATTGGCCAGTTCCAACAAACCTGAAGGAACTGCGTGGCATTCTAGGCGTCACCGGCTATTATCGTAAATTCATCAGAAATTATGCAATCATTAGCCAACCTCTTACTGCTCTGCTTAAAAAGGGTGTTCTGTTCGTCTGGACACCGGCCGCCGAGACTGCCTTCCAGGTCCTCAAACAAGCACTCATTTCAGCACCTGTCCTGGCCTTGCCCGACTTCAAGGAACCATTCGTGATCGACACTGACGCCTGTGATGTGGGAATAGGGGCAGTGCTATCCCAGAAAGGGCACCCAGTTGCCTATGTCAGTCGCGCTCTTGGCCCCCGCAACAGAACACTCTCTGTCTATGAGAAGGAGTACCTGGCGATCTTGCTGGCAGTACAGCAGTGGAGGCCGTATCTGCAGACGCGTGAGTTCATTATCCGCACAGATCACAAAAGCTTAACCAATCTCACGGACCAGCGCCTCCACACGGACTGGCAGTGAAAAGCCCTGACAAAGCTTATGGGTTTGCAGTATACAGTTCAGTACAAAAAGGGCAGCCTCAACGGTGCCGCCGACGCTCTTTCCAGGAAACCACCTGCAAGCTCTGAAATATTGGTGATCTCGACAGTGCAACCGTCTTGGCTGGCCTCAGTCCAGCAGAGCTACCATAGTGACGAATGAGCGCAAGCATTGCTGCAGCAGCTAGCCGTTGAACCAACAGCAGTCACAGATTTCACGCTCGAGCAAGGGATTTTGCGCCATAAGAATCGCATCTGGGTTGGCGATGACGCCGTTCTCCGCACACAAATCATCTCTGCCTTCCACGACAGCCCGCAAGGGGGGCACTCCGGGTTTCCCGTCACCTACCGGAGGCTCATTTCGCTCTTCAGCTGGTCTTCAATGAAGACGATGATCAAAGAGTACGTCCGCAACTGTCATATTTGTCAGCAGGCAAGGCCGGAGCGCCTACCCCCTGCTGGCCTTGTGCAGCCTCTGCCCATTCCATCTGCCCCATGGGAAGTTGCCACGATGCACTTCATCGATGGGTTGCCGACGTCGCGCAGCTACAATTGCTTGCTGGTCGTCGTCGACAAGCTTACAAAGTACGCTCACTTCCTTCCCCTCCGTCATCCTTACACTGCCAGCAAAGTTGCGGAGCTCTTCGTCGACAACATCTACAAATTGCATGGCATGCCAGCTGCCCTTGTGTCGGACCGCGACCCCATCTTCACAAGCATATTCTGGCAAGCAGTGTTTCGCGCTACAGGCACTCAACTCAAGTTAAGCACTGCGAATCATCCAGAAACGGATGGCCAGACGGAACGCGTCAATCAATCCATTGAGTGCTACCTTCGGTGTTTCATCAGCGCTCACCCGCAACACTAGGCTAAGTGGATTTCCCTCTGCGAATTCTGGTACAACACCAATTGGCATGCCTCGCTGGGGAAATCGCCATTCGAGATCCTCTACGGCCGGCAACCCAGGTACTTTGGTATAACTGCAACTGACCAAATAGCTGCTGGTGACATACAGGAATGGCTCCAGGAGCGAGCGCTGATCATCGCATTGGTGCGCCAGCATCTGCTAAGAATGCAGCAGCGCATGAAGGACCAGGCGGACAAGCATCGCACGGAGCGCACTTTCGCTGTCGGCGACGAGGTCTTCCTCCGTCTGCAGCCATACCTGCAGTCGTCGGTGGCGCGTCGCGCCAACCACAAGCTGGAGTTCAAATTCTTCGGCCCCTTCCGCGTTCTGGAGCGAGTGGGCGCCGTCGCATACAAGTTGGATCTGCCAGAATCGAGTAGGGTGCACCCGGTGTTTCACGTCTCTCAGTTGAAGTCGTGCATCGGTCCTCGCCCCCACGTCTCGTCGACTCTGCCTCCGCCGGACGCCATGTTCCAGGTGCCTGTTCGAGTCCTGCGACAACGCATCCACCAGCGCGGCAGCCGTGCGCTGACACAGGTGCTCGTGCAATGGAGCGGGGCGCCGGAGGAGCATGCCACCTGGGAGGACATCGAGCAGCTCCGCCAGCAATTTCCCAAGGCCCCTGCTTGGGGGCAAGCAGGCTCTCAAGGGGGGGAGATTGTCAACGACCCAGCCCCACCTGCAAGTGACCTTGAGGAGCAACCAATGGAGAACGGACAAGTGGCGCGACAGGATAGGCCAAGAAGGGAACGGAAGCTTCCGGCGTGGCTTGCTGGAGACAACTGGGTGACAGGGACGCGAGAGCTATTTAAGGAACGCTAGGCTAGAATCTGTTTTGGCTTTGATGTATGAATTAGACGGCAGTGCCGTATGTGACTTGCTCGGGGGCGGTGGGGTGGAACGAGCAAGGATAATCTTAATTCCCCATTCTGATTCTGTGATGAGTTCCGATCTGAGAGATTTCCATCGAGTGTAGATAGGTGCTTACATCCTGGCCTCTGCATCCTGATGCACACAGGATAACTTTATTGTAAAGTTTATAATATCAAAGTTTACACCTCAAGGGTCATACAAGGTGATAACACGAATCAGCCAGCGGGCTACAGAAAACAAGGCTCTATGCATCTTACAATTTACTAGAATGTCGTCAGCCACCTAAAGATAGCCCGCACGAGTGCCATCAACCGAGTGCATTTAGAATTCATATGACCCTCTTACTCGACTGGTAGGAGAAAGGACCAAATGCAGATCTAGTAAGTAGATCTGTGGATAATACTAAAAAATGGCAACTCCAGACTTGTCAAACACTACATCGTTTCGACAATTTCAAATTGCACAAAATAAAACACACACACGTCCCATACAAATCCGGGTTTTTATTTTCTTACAAATCTCATTTAACCAATTACCAAACATATTAATACAATGGTCGGAGGAGATATAGTAAAAGTAAAGTGAACTACTCTCCAAATTAGACGCGCAAATGGACTTAAGATAAATATATGATCAATAGACTCCTTTGAATCACGGAAACCACATTTCTTACATCTTGTCCGTCGCCTCTTAGCAAGATAATCCTCAGTAAGCAAAACTTTTCGATGAAGAAACCATATAAAAATCTTAATCTTTAATGGAATCTTTAATTTCCATGGGTAGTAAATAATAAAGTCAAAAGGATAATCTTTAATTTCCATGGGTAGTAAATAATAAAGTCAAAAGGATAATCTTTAATTTCCATGGGTAGTAAATAATAAAGTCAAAAGGAATACGTAATATGCCTATGCCATCCCTCCAATTATTAAGTGCACCTAGTCAGCTTACCCACCTGGAAACCACTCTACTAATTGTTTAGTGCAAATCCCTGTTTTACTCCCCAATTATGGGCACATACTCTACTAGTTGCTGTCAAATCTGAGTAGGACCCAACACCATGAGCATGGCTTTCAAGAGTCTCCAAGTTAAGCCGCTAGCCAATAGAAAAGAAAATTAATTAACCACATTTGAACACACAGAACAAGGTTTATTATTTATTTGACAGTCACCATAGAGGTAGTCCCCAAAAGTATAAAATTTTAACAGGGTTTTCTATAAGTCAGCATATCAAAAAGTTCAGATGTTTGTTTTGAATCCTTTAACAGCCTGCTATTTTTGGCATGCTGACTATAGTAAACCTTGCTAGACATGGAGACAGCTCTCAGTGTGGGCATTATCTGCATCTCCATCAGCCCACAAGAATAGCAGGCTGCTACAGGATTCAGAACAACGAACTTCTGAACTTAGAATGGAAGAGTAATAACTACTAAGTTTGAAATGACAGCAACTCAGAGGGTGTACTGAATATAAATAAATTGAGGAAATAGCCTCCAGTACTTACTTATGTTATGGATCATTGGCTCATTGCAATCATTGTTTAGGCGAACAATTAGAACAGCCAAACATAGTCGCAGTATATCAAATACCTTTTTTTTGCGGGTTATCAGATACCTTACCTCATTGACAATCAAGTGAATAAATAACCAGGTACCTTTACCCACGTATTTTAATTTTGAGAGCTCTGGGTGATCTCTTTCATAACAGTTCTCAACCTATGATCCTTATATCTCAGGCAACAGAGAACTTGCCCACCACTATAAAAGTGCACAAAAAGAACAGTCCATTGATAATAATTAAGAGAGAACAACATTAATATGTACTAAAATAAATCGAATTCATGAAATACTCGCTCGGATTGCAAATATAGGTTGATTTATACAAGAATACAGGTGCATCGGCAAACTAACAAGAGGTAGAGAAATAAAGAAAAATACACATGACAGTAAGAAGCAGATGCTTGCCAACTTATCCAAACTGCAACTACATGACCGACTACTAGTATCTATCTATGCTTGATGGACCTGAACTTCACAAGCTCAAAACTCTGATAACCCTGTCCACATATGGTTGAAGAACATGCACCACTCTAGTACCTTCTGGTCCTAGATGGCCCTGAAGATCCTGCCTTCCTGAAGATCCCACAGAATATGCAACCAGGAACCTTGGGTGAAGGCGGATCCAGCGCTGGGGCTACACGCCGTGCACGGTAAGCCTGGCTACCGCGTTCTGCGCCGCCACTGCGCTGCAGGCCAACGGACCCAACGCTGCGGGAGTGCCTGAGCTCCTTGAACTCGGTCTCCATCTGGCTATGGTCCTCTGACATAAGCCTCTCATCCCAGACCAAACCTGATGAACCAGACCTCCTGAATGTCATTGAAGATCTCTGCAGCCCGGCCATCTTCTCTGCCTCTCGGTTTGTCTCTAGGTGGTTTTATGTCTGTGCAATGAGGGCTGAGGGAGAAGGAGGGCAATATGTCCCAAGCTAAATAGCATATGCATATCCACAGGTTGGAAAATACAGAAAAATGCTGGGATAAGGGTCAAACGATGGTGACAGGCACATACTACCGGTGAGGATTAGGATGCTTGGATGGTGTGCCTGCACACTGAATTGACATGAAGCAATCATTGAGACAAACCAGAGCATCCTTTATCTACTCAACACGTTTCTGGCTCTTGTGCGCGTAAGAGTTAACTAGATATTTGACTAAGTAATCTGCCATGTCAACCATTACGACATCAGCAAACCACATTTCACTATTGAATCGTTGTGCTTGAACAGCCTAATCTTCAAACCATATGTTGTGGTTTATCGAGTGGCTATCAATTAATTTATCTACATCCCCAATTGTTCTACACATCACATCACCTCACGGTTGATCCACTAGAAGCACTTACGACCCAACTAAGAGAAAACATCAGCACACGCTTCTCCCAACCTTGCCACTTATTCTTTCAGAAAGTGCACCTCAAGACACGTGTAGCCTAGTGCTACGACTTCTTTTCCGAGTCGAATACTGCTACTGCGCATCTAACAGCTGCAGGACATATAATGTTGCCTAGTTGTTGAACGAAACAATGAGAAGAGCATCAGAACGAAAAATGACAGGATTGTAAGCAATGTAAAGTCTCCAGATGTAACTAACTGCATGTCTTTTTTTACTTCTGCCAGAATCAAACAGAGATCAACACTGATCAGACACAGTAGATAACTCCTCAAAACATCAGTTTTCGCCAACTTCAACTCTTGCAGCTACACATCCTACCTGAAATCTGCCATTTCTGCATCCATGCCCATGAACCAAACGAGTATTCTGCGGGTAGATCAGACGTCAAGCTTGAAGTGCATCAGTCGAAAGGGTCGTTAACAGAGGGATCAGATGCTCTGCGGAAGCTCCAACAGTTCTCCACTCTAGGCCCGACCACCAACACACAGCCGTTGCAGGCCCATCGTCCACGCGATAGAGCCACCCCTTTGGCAATCACCTCATTCACCTTATGCGCTGAAGCGAACATTTCTTTGGTAATCACAGCGACCAAAGCCCGCAGCTTCTCTGCATTTCTGCCAACGAACTGGAGGAATTCGATTTCGCTTTGCTCGCCGCGGAACTCATGAATAACCATCTTCATGACCTGTGACTTCACGCATTTGATAGGATGGACCTCTCGCCAAAACTTGGCATGGAGCGTTGCAGTGGCTTTATCATCGGTTGTGACAGACTGCAAAATCATAACAGTGAACAGGAGTTCGTTCAATCACCCGAGTGACAAATAAAATAATAAATGTGCCGAATGACTCAAGGTTGTGACGAATGTTCAGGATGTTGGGATGTCACCTCGATGTGCAGCGTCTCAATATTGGGAAAGCATCTGAGGATGCTGGCCAGCATCTTGACCTCCTCAAGGACACCAAAGTTCACCTTCAGGGCCAATGTCTTGACGCTTGGAACCATGGTGCTTGGGCTCGCCTTTGTGTCAGGCTGCAATGTGACGCACCAAATAAAGAGAGATCACACTTCATTGGTACTTGATCGGTGATCATACACAAGATCATGCATCACATGTACATGGAGAAAATATTCGGCTATGCACATCGCATAATGAGGAGGCCATGCTCCTTCTGCAAGTGAGGTGTATTGAAATGTAGTACCTTGATGACATGCTGGCCAATCTGCAGGTGGTGAACTCTCGGCTCCAAGTAACCAAGCACCCGCAGCTTCAGCGCACGGGCAATCTTGACCCTCACAGCAACAGTGTCGTCTTCACCAACAGAGGTTCTCCACAGGATGAGCCGCTCCAGGAGCGGGGAGTCCACGACGACGACCTCACCCACGAAGCAATGCCAGAGGAGCACACGCTTGAGGCTTCGGCTGCGGAGGTGGACGCGCTCGCAGGTTCTGCTGAGGATGAGCGCGAGGGCGTCGAGGACGGGGCTGGAAGCGAGCAAGTGGTCGAGGTCGCGGCCAGCCATGTCGGTGCCAAACACGCTGAGCTCCCGGAGGTGTGGAAATCCATCTGCAGCGGGGCCGGATCCGGTGTCGGGGAACCTCCAGAAACCTAGGAAGAGGCGCCGGAGCGAGGGGCAGCGGAGGATGTCGGCGGGGACGTCGGGGAGGCGTAGGTAGTCGGCGGGCTGGTTGACGAGGACGAGGTCCTGGACGCCTTTGGAGGAGAGGAGGCGCGGCCACTCGGCGAGCTCGCGGTGTTTGTGCGACGCGAAATCGCAGTGGGCGACGCTGACGGTGCGGAAGGGGCCCGGGTGGTCGGCGAGGATGCGGGCGACGGCGGCGATGCTGGCGGGGAGGAGGTGGGCGTCGTACATGACGAGCGGCGTGGAGCGCCAGAGGTGTCGCCAGCGGGAGGCGAGCGCGGCGGTGCGGGCGGCGTCCTTGACGGGGAGGCGGGACACGATGCCGCGGAGGAGGTGGTCGCCGAGGGCGCTGATTCGGTCCTCGCCGTCGTAGCCCGCGGCGGAGGCGGAGAGGGAGGTGTTCCTGAACCTGACTATGGCTTCATCGCCGGGGAACCAACCGAGGGCGTGCGCGACGCTGGCGGCCATGGCGGCGACCGACGGCGAGGGTTTTTGCCGGAATGGAGTGGAGTGCGAGGGGAGTGGACGCGCGGCCTCTTTGCTCTGTGGTGTGGGACAGTGGGAGGGGACCTACTGGGCCTAGCAAATGTCGGAAGCTTATTGCCCGCGGGCCCATGAGGCTCACGTGCCGGCCCGCCAAGATGGAATGTTCTTGCAAGAGCATGCTTTGCTTCTGGCGGATGCAATAGTGATAGTAGGTTTCTTTCTCGGTTACTTTGTTTTTTTCTTGTTGATTATTCTATTCTAATCATTTTATTGTTATATGTAAATTTTCTCAGTCTACTCCAACAACACCAAACAGCAAGGGCATTGTCTACGGCACGCACACGCGTTAACCTGAATTTTCTGCTTTCGTCCAACCTACGTGTTAAGTGATCGTGGCATTGCAGAGTGTTTTTGAGTTGTGCAAGGATTTGTTGACATCCATTACTAAAATAATATCCAGAACGCACCTGTACCATATTAATCAACATGAAAACATCAAACTAGTTTTCTTTCTATAATTCACAAGCTCTTGCAAAATAAAAGGGTGTTGAACAACTGCACATGCAATCAAGCGTACGCAGATGGTAGCATTCTAACTTGAGCTCAACATCCAGATATCAGATAGTTCGCCTCTTTAGGATTCTCAAAGTGCATTAAGGAGAAAGGGGGTCAAAACTCTAACTCCGGCGCCCAAACTGGCATAACAAAAAGGTCCGATGCCATTTATTTTAGAGTGCCAATGGCAGGATGCATGTCGCTGCCAGGGCCCCTATGTTTCCACGATGCACTCAAAACTTGTACACCATCTCGGCCGTGTATCCTAAATCTTTGAGAAGGCCAGTGACCTGCAAAGGAAACAAACTGGATCAATTAAACGACTACAAAAGGATAAATAAATAAAATAAAATGGCATGTTGATGGGAGAAGTGTAAACATAGTGTGCAATCCAGATCAATGGTGTGCTTCCTGGTTAGGTTTTTGACATGTATCTTAGATGTAACGATTCAGCATGCAAACAAGGCTGTTTGCCTAGCTAGGAATATTTATCGTAATTCTACCGCCTTCCTCCAACTGAGTACTGCACATACATGAGGTTATTAACTTGCAATGGAAATGTAATATAAATGACTAAATAAATTCACAGTACCTCGCCCTGTGATCTATCCTTTGCCTTGTCTCCAGATATGTGATTCATCATTCCAGGAGGACCACAAACCTGCCAAGCAAAAACCATAAATTTGAGAAGGTCTCTTAACAATCCAATTATAACAATGAAGTTAATGACATAAAAAAACGAGGACTAATTGACAGAGATAAGAAAAAGGCTAAGATGGACAAATTTATATGGACGTTATTTTTCTAAAAGCACGCCATGTGTAATATAACTCTTGAGCAAGAAATTTCAGAAACTACTCACAAGAATAAGAGAATCCTCCCCTGGACCTGGCAAACCCTTCAAAACCATGTCCTTTGATATGTAGCCAGCACCACCCCTCCAGTCACTCGATGGTTTGTCAACTGTATAAAATACCTGATTTTTTGCAAGAATGTGATGCTTAGAACTAACTTCACTCGTGTGGCAATTGACTAACCCCAGCAATACCAACCTTGAAATTAGGATAGCTGCTGGCAAGTCTATCTAATTCCTTTTTCAGCAAGATATCGTCTGGCGACACATTGGCATAAATCAAGGAAACCTAGACAAGAATAATAAAGAAACCATAAGGTTAGAACATACAAGGAACATCAGCCCAACAATAGAACTTCTCATGCTGTTTGCAAAAACTATATGACCGAATTGCTAATTATGTAGCACTATACAAAGTTCAAGGCTTCAAGAAAAAATATACTTCCAGAACGAGCCTAAGCATCAAAGTGCCTTGTGTATTCAATGACAAGAAGCAAAATTGCGATGACAGCTTACCTGAGTGTTGTCATCAGGGTTTTTGAGGATGGCCCTGACAACCTGCAGCATTGGTGTTATGCCAGTACCACCAGCAATCTGGAAGCATAGAAATCACTTTATTTAGTAGATTTGGTATGGCTACATATTTTTCTAAGAAATAGAAATGGAAACAACCAGTTGTTCATAGGGGTTAAGCTAAAATTTTAAGTTAATATCTAAGATGAGTATCTCCAGCTTTGGCCTTTCTGAACAGTAAATAATTTGCACAACTTCAGGTTCTGCCTTACCATGCCAATTTGTCTTTTCATATTTGGGCTATATCTGAGCTTTTCAATGGGCCTAGAAGAAGAGGAAGACTTCAGTCACAGATAGGCAATAATATGTAAGACATATAATCAGATTTTCACTTTACCCTTTGACTTCGAGAACATCTCCTGGCTTCAAGCTAGCAAAATGCTGACTCATTTTCCCATCAGGATAGACCTGTGCATCGAACATTTTCTCAGTAATCACGATTCCATTTCCAAAACATTTTGGAAACTAAAATAGAACAATAAGAAGAGGAATATATATTTACAAGTAGCTAGCAGGTTATGGAGTGTAGACATATCAAACTTTGTGGATACCTTGATTAATAGGTCAAAGTGTCCTTTAGAATCTGGATCAGAGATAGGTGTGTACCTACAGACAAGAGGATAAACGTCTAAGCCAAATCTAATTAAACAAAATTACTAATTAATATCAGGTTAACATATTAAAAAATGAAGAATAGTTTGCGTGTCTGCTTACGGGCGAATAACGTATTTTCTTCTTCCCTCCACTTCCTGACCTATGGGGGCCCTGAAATGACATCATTGTTTGTAGTTAATGTATGGGTAAAATTTTATTTGCTTAATAAAAATGGCACTTTTCTTTGTACAATAACAATTATTATTACATTGAACAACGGTTTGAGTTAAGGTTATTAGAACATATACTGCATTAAATTTTATTGCATGCTTGCGTTTAGAATTTATAGAAAACAATCTCTTAGTAAAGATATTTAGGAGATGTCAGCAACTAGAGAGATACCTTGTTACAAGACACGACGCAACATCCAGGCCCAGCTTAGTAGATGGGTCGAAAGAAAATCTGCCAGGTCAAATCAGTTGCATAAGACTCAGATTGCGACAAATGAACTTACAAAGTAAAATAGAAGGATTTCAAAGAAAAGTTGATTAAGGGATTTAAGTTTGTGTCATTTTGGATATTTATTATCGAGTTTACTAGTAACTTGGATGTGAAAGCTGAGCAAAAAAAGAAAAACAGAGAAGCATTAGCATGAACACAGGAGATTGAAGCTGAATTTAGTAACCAATATGTACAAGCATTCTATTGCAACATGCTATGCTAGAACATAATCTGCACAGTAACAACATAACCGCCTATACTATGGCGTAACAGAATAAACTATTTGATGCAATCATGTTATCACAGAAGTAGAACTGCTGTAACGTTGACCATTACCTGAATAGCTGTGAATCATGACTAACTGTTGCCTTCTCTTGGAGCTTAAATTCTAACCACTTCTCAGGGTTAAGTGCTGACAAAACAAGATATACATCATCTAGTTAAAACTAGAAGCAAAACGCATGCGTGCCAATGCACACTGAAATAACTGAATTTTCAAACCAACAAAATACTCTATTTTATCATACAACTAGCAACCTGACCCAAGAGTTTGGGCTCTGGATAACAGGATACTAAGACATTGAAGATCAACTCATTGGATGTCATACCTTAATCTAAGCAACAAAGTCGTGTAAAACAGCTACAAGACAGTAACTCATTTTAAAACAAGTAGTCAATTTAGGTCCATAACAAGTCACTCTAGTGAAATGATTAGACATAGACTAAGT
Organism: Puccinellia tenuiflora; assembly: GCA_012064385.1. Taxonomy (NCBI): domain Eukaryota; kingdom Viridiplantae; phylum Streptophyta; class Magnoliopsida; order Poales; family Poaceae; genus Puccinellia; species Puccinellia tenuiflora. Next base: position 426,371 of record QRDG01002392.1, on the reverse strand, counting down.
GACTAACCCTTGATAGAACTGCTTCTATCCGCTCATGCCAAAATCCAGCATTCCAATCTAACAATGTAAGTTCATGTACAGTAAGTAATTGACAGCGGCATGTCTCGAATACCACAAAAGCGCCTGGTCTGTTGGTTAATTACAAGCAGATAATATATGACATTTTCTACTGCGGTGTAATGATGTTCAGGTCCCTACAAAATTCGTCTAGAAGTCCTATTCTCCATAAAGGTATGGAATTGTTTCATCTGGGTGCACACGTAATTTGAGGCTTCAATCGCAAAATACACACATCGGGAAATGGCACAACATGACACGTGAGATGCAAGTTCATATTCAAAAAGGTATAAACCTGAACAATCCATACATCCAATAGACCTAGATCGATAGGAATTTTCAGAATTCAAAACGAACGGGGCTGGAGCTCTCACCAACGTTAGCAGCGGCCTCTTCCCCCTTCTCCTCCATGTGCGCCTGCAATCACACCGCACGGTGAGCCAAACGAAAACATCGCTTCTCCACACTACTAGCCAGGGCAAGGAATGGAGGAGGAAAAGACGAAGGATAAATGGATGCGAGGGGGCGGGCAGGTCTCGTACGACGGTGGGGGGCGACGAGGCGTAGAAGAGCGCGGACCCGCCCGCGGCGGCGGCGGCGGTGGCCAGCGGCCCGAGTCCACGGTAGGTCGCGAGCCTTCGCATCAGCAGAGCCGCCATGTTCGACGGGCGGCGGAGCGATCCGATCTGACGGGGAGCGGAGGAGCTGAGAGGTTCGTCACCGGCGTGGCGGAATAAAGCAGAGGGTGGTCTGTCAACAGAAGCCGATCTGGTCAGTGTGGTGAGTGGTGACTTGTCTGTGGAGATTTTGTGTGGGGTTTGCCATTTTAACCACCTTTTTTTTAGGAAAAATGGTTTATAGTACTCCTACAATGTTGTGAATCATTTTTCCAATGGACAGAATAAATTACATTTATGAAATAAAAGGAAGATTTTACAAAATTGGGACGTGTTGCGCCACATTTGGCGATATTTCTTGCCACGAATACATTTATAAAACATTATGCGAGGAAGATCTAAAATCTTGTTGAAGGGGATGATGCAAAAGTACTACTCCTTGTGGGTGGGCATGGAGACAATCAGACAATTGGTTGAGATGCAATAATCCTATCAGCGAGTTCTGGTCCGACGAGGACTGCTTTTGATATCGGGTTCACGACAGGAAGATTAGCAGCTCGGTGAAACAAAATAGAGGAGAGGAGATGAACACCGAGAGAATAAAAAAGCGCCGTTGCCGGGGATCGAACCCGGGTCACCCGCGTGACAGGCGGGAATACTTACCACTATACTACAACGACTTGATTGATAAAACTTTAGAATTCCTTTTACTTATTCAGAACATCTAACCCATTCATCCTTTCACTGCACTTAAGGTTGTCGCGCTTGTCACCAGGGTAATGCACCTAGAGCATTCGCATGACAAATAATGAACTGTGTGCCCCGTTGCAGGTTTCACTGTTATTTTTCATGTGAGTTCGAGATAGAGCTTTGCATCATGCCGTAAACACTTCATGCACTACTTATCCATGTCCACCCCAAAAAAGCTGGAATGTAATATTGAATTAGTACACGATTACCATTATTTTTCATAAGTCTGTAAGAATGGTCAATCTCAGACCTCCAAACTACATTGCATAAACAAAAATTGTTGAATCAGTTCCCCTACAAACATCAATACTTATTCAGCACGCATGACAGCTCTTCCGGCAAGTGCCATAGTAGTCAGGGCTGCCTATCATAAAGACCGGATTCCTCTCGCATTCACCAGCTGAAGCCCATCCGACACACTTATCATCTTCATCCGTGCAGTCATCATTCTCGGATGCTGGTGAAGATTTTGGTTTCTCAATCTTGCTTGCATGCAAATATTTTACGGCAACCCATTTCTCCCCTTCGAGGACAGAACAAGCCTCGTACTGACTATCCTTGTCGGTGGCTCCGTCAGGCCTTAAATTGAACAGCAGAATTGCATCGCCCTTCGCAGGTTTCACTGCATAACCAGCACAATCAGAAAGTGCCCCTTCCTTGGCTCGAGTATCCTTCAGCTGTGCACATGTATTGGATTAAGAATGCCGCCGTTTTCACATGAATCAAATCACTTGATGGAAAAACATATCAATATCAGTGTGCCCAGTCAATCTGACAATGGCTTAGCACAAGCACGCCTGCTGACAACATCATTACCTCAGATCTGGGGAAAACTGTTTCGCCACCTTGCTTGATATCAGAAAGATACATCAAGATGGTCACAAGCCTATTGCCACCACTGCTTGATTGAGTTTCACCCTTGTTATGGTCACTGTGGTTCGCACCATACATCAAAATCTGCATGCTCTCTCCATGCTCTGAAACCACTAAAAATGTCAAGAGGCGACACACAGCAAGCAAAGTTACGCAGAAGTACAGAAGAGTAAATCGTGTGGAACAAGCTATACCTTTTGGAATAAAACTCCATAATGATATCCTATCTTCAATCTTCGAAACAACTATGTCCTTCAAAAGGAGTACAAAACATGAAAACTATGTCCATGGATACTATAAAGAAAGCAATAATTCCGACTTCATCCAGTTATAGATCTGTTTAATCACACAGCTCACACACAACTAGGCATTAAATTACAGGCGAAATGAGAAACAAGATATCCAGAAAAGCAGTATGTATGCTCACCTTGCTATCAGCCAGGCGCAGTCCGGTGCCTGCATCAATATTGTTCTGGGAAATATTTCTGGCACCATCAGTAACAAGTAAAGACGACCCCATCTTACCACGTCCCTGCAATAATGAAAACATAACCTTCAATAACAGGATGTAACCCGTCATTAAATAATAACATGAATGCAAGGACTGAGCTGTGATACGTATAATGAGATAAATTACCATAGATACTAAGTGGTCGCACTCCATCTGAGAGAGAAAACCTTCATACAAGAAGACCCTAAATTAAGGTAAGAAACATGGGATTTGTCCACATAAAAAGAGAGCATCTGAGTACACAACTATAAGTATAGAAGATCTTTCACGCACCACACAATTTTTTGATTTTAGAAAAAGCACCCGCATTCATGGTAACAATGCTTAACTGCTAGCAAAGAGAAAAATCAAATGAACTGTTGTTTTCTCAAAGTAAAGTTCTGTGATAAAGATACACGTCATAGTGAGGTGATGAGACAAACCTTGGATGCCATGAGAGTCTCTTTGATTTCGAAGGGTCAAAATAAACATGTGAGCTTGCAGTTAAAGAACCATCTGTGGAGTTTAGTAATGGCTGTGCAATATTCAGATCAAACCTGAAAAGGGTAACAATTGAAATGCATCTTAATATTTTTTATTTCGAAGGGTCAAAATCAACATGTGAGCTTGCAGTTAAAGAGCCATCTGTGGAGTTTAATAATTTTGGTTGTGCAATATTAAGATGAAACCTAAAAAGGGTAACAATTGAAATACATCTTAACATCTTCCATGAATAACATCTTATAATTGCACTTTACTTTTGGGAACTGAGCGTATAACAGATGGCTAGAGCCACGTGCGAGGGAGCACCCGCAGCTCACCGCCCGCGTTTGAGCACCGTGCTCCGCAGGGTTGTCTCTCAATAAAAAAAAGGCCACAGGCATTTAGCGTGTGTTCGAGGAAAAGTTTGTAAATTACTTTCCCGTTAGAATTAGCTTGGCTCTTTCAGTAGTTGATATTTAATGGGGATGCTACTTTAGTGTTCATTGCTAAGACTAAATGGATGACATAAGCCCTATGATCATCAAAGTATCTACCTCAAGCAAAACTACAGTATAGATAATGTTATTTAGATAATTCACTTCAGGCCTTCTGAGCTGAACCTAATGTCAGTTTGACTATCTCACCAATTAGCTCAAAATGTTGAGGACTAATGCTATTACAGAGGCAATATTGTGATCAGACTCACATGAATCAATATGCAGTATTGGGGACATAATGAGTTAACCCTGCATTTACTATTTGCAGAAACAAAGCTGCCCACATCAACAACAGATGAACGGATAAATCAGTGATCCAATCCGAGAAACTGAATCAACCCAGCCATACACAGTTCATCTTCAAATATAAATACATCTAATAACTTATTATTGCAATTTACTTTTGGGAACCGGGCCTCGGCCAGATTTTTCTTTTTTTTTGAACTGTCGGCCAGATGGTTAGTGGCACGCGTGCAGGTGCACGCACAACCCACCACGCACATTCGAGCACTGTGTTCCGCACGAGGTGCCGCATGGTTTTCTGTCCTTAAATGAAAAAAAAAGCGCGGGCGTTTCGGCGCGTGTTCTTGCAAAATATGTAATTTACTTTCTCATTGCAATTTACTTAGCTCTTTCTGTAGCTGATGTTAAATTCTACTTCAGTGGTCATGGATGAGACTAAATTGATGACGTAAACTGTAAGATCATCAAAGCATCTTGCTCAAGCTTCAAACCAACTCCAGAATAGATAATATTATGCCTTCTGAACTGAACCTAATGTCAGTTTGACCATCTCGCCAATTAACCAAAATGGTGAACACTGTGCTATTACATAGGCAAGATTATGATCAGACTTGAACCAATATGCAGGATTGGGGGACTTAATGGGTTAACCCTTCATTCGCTACTTGCAGAAACAAAGCTGCTCACATCAACAACTATTGTACAAGTCAAACCATAAATCAACGAATATGCAATCCTAGAAACTGAACAAGCCAGGCATACACAGTCATCTGTAGATAGAAACACATCTCCTGGGACCCGGTGCCCCCAAATCCAATCAGGGATCCTCAGAGCAGAGGGGGATGAAAGAGCAGAAGAGGAACTTACTTGCGAGAAGAAGCCAGAGAGCAGGGTGGCGCAAGTGTAATCCATGCTGCCACAAGCACCAGCAGGGCTCCAACCCCAGATCCCATGCTGCCTCTTCTTCTTCCCCTGCAGCTCTGGAAGACTGCAACTCTGCTCTTGGGATCCAGCCACCAGGTCACCTGCAAATGAACAGATCCGCAAATCTCTCTCTAAAGTAGCCAGTGAGCGAGAAATGGGAGCCCAATGGGCCGTGAAGGCCCACGGAAAACACTGACGATAGACAAGCAACAACTGTGATAGAATATTCTTGTTCTCATAATATGGGGACAGCGACGCAGGTTTGCTCATCATACGGATTACATGGATTCGCATGCACGAATTGAACAACACAATCGAACTTAGCAAATGCTTCCCCTTTTGTTCTTCTGTTGCCGATTCGCAATGGCCATTATACATTATATATATGGTGGGTATACGCGAGCACGGTTGGTTGCTTGCTGGATCGATCGGTCTGATGAAGTGATGATCAGTACTGGTACTGCTCCGGCCAGTCGCCGTAGATGCCGTTCGTCTTCCGGAAGCCCAGAAGGGTCAGGGCGCTGGCCTTGCCGCCGCCGCCACCATCCTCCTGGGGCATCTGGCGGAGACGGTCGCGCGCAGGCACCGGCGGGAACGCCCTCCCGGGGCCCGGGGCGGCGTAGCGCGGCGCAGTGGAGGACCTCACGGGCGGCGTCGCGCTCCTCCGCGGCTCCCCCACCGGCTTCTGCTCCCCGTGGCCGCGAATCGCCGAACCTGAAATTAAGGCACGGAATTCGTGAGATCCCGGCGCGATCGGCCATGCACACGTGCGCGGGGGCGCGATCTAGCTTCTAGCGAGTACGTACCAGGTGGTGCGGGGGAGGCGTGGGGGAAGGCGCAGTTGTCCCCGAAATGGCAGGAGCCCCTGTCCCTGAAATTGTAGCACACCTTACCGCCGTATCCGCCGCCGCCCTGGTGCTGCTGCTGCTGCTCCTGCTCGGCGCCGGGCCTGCGCCAGACCCCGCCGCCGCCGAAGCCGTGGGGCGCGGCCGCCGCGTGGGGAGGGGGAGGGACGGGCGGGCGGAGCTCGGCGCGGCCGTGCGCGAAGGAGCAGCCGCCCTCGTACTGGCAGCGCCCGCCGGCCTCGTACTTGTCGCAGAGCTTGGTCTTGTAGTAGAGCTTCTCCAGCGGCGGCGGCAGCGGGTCCGGGGCGCCGCCCTCCGCGGACGACGGCGGCTGCTGCCACGGCGGCCTCCCCGACGACAGCACGATCACGTCCTCCGCCCAGCGGCGGCACGGGAAGGCGGCGGCGTTGGCGGCGGGGTGGTGGCCCTCCCTCTCCATGGCCGGCCCCTCCGGCCAAAACCCTAGGCTTGCGTGCGTGCGCGCGCGGGGCCGGGTGGACGGATTGGGCTAGCGGGAGGACCCGACCAAACCAGGAGGGGTGTTCCGGCGGAGGGGCGAGCAAAGGAGAGGGATTTATAGCGGGCGAGCGAGGGTGCGGCCGGGGGACGGGACGGGATTGATTAAGGCATGGAATTTTTGGGGACGCCGCCGCACCGCAGCCTGGGTCGGTGTAGGAGGCGATTAATCACAATCCGATCTGCTCCGAGCCTGGCTGCCTGGCTGGAGATTGGTTGGGGTGCGATTTGGCATTCCGCATTTGGGAACGCGCGGCGGCGCAGTGCAATCCGTGGTCGTGTGTGTCCCGTGTGTGCGTGCGCGTGTGGGGAGTGCGGACGACGGCGGAAGGTGGTGGTGGTTTGCATCGAGAGCATCGGCGATTTGGGCTTCGTTGGGCCATGGACGGCAATGGTTTAGGACCAATCAAAAGGGCGAGGTTGTGGCCCGTGTATGATGGATGGGCATTGGGCTAAAGCCCGGTACTCGATCTCACGTGGCCCTGAAACAAAACAAAAAACTGCCCCATTTGTTTGTTTCTGTATTTTTAACTCAAGTTTGATCTGAAAGTAGGATTGACTATGGATTCGAGCAATAGCACGTGGTTTCATAAAATCTGTATGATTTGTCCGATCTAAATCGAGCAGGTTTCCATTATCAAAAAAAAAAAAAACTCAAGTTCAATCTCAATTTTGGAAAGCTCTGATTGTCTGGAGGTGGCCAAGAACTTTGAGGAAGATAATCCATGCTCGTATGGGATGATTGTAAAGGAATTTCAGTTGAAGAGGTCGTGTCTTCAGGAGGTGAGCCTTGGCCATGAATACAGGTCATATAAAAGAAAATTCTTCTAAAGGCTGGAACCTCGCTAAGTATGGGACGCCACCTCCAATCCGGATTAAATGTCGCCACTGGTACTAGTCATTTGCACTAAATTAGTTCTCTCCCCCGACACTTTCTCCAGATCGGACGGAGTAATAAAGCTATATGGTGGCCCCTGGGGGGGGGGGGGGGACTCGTAGCAAATTTTTCACACATTATGTGGTACTTATATTTTCACACAACTCGTGCTACAAAGACATGTTCGATCAGTTTGGATAGCCAATTTTTCACATATTATGTGGTATACTTATATTTTCGCATATATACAGCCCCCGCCACTACCACCCACCAATAAAACACGTAGGATAGGTAGAGCACATGTTCAGACAAATAAAGGAAAAACGTACACAGGTTGGCATGGTGGAGCTCAGGGGGTCAGATTTTGTTCAGGTTCACGTCTGCGATCGATCAGCAACCATGTAGTAGCATGAGGAGCAACAAGTACATATCATCGCAGGCATCCTCTCGCTGGCCCCAGCCATAACGTGAACCGTGAGTACGTGACACGGGATTGGCTAGGCTAGCTCGATGGATCGACGAGCAAATCGAGGAGTTGCAACGTGACGAAATGGGCAATGTGGAGTGAACAGTACTGCTATCATGAAACGATGATAGCGCGCGATAAGCAGATATAGTAGTCATGCAGGCAGACGCGGAATCGACAACGATTCGAGGCAGGCAAAGACTGAACCTGAATCGATCGATATGTCGGCCTGCCGACTGGATCCGGGTCATGGATCCTCATGGTGGGTGCGCGCGATCGAAACTGGTGAGGGGTGGCCACTGCCGGACGTGGATGCCGATAAACGCAAGCATGGTGCACCCGTTGCATGGCTCTGTAAACATTTTTCTCAGAGTGTACTAGTTTAGGGAGTCTGCTAGTGTAGATTTCTAGCACTTGAGCCTCTAATTTGACAATTTTTAGGGGGGTAGACCGTTTAGTAAATAACTAGTTACTTCCAGTATTCTACGTAGGTGTAGTACATGTACACTAACAACATGAAGTACATAAGTACTAAATCTGAAGAATTTCATGAAGTACAACTATAGTAGTTTCAGAAGTGTAATTTTTTATTATTAAAACCTATCAACATGGGATATATTTTCAAAATTTTCAACACGAGAAACACAAAGGTGAAAGCCGTTCATGATTCGGGGACAAACAATGCTAAAGGTATTTCATTTGAAATAGGAATCTCCATATAAAAAATGACCAGTTACCATGAGAGTGGTGTTGGGTCATCTATTTACTGATGTTTCCATGCAGACAGAGTTATGACAATGCCGAGGCCCACCTACGGATTGTAATTTTATCCATGGATATGGGTACCCGCGGGTATCTTACCCATATGAGTATGGTATGGACATATTTTTATATCATGTGCATTACCCTTACCCTATCCATCAAGTCGTGGGTAGGGTATGGCCGTATGGATATACGCAAATCACACCCATCTTGATCTGAAGGTATGAGTCGGGCGCACCCTAGTGTTCTCGATCCGTCGGCCCTCATTACACAACCACCACAAGGCATGGAGTCAAAAACTATGCCCCAAATCTCCATCTTCCACCTCTAGATCCACTTGTTTCTCTATTTCTTCAACAATGGGGGGGGGGGGGGTCAGCGGCAAGTAGGAGTATGACAGGCTGACGACGGGTCAGTAGAGAGTAAGAGAACACAATTGTGATGTGGCAATGCATGATAGGCTATGAAATATTATGCACTATTGATCTACCCAATGCGTATCCCGTTGGTAAAGATACCCACCGTACCAGGTATGGGTGCGGGTAAAACTTTATAACCTTGGGTACGGGTATGGGTAGATTTTTGTACCCTATAATGGACTAATGGTATGAGAATGATATTGCTCTACCCTGTCCATACCCTACCCATTTCCATCTTTAAGCCCACCACCAGCTTGTATTTCATTTCCCTTTTGCCATCATGATTGGGATGGTACAAACGGAAGACTACCTCTTGGACCAGATCGATGCAATGGACATCGCGTGCCACCGCTAGTGGATCATGAGCCTTGGCGAGCTCGTGAAGGCTGATGTCAATGCCGCCGTCGGGGCTCGCCATGAGCCCACAAATACGAAGGCATATGCGGTGGTGGATAGATGCATTGAGAGCTCATATATCTCACATTTAGCGCGTGGACAAGGAATCACTACTTGGGCCGCATTATCTTAACCCATTAATCGGCGGGATTTTTTTTCACTTCTTGTAAAATCTTAAAATATTTTAATAAATCTAAAAAATGTAATTTATAAAGTCAAATTAATAAATAAACGCATATTTTTGCCACATTAACATTTTCTAAACCCCGCTAACTTTTTTTTGAATCTCATGAACATTTTATTTTGACTATGAAAAATTTAAAGAAAAACGTGAACAATTTTTTATTACACATGGACACTTAAATAAATAGATACAAAAGCAAAATAAGAAATGGAATAAAATAAAAAATAGGCTATTGGTGAACTCCGATCGCCTTGAAGTCATTGAAGTGATGAATCCTGCGTAGACCTGGGCATTTCTCGGGCCGGGCCGGGCTCGGGCCGGGCCTAGAAAAAGCCCGGCACAGAAAATCTAGGCCCGACCCGGCCCGGCCCGACTGTCGGGCCGAACATATCGGGCCTGAGCCCGGCCCGAGCCCGAGAAAGCCCGGAAAAGCCCGACTGGCCCGGCCCGATCCCAACTGAAATCCTGTTTTGGGCAGGCCCGAGCCCGGCCCGTCCCGACCGTCGGGCCTGAAATTCAGGCCCGAGCCCGGCCCGATGACACAGTCGGGCCGGGCTTGGACGGGCTTTTCCGGGCCGGGTCGGGCCGGGCTGCCCATGGCCAAGCCTGATCCTGCGACAGCTATCTACGAAGATTGTATATTCATGATTCATCTATCATGGATTTGTTAATGTTCTTTCCGACCATTGTCCTAGGCCGGGGTCGCGCGTAGTGGAGACCATACTTGGCCAAGGCCCATCCTTATCTCTCACTCTCTCAGGATATGGCAAAAATGTTGCCCACTAACATTAATTGGCATGTCTGTGCGTGGGCTGGCCCATCCATCATGTTGTGTCAGACGTCACTAGTGATTCTAGGGAAGCTAATATGGTGGCTCATGTTTTAGCAACTAAGGTGGAGGGGTACCGTGTGGCATAATAACCATCCGAAATTTCTGTTTAATTTAAGCTCGGATGATGTATCTATTATTCCCAAATTAATAATCCAACGTGGTGGCTTTCCCTAAAAACAAACCTGATGTTATCTTATTGATTGGACAGGAATCCTCACATGAGTAATATGATGGTGATTTGTCACCCTTAAAAACCATATTTCAATCCTTCAAGCGGATAGAAAAACGTCCCACTATTAAATTCTCTGATTGGCACTTCAACAACGTAATGCAAAATTTTCCCATATTTTCTAAGTGAGATGGTGGCAGAGGTTTTCCCTTCACATCTTTATCATGGAATACTTATATTCATTTCGGAAAAAAATGTCTATTTATGTTTCTAGCATAATATTTGTTATAATACTCTATAAGACCAAAAAAAAATATTATGCTTTTTTTCATGGAAACACACTGTAAGATTTATCATATTTCTTAGAAGCAACGCCAAGATGACCGGTACAATGTCAAAAAGGTGTATCATATTAATTATAATACTATATAAGACAAAAAATATATGTTAAAATATAGTTTGACATGCTAGTGCAAGGTTGATGGCGAACTAATTGAAATAGACAGGCCAATACGAGAGTGCACTTTCTGCACTCAGGGGCATCTGCCCCTGTTTTTTTTAAATGCATTTTAAACACGTTTTAAATTGTGTAAAAATCCGAAATAAAATTTTATGTGTACATCTCACCGAAATATGTGTGCGGCATAAAGTTTTGTGGAAAAAAAACTTTTGTTTTGCCTCCGCAAAAAAGACAAATTTTTGTGTTGGAAAAAAAACTTATTTGAGACATTCTTTTGTTTTTTCACATAGACCAAAATAATGATCATTTATTGACGAAACTTTTTACGCCGCCATAGAATGCCGCCATAGAATGTGGATGTGTATGTTCGGAATTTTTTTCAAATTATTTTAGCATGTAGAAATCCGTTTTTTGAAAACGGGGCATATGCCCCTAGGTTCAGATGTGTATTTCCCAGGCCAATACTCTACTCCAGAGAGACACAGTCACATCACATGCTCTATCCTCTATGGCAAGGTAGGCTCCAGAGAAAATATCTTGAACCACGTAAGCAATTGGGTTCTGCCGACATAAGTAGTGGACTGGGTTCTACCGACATGTCAGTCCTCAATGCCGCTGGATGTACAAGTGGCCGACGACGACGTGGAAGCAAAATATCCAATGAAATCTCGGCCCCAGCAATGGTGCCAACGCTCTATTTAAAGCAAGAACTCAGCTCTCCACAATCAGCAAACCAAAAGAGAAAGAAAGAACACAAGCAAATCCATCTTATCCACTTCTGAAAATGTCTGGCTGGTTTCAGGGGAAGTCGGCCGAGGCTAAGCCCGCCGAGGCCCCGACGGGGCCGTCCGTCCAGGACCGCGCCATCGCGGCCAAGGACCAGGCCGGCACCTTCATCGGCGAGCAGACTCAGGCGGCCACCAAGGCCGCCACGGACACCGCGCAGTACGTCCAGGACAGGGCCGCCGACGCGGTGGAGTACACCAAGGGCGCCGCTGCCCCTGCCGCCGAGAAGGAGGCCGCCACCGGCAACGTCTTCCAGCAGGCCGGCGGGCAGGTGATGGGCGCCGCCGTGGGCGCCAAGGACGCCGTGATGAACACGCTCGGGATGGGAGGAGATGCCGCCGCCGAGAAGACCACGAAGTGATATTTAGACTGATCTGTACTGTTCTGTTATTTCCTTCTGTGTTGTTCTGTTTCCCGTCTCACGACTGATCTGTGCAAGCTGATGTATGCGACCGAGGTATGAATTATACTTCGACCTATCTGAATCGGACGTGATTGAGTTAGCCGTGCATTAGAGCAACTTCAGCCGTCCCCACGAAGCCCCCGCACAACTTTTCGACGCCAGCGGTCTATTTTCCCCGTAGTCGCGACCCCAGGACCCCTCAAGGTCTCATTTTTCGCCGGATTTGGACTAAATTTTATCCGGCGGGGTTCGGCCTGGGGGCGCCGGCGAAAGGGAAAAACCATGCGGGCCACCCCTGTTGGCGAGAGAACGCACCTTTCCACGAACGGGTTCGTCCTTTCCTCCTCTCCTTCTCCCCGTCGCCGGCACCGACTCCTCCCTTCCGCCGCGAGCTCGCCACCGAAACCACCGCCAAACCACCGCGACGACACCCTCTGTCGTATCCCCTCCCCGCCCCAGCCGCCTCCACCCGAGAATCGCCGTCGCGGTCAAGCTTCGCGCACATCCGCCTCCACCCTGTCCGCGAGGTGTTCGACGCTTTGCCTCGATGGACTCCGACGATAAGGAGATGCTCGCCGCTCTGCTGGACGAGGAAGCCGACTCTGCCGCCGACGACGAAGAGCACTTGCTGATGCTCGCCTGTCTGGCTGGCCTGTACGACGCCGATGCACAACCGAAGCGCGGTGGTTCGGCACCAGGTCGGCGCAAGAGCAAGGCACGCCAGCGTGCCGAGGGGTATTGCATGCTATATGCCGACTACTTCGTCGACGATCCAGTACATGGCGAGAAGACATTTTGGCGCCGTTTCAGGATGAATCGGCACCTTTTCCTTAAGATTTTGCATGGCGTCCGAGAGTTCGACAACTACTTCGTTTGCAAGAAGGATTGCACCGGTACGATTGGTTTTTCCTCGCTCCAGAAGTGCACGGTCGCATTGAGATTGCTTGCATATGGAGGTCCAGCTGATTCGCAGGATGACTATCTGCGCATGGCCGAATCCACCATCCTTGAGTGCTTCTACAGGTTCTGCAGAGCCGTAATTGGCGCATTTGAACCTGAATATTTGCGATCACCCACTGCTGAAGACACTGCTCGGATCCTAGCCGAGAATGAAGCAAGAGGATTTCCTGGGATGCTAGGAAGCATTGACTGCATGCACTGGAAATGGAAGAACTGTCCATTTGCTTGGCAGGGGATGTACAAAGGGCACAAAGGCGGTTGCAGTGTCGTACTTGAGGCAGTGGCTTCGTATGATACCTGGATTTGGTATTCCTTCTTTGGAATGCTAGGATTAAACAACGACATCAACGTCCTGCAGTGCTCGCCTGTCTTCTCCAAACTTGTCGGGGGAATGACCCCCGGGTATACCAAAGTTCACGACTCGACAAGAGAACAAGAGAAGAAAAACCGCGAAGATCAAGCAGACGGTCTGCAGGCTGCAGGCTGCCCAGTCCGGCTACAGGCTGCTGGCTGCTGGCTGCAGGCTGCTGGCTGCAGGCTGCTGGCTGCTGGTTGCTGGCTGCTGGCTGCAGGTTGCAGGCTGCCCGTCCGGCTGCAGCCTGCAGGCTACCCCGATTAGTACTAGCTGGGCCTAATGGGCCACCCCTTTGTCCCCTGGGCATCCCCTTTATAAGGTGCACCAGGGAACCCTTGAGAGGAAATTTGGGAGGGAAACCCTAGATGCATTTTGGGAGGTGGAGGCTCTTCTCATCCCCACCTACCCCTTCTCCTTCCTCTAGCTAGAGAGACAAACACAGCTCAAGGAGCAACCATGTAACCCGAGATCTATGCCATGATATACATCAGACATGCAGGATGTAGGGGTGTTACCTCCACAAGAGGGCCCCGAACCTGGGTACATCGCGTGTGTTCTTGTCATGTCTGTGCCCAATCCCGCCGGAACGCCATCGCCGCCTTGCCTCACAAACTTTTCCATCTCCGATGGATATGCCGTGCAAACCACCACGACATTTGGCGCCCAGAGTAAAAGTCCTGAAGCCGGATGAAAATCCTTAAAGCCAGAGTAAAATCCTGAAGCCGGATTAAAGTTGTGGCCAGATGAAAATCCTTAATGCCAGAGTAAAAGTCCTGAAGCCGGATGAAAATCCTTAAAGCCAGAGTATAGTCCGGGTCGGCGTATGCGCAGGACCCGGGAATGTAATGCCGGCTGACGGCGTGGCAGCCCCCGAGTCCGTGACTCGGGGTGATAGTCCTCCGGGTCGGCGTATGCGCAGGACCCGGGAATGTAATGCCGGCTAACGGCGTGGCAGCCCCCGAGTCCGTGACTCAGGGTGATAGTCCTCCGGGTCGGCGTATGCGCAGGACCCGGGAATGTAATGCCGGCTAACGGCGTGGCAGCCCCCGAGTCCGTGACTCGGGGTGATAGTCCTCCGGGTCGGCGTATGCGCAGGACCCGGGAATGTAATGCCGGCTAACGGCGTGGCAGCCCCCGAGTCCGTGACTCGGGGTGATAGTCCTCCGGGTCGGCGTATGCGCAGGACCCGGGAATGTAATGCCGGCTGACGGCGTGGCAGCCCCCGAGTCCGTGACTCGGGGTGATAGTCCTCCGGGTCGGCGTATGCGCAGGACCCGGGAATGTAATGCCGGCTAACGGCGTGGCAGCCCCCGAGTCCGTGACTCGGGGTGATAGTCCTCCGGGTCGGCGTATGCGCAGGACCCGGGAATGTAATGCCGACTGACGGCGTGGCAGCCCCCGAGTCCGTGACTCGGGGTGATAGTCATCCGGGTCGGCGTATGCGCAGGACCCGGGAATGTAATGCCGACTGACGGCGTGGCAGCCCCCGAGTCCGTGACTCGGGGTGATAGTCCTCCGGGTCGGCGTATGCGCAGGACCCGGGAATGTAATGCCGGCTAACGGCGTGGCAGCCCCCGAGTCCGTGACTCGGGGTGATAGTCATCCGGGTCGGCGTATGCGCAGGACCCGGGAATGTAATGCCGACTGACGGCGTGGCAGCCCCCGAGTCCGTGACTCGGGGTGATAGTCATCCGGGTCGGCGTATGCGCAGGACCCGGGAATGTAATGCCGACTGACGGCGTGGCAGCCCCCGAGTCCGTGACTCGGGGTGATAGTCATCCGGGTCGGCGTATGCGCAGGACCCGGGAATGTAATGCCGACTGACGGCGTGGCAGCCCCCGAGTCCGTGACTCAGGGTGATAGTCTTCCGAGCTCCAAGTTGGGAGTGATGGCGATGATGATGTCGAGCCACCGAGCTTCGCGGTGTGGGCGATGGCGGTGGCGTGCTCCCGAAAACCCAGCTGCGGATGGAGCCGGTCGAAGGGGTAGTCAGCTGGAGGAGCCGGTTGGCTTGGGGACCCACTAGCCCCCGAAGCTGTCGAGGTCGTTCGGCGTCAGCGGGAGGACCTCGGCAGGTTCGTGCAGAAAATAGTCATCCAAGAGACAAAGTCAGTCATTAGATCTCAGTATGGAAAATTTATGCTATTTGAAATTTTGCTGTTTCCCGTAGTCGAAGTAGAGGTGCTGCAGTCTGGCAGCGGAACAGGCCAGGGACACCCGGCTGGCTCGTAGCCGTCTTGCGGCCAAATGCAGTTGGGGCCCGACGCGGTTTAGCCGGCCCTTTACAGCCGGGTGGTTTTTTTTTTTTTACATGTCTCCTCACTTTTCTCTTTCTTTTTTTTTTTTTTTTTTTTTTAAACAGCCGGATGGCCTTTTCCTTCGATTCCCCAAAGGAGCCGACACGACAGAGGAGAGGCCGGCGACTTGGCAAGGCGGCGGAGCCGGAGGCGGCTGTCGGTACAGTGGAAACCAGGGTACCACGGGCCGGCCTGCCAGGGCCCACAAGATTCTTGGGATGATTTTCGCTAAGGACCAGGCTCTCCAAGCCTGGCGTGCTTCGCGAGGATTTCTCTCCTCGCGAAGGGTTCTTCTCCTCGCCAAGGGTTCCTTCCTTTGGCGAGGGATCGCTCCTCGACAAGGCGTCTTCGACGCCGCCCGCAATTCTGCTAAGGACCAAGCTGAAGGGCTTGGCGAGGCCTTTCGCCTCGACAAGCACTTTCCTCGTGAAGCCATCTCTGCCCCCGCGGCAGAGCGCACATGGACTCTGCGCCACGCGCAGAGTGACGCGCGTGCCTACGCGCGATGACGACGACGCCGCAGTTGCCGTTTCCATGTATAAAGCAGTCAACAAAGCGGAGCCAAGCAAAGCGGACAACGAGTATTGCCTCTTTGGCGACAAGGGAACAGTCTGCAGCTACGCTCCAAGGACGACGTCACCGTGGGCCACCTCCCCACCTCGGCGAGCGCCAGCCCGCCGTCCAGCTGGTCGGTGCCCCTTTTCAGCTTTGGTGACGCCGTTCCCCTGCCGTGGACCGCGTCCACGATCTTTACCTTTATGGTAGACCTCACCTTTACGGTGCACCGCGCCTCCTCCTTCGTCGCCATGTGGTAGCCCTTCCCGCCCAAATGTTTGGGCAGAAGAGGCCCAGGACGCCTATAAAAGGAGGAGGAGCACGCCCAAGCAAGGGGTTCGATTCCTGGTTCAAAGATCCCAGAGTCCAAACCCTAGATCTACAGACTAGCAAGTAGCCATTGTTAGCCACCTTGAGCTCGACAAGCTCTCCCCTTGTACTGCAAACTCTCCAAGCAGTGCAATACACCATAGCAGGACGTAGGGGTTTTACCTCCACAAGAGGGCCCTGAACCTGGGTAATACCTCGTGTCAATCTCTGCAGTGTCGTCCGCAGCGAGCCTGACGAGCACCGTCGCCGGAGCACGTTGTGGATTGTTGATTCCGTGTTCAGCCCCTTACACGATACCTTGGAGACACCCCTAGTTCCTGGGGACAATCTCCGACAGCGGCCAGCCGGTCCGCGGCAGGCGGAGGCCGGGCGGAGCCGGAGTCGGCAGCGGGGCGGAGCCGGACGCGGGGCGAGGCCAAGGTGGCGAGGGCGGAGCAGCCGGCAGGAGTACGCACGGGGCGCGCGGGCGAACACGGGGAGTGGCCGACGACCCGGCAAGGCCGGACCCGACCAAGGCAGGCGCGCAGGTGGCGGAGGGGTCGTCGGTGGGGCGCGGGCGAGCTTGGAGCCGTGCGTGTGGGCGGAGGTACGCGTGGAGAGGCCGGAGCACGGGCGGAGCCGCCTGCACGGCACGCGGGCACGGCGAATCGGAGCAGTCAGGCGGGGTCGGCCGGCGTGCAGGCGGAGGCCCGGGAGCTGGCGTGGAGGAGCCGGAGACGGGGCGTAGTGGAGCCGACGCGGGACGAGGCAACGTGGACGCGAATGCGCTCGGGCGCGGGCAGGCGACACCGGAGCGAAGCCGACGGCAAGGGCGTCAAGGGCGGAAGTAGAGGCGCGCAGGCGGTGGAGGCCGGATAGGCTCGAGCCGGGGAGGCGGCGGCGCGGCGGAGCCGACACGAGACGCGGCAGTGCGGACGTGGATTCACGCGAGCGCGGACGGATGGAGCGAAGCCGGCAGCGATGGCGGCCAGCCGGACGCGGCGCAGAACGAGGTCGCCGAGGCGGCCGGGCGGGCGCGGAGCAGCCGGCGAGGCGAGTGCGGGTGCCGGGCGGCGCGCAGCCGGGGCGGTGAGGGATTTGGCCGCTGGCCGAACGGGCGAAGAGGAGGCGCGGGAGCCGGACGCGGAGGCGCGCGGACGGAGGTACCTGGGCAGAGCGGCACCGGAGCGCAGACGCGCGAGCAAAGCGGCCTGAGGGTTCGCGGATGCACGAGGGCGGAGCTGCCGTGCAGCTGGTCGAAGGGGACCCGACGCGGCCAGAGGCGCCAGCGCGGGTGCGTCGCGAGGACGGATGTAGGCACGGGCGCAGCGAACGCGTGGACGCGGACATGCGCGGACGAGCAGCAGGTCGAGCGCTGAGCCGGTGCGGGCGACGGGCGCTGGCCAGGTAGTTGGCGGAGCTCGGAGCAGAGGAGGATGAGGCTGTAGCACGGCCAGCGAACTTGCGCGGCGGAGGTGATGTTGGGGTCGATCCGCTGCTGCTGCTCATGTTGATGGCGTGGATGGTATCGATCTGCTGCTGCCTCGCGTGCCGGTGGTGCGGTTGGTGTCGATCTGGTGCAACTAGATCGACCGAGTCAACCATAGTCACGCCCTCTTAGATCTAGATCAGGGGAAACGCCAGCGCCCGGGCGTGCAGGCACGGCCGGACGAAGATGCAAACGCGGCCGTGGAGCCGCAACGTCGCCAACCCTGAAGAAAGCTCGGTGAAGATCTTGACGCGATGACGATGGTGATGAAGAGGGGTCCCGCCGAGAACGGGATCCGCTCGCCGCTAGCCCCACGGTGGGCGCCAAATGTCGTGGTGGTTTGCACGGCATATCCATCGGAGATGGAAAAGTTTGTGAGGCAAGGCGGCGATGGCGTTCCGGCGGGATTGGGCACAGGCATGACAAGAACACACACGATGTACCCAGGTTCGGGGCCCTCTTGTGGAGGTAACACCCCTACATCCTGCATGTCTGATGTATATCATGGCATAGATCTCGGGTTACATGGTTGCTCCTTGAGCTGTGTTTGTCTCTCTAGCTAGAGGAAGGAGAAGGGGTAGGTGGGGATGAGAAGAGCCTCCACCTCCCAAAATGCATCTAGGGTTTCCCTCCCAAATTTCCTCTCAAGGGTTCCCTGGTGCATCTTATAAAGAGGATGCCCAGGGGACAAATGGGTGGCCCATTAGGCCCAGCTAGTACTAATCGGGGTAGCCTGCAGGCTGCAGCCGGACGGGCAGCCTGCAACCTGCAGCCAGCAGCCAGCAACCAGCAGCCAGCAGCCTGCAGCCAGCAGCCAGTAGCCAGCAGCCAGCAGCCAGCAGCCAGCAGCCAGCAGCCAGCAGCCAGCAGCCAGCAGCCTGCAGCCAGCAGCCAGCAGCCAGCAGCCAGCAGCCTGTAGCCGGACTGGGCAGCCTGCAGCCTGCAGACCGTCTGCTTGATCTTCGCGGTTTTTCTTCTCTTGTTCTCTTGTCGAGTCGTGAACTTTGGTATACCCGGGGGTCATTCCCCCGACAAAACTTGTTGAAGGTATTGCTCCCCCGGTGAACTTCGAGATCAACGGGCACCATTACAACAAGGGATTTTAAAAACTTGTTTTAAATTTTACGATTTGTTAAACAATTTGTAATAATTTTTCTGTCGAATTATTCAAAAATAATGGATTTTACTAGTAAAATGGGGGTCTATGGGGGAAAACGATTAAACGCCGGAAAACGCTGGGTTGGGGGGCGACACGGCTGGGAATCGGGCTGCCCCCACGCCGTTTTTTTCCGCCGGCGCCCCCCAGCAGGGCCAAAAAATCGCCGGCAATTCGGCCTGGGGGGCCCAACGGCTGGAGTTGCTCTAAAACCCGGATATACATGCTTTTGGATGTTGTACGTTTGTAGGCAGGGGCGGAGGCAGGATTCAACATTATAGGGGGCCAAACATGGCAAGTCATCATCACGGGTGGCCAACATAGCTAATTTTACCTAAAAATCTTAGCTAAATTAGCGTTAATTAAAAAAATCCTCATGTTTTACCCTGTCATATGGGCGGCTAGGGCACCCGCTGGTCCCTCTAGCTCCGCCACTTCTTGTAGGGCCCGTTTTGGGAGCTAGGAAAATTCATACACCTGAAAACAGATAACCAGGGTAAATTACCAGGCCCTAGAAATATTGCTGGATGCAAGGTAATCTTCTCCAATACGTATTGATGAAGGAAATGAAGGCATGTGGTTGATCGGGGAAATATCTAGTGCTCCCACCCCCTTATGTGCTACAAATGCTACCACAAAAAAAAACAAATTTAAATTTGTCAAAAAATTCTATCAAAAATTGTGGTCATCTTTCCAGATCGGATCGCCCCTCTCTTCGGCTGCTCTCACGCCCCTCCGCCCCGCCATGCCGTCTCCCCTCGTGATGCCGCCTCACCATCCGCCTCGGGTGCCTCCTCGACAACCGATGCGGAGCCATTTGGATGAGAGGTGCATGGCCTCCTCTCTAGGGTTTCACAAATCGGGAAGATGACCAGTGAGCGGGGTGCTGGTAGGCGTGGATATGGTGGCCCGAAGGATCTTCGAAAGGGGCGGTGGAAGTGCAACCAGGATGAAACGGGAGCCACATGATGAACCTGAAGACATCAGTTCGCATGTTCTCGCTGCTGGATGGCCGGACGGCGAGGGCTCCTGGTTGCTCATCGACCTCTAGCGCTTTCTCCTGGTGATAATAATCCATGTCTCCGCCGCCGTTGAATGGACCGCCTAAATAGACAAGCTGATGGTCGCTGCCGCCACACTCTCGAACTCTTCAGTTAGTTCTCTCTCTTAATAGCATACAATGTCTGTTCAAAGATATCTGCATTGGGGTTAACAAGTTGATCTTCGAATTTGACATAGAAAATTGTTCCCTAAGCATGTAGCGCTTAATCTTGCTATGATTTGGTTTGGCCACAAACACATGGTGCTTAATACTACCATCAAACAAGAAAAATAATAATTGGTGCTTACAGTTTCGAGGATTGGAGGATATAATGCGGCTTCAAATTTTGTCTGCTCACTTTTTTACGAAGTAGCTTATTAGTAGTCAGGATTCAGGTGTAGTTTCGAGGGAACCAGATTTCGTTGTCTGTTTTGATCAGTTTATGCTTTCCTTACAAATCCATATTCCTTCCGGTAGCTGTAGTGCTTTGAAAAATAGTATATCAATATGACAATATGGTTGCCTGACTATTTGTTTTGTCTCTGTCATACAGACCACAAGGAACTCTTAAAAATGAAATATGAAAATCTTTCTTTTATGATCTGTTTTGTCTCTGTCATACAGAGCACAGATCACTGCCATTGTCTCCTCCCTGGTCGTGTGCATCCGTGTGGGGGCTGACAAAGAAGAGAACAACCCACATCGATGCCGGCCTTTCCCTCACGGAGCACCAGGGCGCCTGAATGAATGTATGTTTCTACCAAATTCAGCATTTAACGCGTTGATTTTGGCAGCACCCAGGTGCATGTTAGCTTGTATGAGGCTAGAGCGCGAGGAGAAGTGGGTAGCGGTGATTTTCCTTTAGTAAAGGAGTCGGAGAAGAGGAGGAAGCTATATGAGGTTCTGAGTGGAGCTTGCGCTAGGGGTCGTCCGGTCGTGGTAGGTGTCGCCTGCTCCTTGAACTCTCACATTGCCTATAATGTGCAGGTGGTAATCTCGACGCTCATCGCCTCTTCCTCGAATCTGTTACTACTTTTTACATTCAAGGCATTTGTTTCTACTTTTTATTATATAGTCATAGATGGACCTAAAACAATATTTGCCTTGTGACAAGATATGCCGTTTTGGGCAATGAACTTTATGACATGACATTTGCTATGCTTACCCTTGTAGCAATTGCAAGGTTTTCAAATTTTTAGCATGCGCGTCTTGATTGCACCCTGTATTACATACATGTCATCTGTTGTTGCATACATCTTAGAAAGGTGCCATTTAGCCTTTTTACTTTGTTGTAATATTAGGTTGATGTTAAACACTTGGTCTTCAGGGTCGTATATCTTCTATCTTCTTTAGACTTGTTTTTGTTTCTGTGTTTCTTCTATGTGTGTTTAGAAACTGACATTTTTTGCTTCCGTATTCATGCTTCCTTTTGAGGCTTTGCTTCTATTTTTCTGCTCTCCATCCTCAAGTCTGAATATTCTCTACACTCTTTGCAATGTGAATTTTTTCTTCAAATATGTCCTATGTTTTGTGTGAAGTTGTTCAGAGTTCTCTTTGATGACCTATTTTAGCTGAATATGAAAATTAGTAATTCTATTGGTAGCACTGAATATGATTTGTTTGGCTATTCCATAGATGAAGAATGACTCTAGAATGTGGCGAACTGGTCTTGAATTAATTTGAATCTTGCCACATAGAAGCATAATAATCTTTCCAAGCATTCCAATTATATTTTATGGTTAATATTTCTCTCTTTGTTCCATTATTTTTAGAGTGATATGTCTGTTTTGTGGCTGTTTATTTTGGATCTCATGTTTTTGATAGCTCTAGAACTATTAAGTGTTTATGTTCTTCTCAAACTTTAGGCTTTTCGTTTTCTCCTAATGGTGGCTGGCTTCCAAACAAGGATGACTGCTATGTAATATACAGGTGCAACTTTATGAAAGCAGGACCCACCAATGACTTACAAACCAATTATTTCCGTAAGCCATAATATCATATATTTAATTTTTTGCATGATTAAAAGGGCAAGCTTGGCAGCTGCTTGCTTCTAACCATCTTTTGATTGAGAAATAGTGTCTATCTATAGAGAACAAATGTGCATGCCTTCTTTGGCTATTAGGGTTTCCTAAGCATTTTCTCTCAGGTTGATCTATCATTTAAGAATGCCCTCAACAAGATGATATGCAGTTTTTTCCTTTGTTCAGAGCTTATGTCGCGCTTCTGTACCTAACGATACACACTCAGAAGCTTCAGTTAACCAAATAACTACAGGCTTCGGGGAGACAGAATCGGCAAGCATGAGTGATTGAAGCCTTGTTTTCAGTTCATTTTGCCACTACTCTGTTTGGTCTGCTGAATGATTACAACACCTATTAAGGCGAGAGGAGGTGTGTGAGAGTCATTCGTCTATTTTGCAACCGAGAATATTCATGTAAAGTATATGCATACATATTTGGTGTCAAAATTTTCAGTATTATCCATCCTTATCTGCACATAATTAATCATCACAGCCCCAAGTCAATTATCTACAATAGACTCTTCTCATACCTCACTTTTTGTGAACGGCTATTGAGCTGGTGTGTGTGTGGCTTTGATAATTATTTTAAATGATTTTGACTTTCGAACAGGGAGATTCAATATTATCGTTGGATTGTATAAGAATACTATAATCTTATGTGCAAAAGTATATTGACTTGAACTAAAGATGGGCCGAAGCTGCTTTGACACCATTCATACGTCCAAGATACAACCACAATCATGGTTCAGACATTTGGCTTGGAGATAGCCTGCCGTTTCTTGTAAACAGCTTGTTAGCTGATTGTATCAGCATGTCTATTAATCAATAAACGTCCCCAGGTTTGCGGCAAAAAAAAAAAAAGATACAACCACAATGGATTATGACTGCTTGAAGCATCATATATCCAGAGAAGTGTGCTTTTGGATAAGAGCAAACATAATTGGTAATGTGTGGTATTTGGATAAACAAGGAATGATCATTCGTGAGAACAAAACAATTTTCAAAATATTTGTATGAGTCCGAAATTAGGGGGACAATGCACTTTGCGTGAAAATTCAAATTTTCAAGAAATCATTCTACATTTAGATATAAATTATTATGTTTGATATATTATAGATGATTCGTGCATTGCACATGCAATTATACTAGTTACCTATTAGTATAATTTATAAACATGTTGTTTGGATAGCCGGCAACTAAAGGACATATGGGAGAGCTAAGGGTGTATTCAAATCGAAAGCCCTCAATTTTCATCAAATCCCCAAATCCGGCATTGCGAAATGGCTCTACACGAAGCCTAGAACTCGCTCGGGACAACCCCCAGCTTTTGTTGAGTCACCGACGAAGGGGCGTGGGCCGAGCATGTCCTGAGAAATGCTAGTAATTGACATCGAAGATGAGAAGGGAGAAGTAGCCGATGTCGTGATTGTTTGAATAAAAGGTTTGCATGTCGTAGAAGATTAAATTATGTCCGAACTATGTTTGAATAATGTTGTTTGTCGGGTTTGATTTATGTTTAGACTATGTTGGATATATTTCAGAATTTGTTTGTTCTCAAATGATGTGCATGAGAGGCAGAGATGGTGACCAAAAGAAATTTTGCGGGTCATTTGGGATTCTGCTAGAGATGACAATCTTCTAGAACTAAGTTTTTCCTCCATCCTCTTCCAATAAGTGTATTTTATAATTAAAATTTCTCTTTCTCCGGGAGATGTTCTAAGGGCGTATTTGGAAATCCTCTATTTTCATCAAATCCGGTTCTCCATTCCGAAATGGCTCATCTCGCCTAGAACGTAAATATTCCCTTTGTTCCAAAATAATGTTTTTTCTCGAATCCCATGTATCTAAACATATTTATCAGTTCCACTTATTTTTAGTCCGTATTTGATCCACATTGAAATATCCAAAACATCAAAAAAAAAATTGAGGGGAAACATCAAATATTTTAAAATAAAGTGAATAGGATCTAAAAAAAACTTCCGAAATAGCCCTTGTCTTTTTGCCTGAGCCACTGACGAGTGGAACCCACGCATCAGGGCCTTCTTCCCCGTCCAGACTCTCCCAAATCGCCATCTGCAAAGAAAGCACAAGGCCCACGAGCCGGGTTTAAGCAGGGTTCTTTCTTCGCCCTCACTGCCTCCTTCCTCCCACCCTCCGCCTCCTCTTTTGCGGCGCCACCCCCACCCACTCCATGCTGCGGCGACCGCCGGCGAGCCTCCACCTCCGGCCGCTCCGGTGGGTGCGAGGCTTCAGCTCGCCCTCGGGCTCCGCGGCGGAAGGGAAGATCGTGGCGTCGGTGGTCTTCGAGCGCCTCCCCGTCGTCATCCCCAAGATCCACCCCGTCGTCTACGCCTTCCAAGAATTCTCGTACCTCCAGATCCAGCCCGCCTCCCGTCCAGAAACGCTTCGTCGTTCGCTTGTCTGATCCCGTCGTCTCCTCCTCCTTGCTAGGTTCCGGTGGAGGCAGCAGTACAGGCGGAAGTACCCCGACGATGTCCTCGGCAAGGCGGAGGCGAGGTAACATTTCGTTTCCCCCCTTGCGTTATTCGTGTTTGTGTTTCGCATGTGCCATTTCTGGGTTATGTTTCTTACCCTAGGTCGATGTTAGCAAAATTGAAATATATAATGGTTTTTTAGTGCATTATGTGGTAGGTGTTAACACAATTTCGTTGCTGTAACTGTGGTTAGCATGAAATTTGAGTGCTATGACATGAGCATGTGTATAAAAGACATGGAAATATTTCAGGGAGAGGAATTGAAGTTTCAATTTCTGTTTGCAAAAGGAAAAAAACACCGGCTAAGCATCATTGCAATTGGCACATACAAGATAAACATGGGGAGCAATTGGAAATGAATATACGGAGTGGCTGTACAAGTAATGCCAGTATTTGTCATTCTTCCTGAGTAACGGATGCATGGCCCAAAAATGGCAAAATATAATATTGAGAAAAATAATCCACTCAGTTGTTGTGCCATGTCAACCTGGGATTGTATACCTTGAATCAAATAGCAACATGCAGGTCAGCAGTTGATACCAACTGCATAGTGTTATCCATGAAATGGAACTTGCACACAAGTGGAATGCTCCGCTGTCCAGAGCGATCTGTGATATTGCTTAGGAGGAACATCAGTAAAGGATGTGCTCCAGTCCATGTGAATGAAGCATGATTTTGGCAGAATCCCTGCATATCTATATGGCCATAAATTGTACCATCTGTCAAAGTTATCTGCTCCGTAGCACACCATCATGCATGACAATCTAGGCTTTTGGCTATATACAATGACTTGAATGCGGTAATTAATGTTTGTGGATGGTCTTTCATTCAGCTATTTTCTTGTCACTATATACGTTGGGTCTCAGATACATTGCAACGTGCCCTTTTTTTCAGGGGCAAGGGTGATTATCAGATAGATTATGTGCCTGCTCCAAGAATAACAGAAGCTGACAAAGCAAATGACCGGAAGTAGGTTTTCAGCTTCCATTCATGTTGTTTTATTTGTCAACCTAACTTGCCTGCTTGCATACTTTCTTGAATATTTCTTGTGAACATTGTCAGTGCTAAATATCCTCTTAGTCACATAAGCATGGTAGTTATACTGTACATTGAGCTGCCCTGAATGTTTCTAATTAATTCGACAGTATCATATAAACATGTAACTTAATTAATATAATTACATTTTTGTCTGGTTTTGTCTTTCAAGCATACTAATTTAACTGCATTCTAGTAAACTGATTCAGTTTCTCATCCCCTGTACCTTGTATGCTGTTACAAGGTGCCATCTGCTTTACTTCCTTTGTTCGTCCCTTAAATCTAATGGCCTATTTATTCTAAAAGCTGAAACTATGATATAATGTTAGTTATATAATCCTCTTCTTGCAACTTTTTGTCAGTGATACTGTCTCCACACATGCATGGCTGTTGTAGCCTATAGTTGAGTGTATGTGCCCATTTACCGGCTATCATTTGCATGTACTTCCTATGTAATAGCATGGTCACTCACCATGTCTAGTCTAAACTCACATATATCTTGTGAATTAACTCTCGTGACAATGCTGCTCTGTGATTGTAAGTACGTAACAAGGTATCTAGCTTGTGCTAATCCAATGGTTTCTGTAGGTCACTACAACGAGCTCTAGATAATAAACTCTATCTTCTTCTGTATGGCAAGACTTTTGGGGCTCCTGATGGCAAACCTGTTTGGCATTTTCCAGAAAAAGTGTATGAAAATGAAGACACTTTGCGTTTGGTATGCACTTTGAGAAAAAATACTTATTAAATTTCCATATATATGATCCTTGCTGTACTTCAGTTCCAGTTTATTTTCTTATACTATTTTACACCTTTGTGTTTGTGCAACCAGATTAGAAATGTGGTTTTAGACTATTATCTTTCATTTGTTTACATATTGGGTATTTGGTTTTCAGTGTGCTGAGTCAGCGCTAAAATCTGTTCTTGGCGGACTTGACAACACATATTTTGTTGGCAATGCTCCAATGGCTCATATGGTAGCTGAACAAACAGACGATTCTAGTGTTTTATCATTCAAGGTATTTCTTGTTTTATCGCATGAAAGTAATTATAGTTTCTGCACTATACTTTAGTTCTTTGCATTTTGTAAGGCAACATGATACACTACGATGGTATTGTTTCTTAATCCTGTAAATGCTTCTGGCAGCGTTTCTTTTTCAAGTCGCAAGTGATCGGCACCACAAAACTCGATATTGGGAAATGCGAGGACCACGTGTGGGTGACCAAAGATGAGCTGCTGGAATATTTTCCGGAGCACAAGGCGCTCTTCGACAAGATGATCATTCACATAAGGTAGCTCTGTAATCTGGCGTGAGCGGTGGCAAAGCTGAGGCTACCTGAATATCAAGAATTGCAGCATCTGGCATCATGGTGCTTGACCTTTGTACCATCCTATGAATTCACAAAAAAGGCCACGAGAAACGACGGCTGTGAATGTTTCTCGAAATAGATAACTTCCCCGCAGCATGAGAAATAGACGTGTCTTTGTTGAGTCTCTGTTTTGGTTGGCGCTGTTAGATTAAAATTACATGACAACTTTCCCGCAGCATGATATATATTTGCTATTTTTACAAAATAATTGATGGGCATTCTGTTCGCCCCATTTCCTAACGATTGTTGCCTGCCAACTTTTATTGCAAAGGCGCTTGAACGTGTAACATTCTAGTTTCTGCGGTTATTGTTTACTGATAAGGATTTTCCAATTCAAGCAACTTTTGATCCATTTATCCTCACAGCAGATAAAATAATATACTTTTTATGGTGCGATGGCCGGCTCATTATCGTATCAGTGCTTCGAATTTGGTGTGTTTATTTCTTCCGAATCAGCTGGAGTTGTACAAATTTCTCAATGAAGTTATACAATCAGTCGTGGCGCGGTGCCTTTTTTTTTTTTGATAAGGGGATTTCAGCTCATTATCGTATCAGTGCTTCGAATTTGGTGTGTTTATTTCTTCCGAATCAGCTGGAGTTGTACAAATTTCTCAATGAAGTTATACAATCGGTCATGGCGCGGTGCTTTTTTTTTTTGATAAGGGGATTTTCATTTCAATGTATCAGTGAATGGCACGGTGCTTTTGGCATGTTTGGTTGGTATAATAAGGGGTTGTTCGGTTAGACTTATTTTTGGATGTTTGTCTTTGGCTTATAGCCAAAAAAGTACCTAAATGAGTGTTTTTGGCTTTTGATTGGATATTGTTGATGATTATCAATAGATTGGTGGGCTTTTTGTAGAAAAAAAAAGGAAAATGTGATCTTGAGAAAAGCCATATTAGAAAATTCAGTAAGTGGTTAGTGAAAGCATTTTGGTCTTCTAAACTAATGTGCTTCTTAATATGTAAGTATACCAAATTAAGTGTCAGAATACGGTGTATGTTATGTGCATTCATGGTGAAAAGGATTTAGGCAGCCACTGGACTAATTAATTTCAACACAGTGACAAGCATCAAAAAAAAAAAAAAATCTCGCAGGCGTACTCGGTACTCGAAAGTAAATGCTGCTAGCTAATCCATAAGCACGAAAAGAGGGGAGCCCGACTCAAGGTTCACACGGAAAAGGTAGAGTAGAATCGCACACTTGTCTTTAATTGCCTATTGGGTCGCTTCTCTTACTATATGCTAAACGCTAACTCGACTTGCAACTTTCCTTTCACAAAAAGTGCCAGTATCAAAGCAAAGGAGCCGGGTTTCCCTTTTAACCAAAAGGAGATTGTGATTGAACAATAGAGTGAGAGGATCGTTTTCTCAAAAGCAAAGAAAGATTGGAGTCATCAACGTAATTTAAGGCATGAAAGTGTGTCTCTTGTCATAGCCTGACTATCAAGTTTGATAAAATTGAGCTTCAAGATGTCATTGTCTATCTTCGAATATTTATTAATTACGACTTTATTAACGCTTACTATGGACTAAATTCCTAATTATGTCACTTGGCTCATTCGATAGGAAAAGGACACTAACTATAAGAAGATGGGTGCCACGTTTGGAACCAAGATGAATGGCGCCGACCAACTGATTCTCGGCCCCACGAATCCTAGCACCGACTTCAAATAAAATTGCCCGCCAATATGATTTTTTTTTTAGTGCAAACACGTTTGACACCAAGTAGTCCGGTGTCGACCATGCCACATCGACGGCGGGAATTCGAAACACATGCTTCTGGCCGGTTAATTTTTTTAAAAAATAGTTATACATTTCAATAAATTCTAAAAAATATACAATAAACATATGACATTTTTCTACCTTGTGAAAAGTTCAGTGTCGAAATAATATTTGTGATGCTTTCTCCAAAAAAATCAGTGTTCAAAATGGGGTTTTGAAAGAAAATATGTTTAGAGTACTGATTTTTTTTCGGTGTGAGCACCATTAATGTTATTTCATCACGGAAAATTTCAAATATATAGAAAACGTAGATATATTTGGTGTCACTTTTTCAGAATTTGTTGAAATGTCTTAGAACATCTCCACTCGCGCCCCCCATAGGCTGTCCGGATCGGCGCCGGAACAAGAGCCATGGGGGGCGTCCCGACGAGATTGCGGCTATGGGGTGCGCCTCTTCCCACTCGCTTCTCCCAAATTATTTTTATAAAAAAAAATTGAACACGAAATTAAACACGATTTCATTCGAAATTTAGGGAATTTTACAAAGTTCGAACGAAATTTAACTAAAACTAAAAAAAACTAATCTAACGGTCGTTGAAGACGTCGAAGTCCTCATCCTTGACTGTGTAGCCGCCGCCACTGGGCCCTGCCTCGTTGTTGTTGGCGCCGCCGTCACTGTGCCACTCCTCGTCTACCACTCTCGTCCGGCTCGCCGGTGAGGTCCAGCATCGGTGCGGCGGTGATCTGGAGGTGGTCCGGGAGCGACCACGCGCACGCCCACGTCGCGTCGAGCGGCGGGACGGTGTTCACCGACGCCTTGAAGGCGGCGGCGATGCCTTCGGGGTCGTCCGCGGAGGCGAGCTGCTCTTACGCCGCCATCAGCTCCTCCAGGAGCGACGACGGCGCCTCCGTCTTCACCCTCTTGGGGGGCGGCGGCGCCCTGGAGCCCTGGCGGAGCCGATGACGAGAGCGCCGGTTCTCGGCTCCGGCTTCGGAGCTCGCAGCGAGGAGGAGGACGGCGTCGAACGGCGGCAGGACGACGTAGATTGGGAGGAGGATGGCGTCGAAGCCCTCGGCCCCCATCGGCGGGCCGGGGACGGTAGTGACGCCGCCGGCGTCGATGTGCGCCATGACGGCGGTGAGCGTGTGGCCCGGCACGCCCCAGAAGGCGTACCGGCCCTCGATGTTGCGCTCGCGCGGCGGCGGCCCTTCGCCGTCCCAGAACATCATGCGCTCCTGGTGGATGCGCCGGAACTCCGCGTCGTACCGATTGGTGTTCGACGGCGCCCACTCCGGCTGCTGGCGCTGCTCGGCGGTGAGCTCGTTCCAGTAGTGGTGCATAGCGGCGGCGTTCCACTCGGTCTCCCGAGGGCGCGGCGCGTCAGGCACCGGCACGCCGGCGACACCGATGGCGAACTTGTGCCCGGCGCGCATGTCCGGCAGGCACGGGTACCAGCACCGGAAGAAGACCACGCGCGGCAGGTGGCTACGGCGGTCGAAGACCATGGCGAGAGGGAGAGGTGTGGGCGCGGCGTGTGTGCGTGGCGAGAGGAGAGCGGTGTGTGCGCGGAGAGAGGAGAACGGTGTGTGCGGCGAGAGGGAGTGGAGGGGGCGGTTTTTAACAGCGGCGGAGGGAGCATTAACGCCACCGCAAGCATGGTCGCCGCGTGGCCGACGGGATGGCTCCCTACGGCGTCGAAGTACGTGCGGCGACCGTGCCGTTGAACGTAATGTTTCAATGACAAGCGTGGCCCACGACCGACGGCGACGAGGGGCGGCGCCAAGATTTGGCGGGAGGGCGTCGAAACGACGGGACGGTTCGCGCCGTTTTGGTGTGTCCATGACACGGCGGGCCCACGAATGGCCCGCGCGCGCGTCGTTTCGTCCGGCGCTACCGCAACAAGCCCCGACACTCGGGGTTGGGCTGGTAGCGCCGGACGATATAACGGGCCGCCCCGGACGAAATCGGCCTATGGGGCGCACGACTAGTGCCGTTTTTCGCCCGGGGCGCCCCACAGGGCGGGGGGCTGCTTTGGGGCGACAAGTGGAGATGTCCTTACTAGTTACTACATTTAAAAAAATTCCTAACCAACCAGGACGGGAGGCAAAACTGTAATCCCCATCGACGGCCTCTTCCTCCCGTGAAGTGTGAAGTAACTCCAGTGAAATGTTTGGCACCAATAAGATCGGAGCCGTATTGAAGCCGTTTGGCCGATCCTGGAACCTACACCTGGGCGAAGTCACACCATGGGATGAGATTTATCATGATCCACAACGACATCGTGAAACCACATATAATGGGCCGGTGTCAAGGGATTGGATTCTGCCGACATGCCGTTAGCCATCAAAGCTGCTGAATGTACAAGACTACAAGTGGCGGACAGCTCTCGCAAGGAAAACATCCAGCATCAATCGTACACGCCATGAAGGCGATGGATTGTCTTCTCACAGCTCTCAGCAATGGCGCAGACCCTCTATTTAAAGAGAGAACGCAGCTCTCCACAATAAGCAGATTACGTTCGAAAAGAAGAAAACACACAACTACACAAGCTCTATCCATCGACTTGTGAAAATGTCTGGTTGGTTCCAGGGGAAGTCGGAGACTCAGGCCAAGGCCGACGACGCCACGAAGGTAGCGTCCGAGACGGGGCAGTCCATTCAGGACCGCGCCGTCGAGGCCAAGGACCAGGCCAGCAGCTTCCTCGGCGAGAAGACGCAGGCCGTCACCACGGCCGCCTCGGACACCGCCGAGGCGGCCAAGAAGATGGCGGGCGACGCCGCAGGGAAGGCGTCGGAGACCGCGCAGGGTGGCCAGGACCGCGCCGTCGAGAGCAAGGACCAGACCGGCGGCTTCCTCGGCGAGAAGACCGAGGCTGCCAAGAAGGCCGCCGTCGAGACCGCTGACGCCGCCAAGCTGAAGGCCACCGAGACCGCGCAGTACGTGCAGGACCGCGCCGTCGAGGGCAAGGACCAGACCGGCGGCTTCTTCGGCGAGAAGACCGATGCCGCCAAGAAGACGGCTGCCGAGACCGGCGACGCCGGCAAGGAGAAGGCCAACGAGGCAGCGAAGTACGTCCAGGAGAGAGCCTCCGACGCCGCGGAGTACACCAAGGCCGACCCCCCGGCCGCCGAAACCGGCGGCAACGTCTTCCAGCAGGCCGGCGGGCAGGTGATGGGCGCCGCCGCGGGCGCCAAGGACGCCGTGATGAACACGCTCGGGATGGGAGGAGATGCCGCAAAGTGATAAATTTAGACGCGGCCGGTGCTCGCTCTTGCCCTCTTTTCGTCCCTGAATCCCTCCGCTCCATATATGGTTTTTATTCCCCGTTCCACGACTAATTTCTACACGCGCATTCGGTGTAACTTTGATGTACGCGACCGATGCATGAATATACTTCCTTCCACCTATCTGAAATTCTGAATCGAACGTCAGTGTGTTTGGTCGCGAATGCAACTCGATCCATGTATATGCCCTGCATGGCTAAAGCATGTATCTAAACTTATTTTTAGTGGGTTGGTCCACTCATTTCACTTCGTACCTATTACACGTCAAAATGTCTAAAACATTTTATAATTTGAAACAGAGGGAGTATGATTTATAGAATATGTTGAGAGCACCTTAAACACCATATCCATGTTTCTCTTGGCTATAAAAAAGAATGAAAATAGGATATTTTGGCCCCAAAATATGGTCCAATAGCATACCCATATTTTTAGAGGTCGCGAACTCATATTACTCTCCCCCAAATATGGGTACCCAAAAGGGTGAATACCCAAAACAAAAATTTCACGGCGAGAGAGGCCAACTCCATGCGCTTAAACTTTTTGCACCACTCGTCGGTCTTCCCCGCTGACTTAGGTGCGGATTTCGCTGCACGAACCCCTTCGCATCGTCCTCTTTCTTCTGTTGCGACATCATCCGCCCTCCTACGGCTTTCCCGTTCCGCGCCACAAATTTTTGCCGGGGAGCTTCGATGCCACCCCGGTGCTGCGAGAGATTCCCTACTGTCGTGTCATTGTCCGCCACAACCGATTGAGACGCATACAACCAATGGGACGACCATTGGTCAGAAAAGTATGCATGGTCGTCACGGGTAAGGATTCTCATTCCAACATTCTGGGTCTAATTTTGTTTGGACTTAGGGGTCTGTCTGACCTTGATGACCTAGCCCAGCAGCGTTGGTGGCCACCAACAACACCCCGGGATGACCCTGTCGCCCTCTCTTGTTGTCCCTTCGCCGTTCTTAGCAGTGTCGACGATTTCTGTCAGAAGTCTCGGATGTCTCATTAACACACTAGGAAGGAACACATGTAAGTGTATACACAACGATATATGGGTATCTTGTTTTGGATATGTCGCAAAAGCTGGATATTTTTACTACCCAAACATTCTCTCACCTCTACCAATGTTTGGTTTGTATAGTCAAAATATGGGTATTTTATTGGAAATGGTCCGATCACTTGTATTTTCCATCCTCTACCCTTCTTCTTTTCCTTTTCTTGGTCTCTTTGGTTAATGAATCATGTGCACCCGAGTTACAACCAGAAAACCCACGATTAGTGGCCACATCTGTGGACAAGACATCATGGATTTCTGCTGCTTTAGGCCTTGTTTATTTATGGGGTATTCCACCCTTAGGAGCTTTGGCGATGTGATGGAATTTGGTGAATCCCTTCATCCAGTCCCCTACTCCCCTTCAACCCACTCATTTCCACTTTAATCTCAATCCCCTATGATTATTTAGATTTTTTGTGATGGGATGAGGTGGTGTATTGGACTTGATAATAAAAAATAAAACCTTACATATACATGAACATATTCACTCAATCAAAAATCCAATCTTTGCACAAAATATATGGATATATAACTGCTGCTGTATTAAAATAAGTTGGGTGGTGCCCCAAGCGAAGGCGGAATTGCAGCTAGTAGCAGTTTTCCCTCGTTTAACGAACCGAGGTTTATCGAACCAGTAGGACTTTGAAATCAACAACAAGGTGAATGTTGAAGATCTCTGACGCTTGACCTTCAACAGACGTGGACCTGCACACACTCAACCAAAATACTTTGCCCCCAACGGCGGAAAGGTTGTCAATCTTTTCGGTCTCACAGAAAACAAAGCGGTTAATTGTATGATGAAATAGATAAAATATGAAAAGTGACCAGAGGAGTAATGATGATTAAAAGCAAGTAAATGAGGTTGTAAACACTATAAAAAGATGGACCGGGGCCATGGGTTCACTAGTGGAGTCTCTCAAGTAAATAAAATATGCATGAGATGGGTGAACGAATTACAACTAGGCAATTGACAAGATCATGACACAAACCCAATTTAGCTATGACAAAAAGGACATGATAATATTTATGGAGCCATCACGACAAAGAACAAAGACCGTTGAGTCCAACTGCGTCTTTGTCTAAAAAGTCCACCGTGGGATCGCTATCCAGCCTGTCACCCAACGGTATTAAGTTGCAAGCAACATACAATTGTATTAAGTAAAGTGTATGAAGTAAGCAATACTAATATCAAAAGAGACATTAACACCGCTATTTTACCCTTAGTAGCAACAGCACACCCTCGGCCTTAGACGTTTCTGTCACTCGTGCCCAGGAACAAAAGGGGGCATGAACCCACTATCTAGCATAAATACCCTCTCTTGGAGATACACACAATCACTTGGCCAAAGTAACTACGCACATCGGAGAGCATGCAAGAACATAAATTACTCATATAAGAATCATGCACAATCTGAACATAACTTCATAATCCATCGGATCCCAGCAAACACATCACATAGCATTACAATAATCGATCTTGATCATGTTAGGCAGCTCACAAGATCATAAGACATGAAGCACAAGAGAGAGAGACTACCAACTAGCTACTGCCATGGACCCGTAGTCGAAGGTGAGACTACTCACAAATCATCCCGGAGGAAGGCATGACGATGAAGAGCCCTCCGGGATCGATCTCCCCTCCGGCAGAGTGCCGGGATCAGCTTCAGATTGGACCCCGAACTAGGGTTTTCGGTGACGAAGCGTCGGGGTTGAGTTTCTGGAAAATAATCGCCGCCTCGACGTTTTTAGGGTAAAAGGCAATTTATATGCGTCGGAGGGGGCCGAGGAGGTGCCCCACGGGCAGGGGCGGGCCCCACCCGTGGGTCCACCTAGGGCCGCGGCAGGGGGCATGTCTGCCTTGTGGGCCGCCTCCGAGGCTCCCCTTCGGACTCCGTCTTCGTCTTGGCGTAAAAATAACCCCCGTAAATTTTCGTCCAATTCCGAGAATATTTTCAGAAGTAAATTTCTGAAACAAAAAGACAGCAAAAACAGGGAACTGGCACTTGGAATCTTGTCAATAGGTTAGTCCGACAAAATGCATAAAAATGATATAAATGACAGTAAAAACATGTGATAATATCACAAAACTAGCATGGATCACTCAAAAATTATAGATACGCTTGAGACGTATCAGCATCCCCAAGCTTAACTCCTACTCGTACTCGAGTAGGTAAGTGATAACAAATAATTTTTGATGAGACATGCGACCAACACATTCTTGATCAAGATAGTGATGCAAATCAAAGGATGTGAATGAAGAGATACAAAACAATTGTATATAATTGATAACAAGAAAGCAATGAATAAACAAGTTGAATCATCCAAGCAAAACCTTTCATAAATAGTATGTCAAAGACATGAAAACAATGTGATCAATATATTTGACTAATCCATCAACACCAGGTGAAAGGGGGAAATGACCTCGCTTATCACAAGTTATATCTAGCTCTCTACTGCTCCCTCGTGAGCTTAAAAACAGAGGCACAAAGAAGAAGTATTTTGAATTTTTAAAGATAGCACATGACAAATTTACTTGGAATGGTAGGAAATACCATGCATAGGTAGATATGGTGGACTCAGCTGGTAAGAAAATTTGGCTTTGGGGATTGGATGCACGAGTGAACCATACACTCAATACGAATTTTTAGGCTTAGCAAAAAGGGTATTTGAAGCAAACATCTAACAATAACCGGTAACAGAACAACATAAGACATTTACCGGTCATAACCATAAAAACTCTACACCGTCTCCCTTGTTGACCAAACAATTCTTTTGATGGAAAGATTAGCACTATGAATTAACAACTGTGAAAAACCACACAATTTCAAGCTTTCAACCATATTTCTTTACTAATCAATTCCACTCAAATAACCATCAAGTTTAAGCATTCAACTTAACATCTCAAAACAATTGAGAAGCATCAAGTATCCACACCATGATCTACAAAACTATGCAGACTTTTCATTTTATTCTATCATCACACAAACAACATTTTGTTGCATTGACAATTCAAGCAATTTTTCAAAAACAACTCTCCAACAAGTATAAGTGAAGAACAAGAGAGTTTAGCTTAACAACTAGCAGCTCTAAACAAGATAAAAGCTAAAAGCGAGAGCCGACTAGAAAACAGACAGTAGCTAAGAATACTCAGAAAGATATAAGCAAAGCAAAGAAGTATTCAAACGAAAAAACGGAGCGTGTCTCTCTCCCACACAAATAAAGCTAGCATCCAACAACGATATGACTAGCAAACAAACAAACTAAACTGAAAGTAAAAAAGATGCTCCAAGCATAGCACATAATATGTAAAGTGATAAAAACGAAGTTCATCGA
Source organism: Puccinellia tenuiflora (assembly GCA_012064385.1). Classification (NCBI taxonomy): domain Eukaryota; kingdom Viridiplantae; phylum Streptophyta; class Magnoliopsida; order Poales; family Poaceae; genus Puccinellia; species Puccinellia tenuiflora. The sequence continues at coordinate 389,845 of QRDG01002392.1, read as the reverse complement.
AGACGACCTTATGATAGTCGATGAAGATGAGGAGATGTCTTGGGCATCCCCAAGCTTTGACTCTTGATAGTTCTTGATATTCAGAGGGGGTGCCATGGGGGCATCCCCAAGCTTGAGCTCTGATCCATGTTCAATTTCTTCATTATCCTGTCCTTTGGAATTTAAAAACTCCTTTCACACAAAACTTCTCATAAACTGATTAGAGGGTTAGTGCTCATAAATTAAAATGCACATGTGTTCAACTCAAGACAAATTGCAAAAAAAATTATTATGTATTAGCTACTGTTCACTAAGCCTTAATGTGGCACTCCACCTCTAGAGTATCACATTTGACGATAGTAAAGAGACGAATACAAAATAAAAGAAGAATCTGTAAAAAACTGAACAGTCTGTAAAGATTGAATTTTTCGAGGCACTTGTGTAGCTCAAAACAGAAAACTTAAAACTAACGAAAGATAGAAAAAAAATATCAGGCTTGCTTTCTAAAAATATCATAAAAATATATAATTCAGGGAATTTCTGGATTTTTGAAGAGTGAAGAACAGAAATCTGTTTCTGGACAGCAAAACAATACCTCGCACTTTCAATGCATTAGAGGCTAAACTTGGCACAAAAAAGCAAAACAAAAATATACAATGAAGTTGCTACAGGCAACAACTTCATGACTTCAAGAAAAGCAAAAACAAACTAAAAGTAAAAGATGGGCTGTCTCCCAACAAGCGCTTTTCTTTTAAGCCTTTTAGCTAGGCATGATAATTTTAATGATGCTCTCATAAGAATAAGAGTTGGAACGCGAAAGAGAGCATCATGAAGCAATATATCAAACACATTTAAGTCTAACTCTCTTCCTATGCATAGGCATCTTGTAAGAAAATAAATCATTGGGGCATAAAGCATTAAGCATAGGAAGGCAAAGCAAGTGCAACATTAAAACCTTCAACATAAAGAGGGGAAACTTCATAAGATGAAAATTTATATAACCACACTTCCCTCTCTCATAATAACTTCCAGTAGAATCATAAGAAAACTCAATAACATAACCATCACATAAAGCATTTTTCTCATGATTCACATGCATAAAAGTATTATTATTATTACTCTCCACATAAGCAAAATCTTTATTATTAGTAGCATTGAGAGTAGGACTATCATATAGAACTTGGACATGATAGACTAATTGTATATTAGAAAGATGATGTTAAGTAGTAGAGTAATAATTATGACAAGTCTCGTAAGGATGATTAAAATTATTCTTTATGGCATAGTTATCATCAAAATAATCATCAAAAATTGGAGGCATAATATCATCATAAGCAAGGGGATAGTCATCTTTCCAACCATATATTTTTGTAAACAAATCATCATGACTTTCAATACCAAAAGGATTTTCAAACTCATCATCCCCAAGCTTGGGGTTTTCCACATTATGATTAGAAGAAACATGAATATTCCCAACAGTATAACAATTATCAATATCATCATTTTCAAAATTGGTGCCAAAAAGATTTTCAAGATCATAAATAGTATTATTTTCCCAATCATGATAATCACAATAAGTAACAGGCATAACATAATCTTCTTCAATAGTGCCTATAGACTTAACATCAAGATAATAATGAATACAATCAAGCAGATCATCTTCAATAATATTTGATTCACACTCATTAGGAACAACCATGATGGGAGAAACATGGTTAGGGGATGATACCGTTTCCTCTTTATTTTTACTCCTCCCTCTCTTCTTCTTCTTCACCACCACCTTAGGAGGGAGTGGTTGGAAAGGAAGCTTCTCCACATAATCTGATTCATTGTTAGAAAAGACAGGAGAAATTTGGGAGAATCTCCCCCTTTCATTATTGGCAACATAAGAAATATTTTTCCTTTTATACTCTGGTGAGGTGCTATTCTTTCTAATTTTTGCAATGTAAGCATTGTCACGGCAATTCACAACACAATAATGATAAGCTCTCTGAAGAATGCCATTCGTCCTAAAAGTACTCCTATCTAACCAAGAAGTTTTTTCTGATAACTCTTCACACCCCAAAAATAAATTAAGTTCATCATAAGGACTAGAGGTGATCATGTTATCACAAAACTGGCTAATAGTTTTATCATTAAAGTACGAGCATTGGAAATTAAAATGACCTTCTTCTTTGCAAAGTTCACACTCAAAAGGATAGAGGTCATTTAATTCTCTAGCAAATTTATATAAATCCTTAAGCCATTTGCTAGTTCTTTCATGCTTATGTTGCTTACAATATTTATCTTCTTCAACCCGAGTGCTTTCACAAGGTCTATGCACTCCACAAAAATTAACATGCTTATATAGAACATTATTTGTAGAGATTGGATCATGTCTATTGCAATCATCATTAACAATTTCATTTTGTTTGCAAATGTCTTTGAAAGGTTCATGATGCTTAGACCATTTCTCTTTAGGAATATTAATATGAGAAGCAAAAGATTTATAGATATCAACAACTATATGAGAGTCAAGTCCAAACTTAGCACTAAGCTTATTAAAACTAACAGTTTCAACAAAAGACTTAATGCAATCATACTCATAATTTATACGTGACTCTTTACCTTTGTCGATCTCCCAATCTTCAATGTTGTGTTGAATCTTTTCAATAAGATCCCATTTAGCATCAATCTCCTTACTTGTAAAAGAACCCATAGAAGAAGCATCAAGTATTTCCTTGTCATGACGAGATAGCCTTGCATAAAAATTATTAACAATAATATCCTTGAAAAGATCATGGTTAGGACATTTAAGCATTAATGATTTCAGTCTCCCCCAAGCTTGAGCAATGCTCTCTCCGTCATGTGGCCAAAAATTGTAGATATAATTCCTATCTTGATGAATTTCATGAAGAGGATAAAATTTAGAATAAAAGAGAGACATAAGCTCCTTCCAATCCAACAAATGAGAATTGTCTAGTAGCCTATACCACTCCAATGCTTTCTCCTTAAGTGATAAGGAAAATAATTTCCTCGTGATCACCTCTCTTGAAACACCTGCAATCTCAAATAAATCACATAATTCCTTAATATAAAGCAGATGATTACTAGGATGGACAGCTCCATCTCCTTCATAGCGATTAGTCATAACAAGATCAATTATTCCCATCGGTATTTCGAAAGAAATACATTCAGTAGGTGGAGTAACCTTATCCACCACGGGAGTGGTGGAGAGGTCACTCTCAAAAAGCAAATTTAAAGGACAACGTTCCATAAGCCGAACTAGTAAAAATAAAAACAAGAAACAAAAAGATTTAATCGCAAGATCTAAAGAAGATACCTTCAAGCACTCACCTCCCCGGCAACGGCGCCAGAAAAGAGCTTGCTGCCGTATTAAAATAAGTTGGGTGGTGCCCCAAGCGAAGGCGGAATTGCAGCTAGTAGCAGTTTTCCCTCGTTTAACGAACCGAGGTTTATCGAACCAGTAGGACTTTGAAATCAACAACAAGGTGAATGTTGAAGATCTCTAGCGCTTGACCTTCAACAGACGTGGACCTGCATACACTCAACCAAAATACTTTGCCCCCAACGGCGGAATGGTTGTCAATCTTTCCGGTCTCGCAGAAAACAAAGCGGTTAATTGTATAATGAAATAGATAAAATATGAAAAGTGACCAGAGGAGCAATGATAATTAAAAGCAAGTAAATGAGGTTGTAAACAATGTAAAAAGATGGACTGGGGGCCATGGGTTCACTAGTGGAGTCTCTCAAGTAAATAAAATATGCATGTGATGGGTGAACGAATTACAGCTAGGCAATTGACAAGATCATGACACAAACCCAATTTAGCTATGACAAACATGATAATATTTATGGAGGCATCACGACAAGGAACAAAAACCGTTGAGTCCAACTGCGTCTTTGTCTAAAAAGTCCACCGTGGGATCGCTATCCAGCCTGTCACCCAACGGTATTAAGTTGCAAGCAACAGACAATTGCATTAAGTAAAGTGCATGAAGTAAGCAATACTAATATCAAAAGAGACATTAACACCGTTGTTTTACCGTTAGTAGCAACAGCACACCCTCGCCCTTAGACGTTTCTGTCACTCGTGCCCAGGAACAAAAGGGGGGCATGAACCCACTATCTAGCATAAATACCCTCTCTTGGAGATACACACAATCACTTGGCCAAAGTAACTACGCACATCGGAGAGCATGCAAGAACATAAATTACTCATATAAGAATCATGCACAATCTGAACATAACTTCATAATCCATCGGATCCCAGCAAACACATCACATAGCATTACAATAATCGATCTTGATCATGTTAGGCAGCTCACAAGATCATAAGACATGAAGCACAAGAGAGAGAGACTACCAACTAGCTACTGCCATGGACCCGTAGTCGAAGGTGAGACTACTCACAAATCATCCCGGAGGAAGGCATGACGATGAAGAGCCCTCCGGGATCGATCTCCCCTCCGGCAGAGTGCCGGGATCAGCTTCAGATTGGACCCCGAACTAGGGTTTTCGGTGACAAAGCGTCAGGGTTGAGTTTCTGTAAAATAATCGCCGCCTCGACGTTTTTAGCGTAAAAGGAAATTTATAGGCGTCGGAGGGGGCCGAGGAGGTGCCCCACGGGCAGGGGCGGGCCCCACCCGCGGGTCCACCTAGGGCCGCGGCAGGGGGGCGTGTCTGCCCTGTGGGCCGCCTCCGAGGCTCCCCTTCGGACTCCGTCTTCGTCTTGGCGTAAAAATAATCCCCGTAAATTTTCGTCCAATTCCGAGAATATTTCCAGAAGTAAAATTTTGAAACAAAAAGACAGCAAAAACAGGGAATTCGCACTTGGCATCTTGTCAATAGGTTAGTCCGACAAAATGCATAAAAATGATATAAATGATAGTAAAAACATGTGACATTATCACAAAACTAGCATGGATCACTCAAAAATTATAGATACGTTTGAGACGTATCAATAACAAACAATCAATTTGCAAGCAAAAAAAAGTTACAATTTTGTACGATAAAACAAAGAAACACAGAAACATCAGCTCGATGCCAAAAATTTGTTCAATGACAAAATAAAATTGCATGTAGCTCGAACATCTCATCAAAGACAACACGGACACATATTTAAATATATGGTCAACAGAACGGATCTCAAATACATCCATATTACATGAGTATTTTGGCTGAGTACCATTTATTATGCTGCTTTCAGATGTCAGTTCTTGGAACAGTTGATGATGGGATTGTTTCTTCGTCCAGCTGCTACTGCTGCCAAATGTTTCCGTCGACATCAACCTGTTATACAAGACAACTTATATAAGTTAGGAATTCCTTCATCTTGTACCTCAACTGATAGCAACAATAGTACAACTACCTGCAAATCATTACAAGTTTCATTTACTAGCATAAAACAACATTGACCAAGATAAACAACTACATGAGAGCTTGGTTTTTCTTGACTTTATTGGATAATTTTTCTGGATAAAAATTTGGCTTCCTCTCACACAAGAGGAATGCAAGAAAGTCATCACTTGAGAGAAGAAAATATGGAGGGTTGGAGGCCAGAAGTAGAAAGGGGTTCATGTCCACCTTTAGCCAACCTACACCGGTAGCTTTGGATAAGAAAAGAAAGAAAGCCGCCATACTGGAATAGAACGAAAAATCTAGAGAAAGCAACGAGATGGATGGCAGTGCCGAAGCGCGGGCGGGGGGGGGGGGGGGGGGGGGGGGTAGATTTTGAACATGCATGAAGATTTTTTTTGAGAGAGTTTAGATTAGTTGGTTTTGTGTGTTTTGCCTTCCTAGGAACTTATATATCGTATTTTGCATCCCCCAACAAACTCTGGAAACCTCCACCAATGATGAAGGGGAGATACTCTCGAATGTCTTAGAGGGGCTAGAGACGGAACTTTCCCTCTATTTCCTCAATGCCAATCCCATGTCAACAAGAGTGCAAGTCAGAAATAGAAGAAACAAATTCAGATCCTGGTGACTCTTGATTTTCGGTCGACGTAATTATCTCCTCCAAAACTACCATGCTAATACAGATAAGGGGAAGAGGAGGGCCCCAGAGCCTCTCCCTCTCAACGTGCTGTGCTCACCGAGACTTCCGGACTATGGGGAAAGAGAAGAGTGACGAGGAAATATGCGCTTGGAGAAGAAAAGATAGGACAAAAGCTCTCTTACATATGAGAAAACACACTAGAAATTAACCATGGACACAAAAAATCATGGAGAGACAAACTGTAGCGCCCCGACCCCAGAACTATACAGTGGAACGTTGTAACCGGTCATGCTACACAATTGAGGGTTACTGGGTTTACCAATCCCAGGCCAATACACTTTGGCAGGTGTGCTCGGAATGGATCATCGGCACACAACACCTCAATCATGCCATAAGCTCAGACATCGCTTCCATGTATAGTAAAGAGACCGAGACTTGTGGAACGAACTGGCACATCACAGACTCTACGACACAAAGATATCATAGTTCAACTCATATAATTGAGAAAGATAGCAAATGACACATCAGAGGTCACTGACCCATCATTACAACAGCGGAAGCAAATTATAGTTGTCTAAACAACAAGATCCAAATTATGGCCTAAGAGGCCTACAGATAAACATCCCGTGCCAGCCTGTTCCATGACGTCCCAAGCTGCCACCTGGGAACCCCAGACTACTCGTCGAAGTCAACGTAGAACCCACCTTCCAGTTCGGTGGCGTCCTCCTCTGAAACAAATAATAATCAACAAAGCAAGGCTGAGTACGACGTACTCGCAAGAATTAGTAGGGCGATATAGGCCCGATGCTGACGGAGGCTTCAAAGCTATATAAGTGGTTGTTTTGCATAACGCTAGTTTTGTTTCCTTCCGAAGACTAGGACTCATGGCATCGTCTAATCAGAAGGTTTTCATAAGGGGATAAGAGGGTAACACTTTCTCTTCGGTTCACGGGGAACCTACTGTAATCAGCAACTCCAACTATCTCCACCAAGGCACTCCCTCGAATCACCCTCGAGGAAATGAACCTTTATCACACGTTGATTATGCAACCTCTAGCTGCCATATCAATTAAGGTTAAGGTTTTCTATGATCTTATCGTCTATTCCCAAGTTGTCCATAACCGCGGACACGGCTTTTCGAAAAGATTAAACCCTGCAGGGGTGTACTGTTTTTACCATTGGTACCGTCCGACCCCTTGCCTGATCATTTAGCTCTCTTCCGGGGAAAGCCGACAGGGCAGGCGCGGTTAAACCTTTACAAAGCATGAGACTATCCAAGGGTCATCGTGACGACAGGACAAGTTCAGCGCCTATTTCAACACCCTGCCCCATCGCCACTCCTATCACCACCATCATCATCACCATCATCATCATCTTCAGCCACACACTCGCAAATGGAAAGCGCAAACTAGAGGACCCTTGGATACGCCCGCACTAATTATTCGGTTAGTAAGGAGCCCATACTCCCACCTTTGGAAGCACGCTCGGTCTTGGATTCAGAGGTAAGAACTCGCACCTAGGGGCCAGAACGAGACAAAACACCATCGACCTGATGGCAACTCATCCCAGCCTTCTTAGCAATTAATTATCAACACAAGTCTCCACCACTGTCCGAACATTCCATTCACTTCACAATTATGGAAATAATCAACGGACAACTCTAAGCATTCGACTAAGCATGGCTAAGCATATCTAAGCATGACATACAACAGATATGATTTATCTCAGGCCAACACTTCAATCTATGGTTCATAGGTGGGGAAACAGGTAATGGTTCAGGGAACATGCAATGATAGGATATTATATACACTGACCAAACTTGTCACCAGAATCGAATGCAATAATAGTATGGTGGATAAAATACTTGGGTAATATGAGATATGCCAAGAAGGTTAGGTTAGCTCTTGCCTTGCTGGTAGTACTGGTCGCGCTGGTTGTCAAGGTATTGTGGTGGAACCTCGACTCCAGAATCTACCGAAACACAAACAACACAAGAAGGAAATAAATAACAAGAATACAAGGTGCAATGCACAATCATGATGATATGGTCATATTATGCATTGGAAAGGTATTGGGCATCTCCCACAAGTTAAATGGAACCCCTAAAATAAATATTGCAATTAACGGGTTAAAACTCCATCTTTAACTTAGTGAATTAGGTGAATATCCAAAATGTCCAGTACTGAATTATGAGGTAAATATGCATGAAAATGACATTATTTGATAGATATTAACCCACTGATCGTTTTGGTACCTTGTTTGCATTTTTCCGATTAACGGTGAGGAAATAGTGATTGAAACGGTTAAGCAATTGATATTATTTTAACCAATTCGAAATTAACATCAAAGGAAAATTTGTTTGCATGCTGTGATATTAACATAGGTAGATAGCATTTGCTTTGCTGGTCATTTTGGTATATCATTTGCAATTTTTGAAACAATATTTAACAAGTTATGACATTTCCAATATTTGATTTAAATCTGCCATTTTAGTAATTTTTGGTAAACAGCACTAAACTTAATTCTCCAACTCTCTCAAATGACATGAGGTGATAGCTTATTGTCCACTGATCATTTTGAGCTATTGAACACAATTTTTGGACAAATAGAACTCAAGTTATGGATTTAACAAATTCGATATTATTTCTGCCATTTTAGTATTCAGCAATTAAAGGCAAATTATTTTGATCAATTAAATTAACCAAAGGTACCAACAGGTAGACATTTTGTTGCTGAGCATTTCGACATATTATTTGCAATTTTTGGACAAGTGGTTCAAAAGATATGACAATTCAAAGTTCAACTTAATTTCTGCCAAATTACAATTTCCAGGAAAATTGGGGCCGACGTTTGTACCCGGCCGGTGCTAACCACAGAGGCGGACGAGTGGGCCAGCGGCCACGCTGGCAGGCCACGTCGGCCAGCGGCCCACCCGCAGGTTTGACTGGCGCAGGCGGCCAGGACCGGCGCGAGCGCGCGGCGGCCGGCGGCACGGGCGTGGACGCGGACGACGATCCCGTGCGCTCGGGGACTAGCAACCAGGTGCACCCGACGCGCCTAACTACGGCGGACCAAGGGGAGGCGGCGCCGCCGGTTCTAAGTCACCGGAGCGGCCACGACGGCGACGGACGGCGGACGGCCGACGGCGGCTTCGGTCGATCTACTGCCCTAGGGGGAGAGGAGGGAGGCGGAGATGTCCATAAGGACCGTGTGCTCACCCTGAGCTCGCTTGTGTGCTCGTCGGTGAAGAGGGAGGGCTGCAACGGCGGCGATTGAGCTCGGCGGCCGTCGGTCGGAGGCGGAGGAGATGAGATGCACGCGTCGATCCCCGGGTTCCCGAGCTCGATTGAAAGGAGGAGGAGGACGAAGAGGACGAGGCGGTTCTTTTGCCCCAGCCCGATCTGCTCCAGGAGGTCGGCAACGTCGGCGGCGAGCGGAGGCGGCTCGGTCAGTCGGCGGCCATGGCGCAGTCGCGTCTAGGGTTTCTGCAGGTGGGGGAAAAAGGAGGGGAGGAGGAGCACGCGGTCGTGGGGGTCCTCTTTAACCTCCATGGGGGCCAGGGAAGCGAGGGGGAGCGAGGAGGAGGCCACGGCGGCAAGGTGGGCGCGGCCATGGCGCCAGGGTTTCCCCTGTCGCCACAGTGACGATCCTGACAGGGGGGGACCCACTGTCAGGGTTTTATTCTTTTCCCTTTTCTTTAATTCCAGCAAGTGCAGGCATTTATTTGAGGCCCTTAATTACTTTTAAAAATTCTGGAAAAATTCACAGAGCCATAATATATTATTCAGAACCTGTGGATAAAATTTGCAGCCCATTTGGAAAATATTTCATGTGGTAACATTTCAATAATTGCTCTCTTGCATTTTAGGCTTTTATTTAAATAATTGAATTTGCAATTGCATTAATATTTGCCACAACCATATTTGTTATTAGTTAGAACTTCCTGGACAAATATGATTAGTTGCTTTGCAATTTGTTCACCACTCACTTCATCACCTTTGGTTTCTAAAGTGTTGCTCCCTTATTATTTCAGGTGAAGCAAATTGAATAAATATGCCATGATGCAAATGAGATGCAAAAAGTGAAAATTTTACTCATATTTTCTGGGTCCAAAAGTGGGGCTGTTACAACTCTATCCCCCTTACAGGAATCTCGTCCCGAGATTCTAGGCTGGAGTGAAGAAGGCGGGGTATTCCTGACGAAGACTAGTTTCACGTTCCCAGGTTGCTTCGTCTTCAGAATGGTTAGACCACTGGATTTTGAGGAACTTGATGGATTTATTGCGAGTCTTCCTTTCCGCTTCATCCAAGATGCGGACAGGATGCTCACGGTAAGTCAGATCCTCCTGGATGTCCAACTCTTCATGGTTGACCCCACGGATAGGATCTTTAAAGCAACGACGGAGTTGAGACACATGGAAGACATCATGCACATCCGGGAAATTTTCTGGGAGCTCGAGTTGATAGGAGAGATCACCTCGCTTGCCTAGGACGGTGAAAGGACCAACAAAACGAGGGTGCCAATTTTCCCTTGATCCCGAAGCGACGAACGCCTCGGAGGGGGGAGACTCGAAGATAGGCTTTGTCACCAATTTCATAGTGAACCTCCTGATGATGCTTATCATAGTAGCTCTTCTGCCTGGACTGGGCAATCTTCAGATTCTCCGAATGATGCCGGACTTTCTCTTCAGCCTCATTGATCACATCAGGACCGAAGAGTGGCCTCTCTCCGGTTTCAGACCAATTGAGGGGAGTTCGGCATTTTCTCCCATAGAGAACCTCAAATGGGGCCATCTGCAGACTCGCTTGATAACTGTTGTTGTAGGAGAACTCGGCGAAGGGAAGATATTTTTCCCAACTTTTTCCGAAGGAAATGACACATGCCCGGAGCATGTCCTCCAGAACTTGGTTGACCCTTTCAGTTTGGCCATCAGTTTTGAGGATGGTAAGCTGTACTGAAATTGAGACGGGTTCCCATAGCCGTTTGAAACTTCGCCAAAATCTTGATACGAACAGACTTCCCGATCAGAGATAATCCTAACGGAACTCCATGCAACGGAACAATCCGGGTTGCATATAACTCCGCAAGCTGACTGCATTGATATCCTCACGGACGGTAAGAAAATGGGCGACCTTGGATAGGCGATCGATGACTACCCAAATTGCATTATTTCCCTTCTGAGACCTTGGAATCCGGTAATGAAGTCCATACCAACTTCATCCCACTTCCATTCGGGAATGGCTATAGGGCGGAGAGTACCAGCTGGCCTTTGATGTTCAGCCTTCACACGGCGGCAGACGTCGCATTCAGCGACATACTCGGCGATCTCGCGCTTCATGCAAGACCACCAGAATTGAGGGCGAAGATCTTGGTACATCTTGGTGCTACCCGGATGGATAGAGATGGGTGACTCGTGAGCTTCGGAGAGGATCAACTCTTTTGTATTCCCACTCTTGGGCACCACCAGACGGTTACCAAAGTAGACGACACCGTTGTCATCAACCGAGAAACATTTGGCTTTCCCATTGGCTATCTTCTCCTTGATCTCGAGGATTTCAGCATCACTTTGCTGGGCGGACTTGATATCATCCTCGAGGGTGGATTTGATTTCTAGGTTGGCCAAATATCCGGAGGGAACAATCTCCAGATTCAAACGTGCGAACTCTTCATGAAGAGCGGGCTGAGCTCGCTCAACCATTAGGGTATTGCAATAAGACTTGCGGCTCAGGGCATCGGCCACGACATTGGCCTTGCCAGGCTGATAGTTGAGGGTCACATCATAGTCCTTGATTAACTCCAACCATCTTCTCTGTCGAAGGTTCAGATCCGGTTGAGTGAAAAGGTACTTTCAGACTTTGATGGTCAGAGAAGATCTCGCAACGGTTACCCAACAGGTAGGGCCTCCATTGCTTTAGAGCATGAACCACAGCAGCAAGCTCTAGATCATGAGTAGGGTAGTTTTGCTCATGTGGTTTGAGTTGACGGGAAGCATAGGCGACGACATGGCCTTCTTGCATCAGAACACAGCCCAAACCTTGGAGGGATGCATCACAATAGACGACAAAGTCTTTGTCGGTGTCTGGAAGGACAAGTACAGGAGTGGTCGTGAGTTTGACTTTTAGGGTTTGGAAGCTCTCTTCAGCCTTGTCCGTCCAGACAAATTTCTTGTCTTTCTTGAGAAGGTCGGTCAAAGCTTTGGCTATCTTGGAGAAACCCTCGATGAATCGGCGGTAGTAGCCCGCTAACCCAAGGAAGCTGCGGATGTCTTTGACAGACTTTGGGGTAGGCCAATCCAGAATCGACTGAATCTTGTCAGGTATAACGGACACTCCGTAAGCTGACACCACATGACCTAGGAAGACGAGTTCCTTTAGCCAGAATTCACACTTTGAGAACTTAGCATAGAGGCGATGTTCGCGGAGCTTGGTCAGGACTAAGCGAAGATGTTCATCATGCTCTTCGTCGGTTTTGGAATAGATGAGGATATCATCAATGTAGATGATGACGAACTTGTCAAGGTACTCGTGGAAGATCGAGTTCATTAGCCTCATGAAGGTAGCTGGAGCATTAGTGAGACCAAATGACATGACGGTATACTCATACAGCCCATAACGGGTAGTGAATGCCGTTTTAGGAATATCCTCCTTCCTGATTTTGATCTGATGGTAGCCTGACCGCAGATCCATCTTGGAGAACACAGTTGCACCCGCCAACTGATCGAAGAGATCATTCATTCGAGGGATAGGATATTTGTTTTTGATTGTCACCGCATTCAGAGGGCGGTAATCAACAACCAAACGAGGAACATTGGTATCCCTCTTCTTGACAAAGATGACGGGGCAGCCCCAGGGGGAACTACTAGGCCGAATGAAGTCCTTCTCCAACAGTTCATCTAGTTGCTTTTTCAGTTCAGTCAACTCTTCTGTCGGCATTCGGTACGGCCTCTTGGAAATCGGGGCAGTCCCGGGAACCAATTCAATAACAAACTCAACAGTTCGATCTGGCGGCATGCCAGGCAATTCTTCAGGAAAGACGTCGGGAAAGTCACACACCACACCTATCTCATGCATTTCTGGCGGGTTGATGCCTTCCATAAAGTAAAGGCTGATCTCCGGAGAGAGAGGAGCGGTAGCGGTTGGAATTTTGGAATACGGGGACCGGTACGTCACTGGCCCGTCGGTTGGGTGGATCACGACGACAGTCTTGTCAGCGCAGTTCAAGTTAGCCTTATATTTGACCAGCCAGTCCATACCCAGAATGACATCTATACCAACTGACTTCAGGGCTATCAACTGGAACGGGAAGGACCAGTAGCCTAAGCAAATTCGGACCTCCGGGAGTAATCCAGTCAGTTAGCCAACTAGAGCCCGGTGTTTTAACCTTTAAAGGGGAGTTCATGTTCAAGAACTCTATTTGGTGGCTAACTGCGAAAGCTATGGATATGAATGAATGCGATGCTCCAGAATCAAACAAGACGGTAGCTGGATATCCATTGAGGTAGAGCTCACCCATGAGAACACCGGGGTCCTCTTCAGCGGCTTCAGCAGAGACGTGGTTCAGACGGCCACGGCTAACAGTCATAGCCTTGGCAGCGGGTGTGGAAGGTGCTGGTGCAGGTGTAGAGCCCCTGGCCTTCTGAGGACACTCACTGGAGTAGTGACCTGGCTGACCACAGGCGTAGCAAGTGAGCCCTGGCGGTGCAGGCGGACGAGGACGGAACCCACTTCCAGCCGCACCCACAGTCGATGTAGCTGGGCGAGGCGGAGGTGGCTTGTGTCCTGTAGGCTTGGGCACGAAAGGAGCACGGGGCACCGAGCTGAACGGCACGAATACCCTGCGCTTCTTGGCTTCGGAGGATGAGGAGCCTTGGTTGTCCACTGGAGCTGACTTCCTGGAAGCTTCTAGCTCCTTCTTGCCTTGCTCCAGAGTTAGAGCCTGATTGTACAGCTCCTGAAAGGACGGGAACTTGAAAGGTAACAGCTCATAACGAAGCTGCGGATTCAGACCCTTGCGGAACAGATACTGTCGGTCCTCATCATTGGTCACGTCCCGAGGGGCGTAACGAGACAGGTGATTGAACTCCCGCCCGTAAGCTTGGAGATCCATCCGACCCTGGTTCAGATTCAGGAACTCCCTTCTCTTCAAGTCCATGACGGGCTTAGGGATGTAAGCCGCACGGAATGCAGTGCGGAATTCCTCCCAGGTGAACACATGACCAGCGGCAGACATTGCCACATGGCTTTCCCACCAAGAGCCAGCGGCTCCCATCAGAAGGTAGGTTGCAAAGTTCACTTGCTCAGCAGCTGGAACATGCAGCGCGGCGAACTTGCGCTCCAGGGCACGCAGCCAATCATCAGCATCCAACGGCTCCTTAGCGAAAGCGAAGGTGGGAGGCTGGGACTTCAGGAAGTCGTTGAGATTGTTACATTCAGTATTTCTCCGAGCCCCTTGCTGCACTAACTGCGCGAGAAGATTCTCATTGCGCAGACGGCCCTCTTCGATGATCATCAGTACCTCCGCCATAGTGGGTGGCGGCGGTAGCTCAGGATTGCTGTTTTCACCACGACGGGTAGGAGCCATTCTGAAGATTTGGAACAAGGACACAATTAGAAGCCACTTAGGCGAAAACACCCATGGATTGCAACAATTTAGCAGGAGTGATCAAGGAAGAACATGTATCATCGCATCAACATGGCAGGAAAATAATTGAACTGATCAGACATTAGCCAGTCGGAATAAAACCCATTAAGTAATTCAAGTACAAGCTCACAAGCTTTTAGTATGCATTACACGAATGGGGAAACAGATGATACAAGTCATTAGATTCGAATACAACAAGTCCAACTTGAAAGGAAACCACTACAGATAGTGGGTATCTCGCCCATCACGCAGGAAGGCATAGATACGATACAAGGTACCCGCAGATACCAGTCGCCTAGAAGTACTGAACGTATTCCGGGAGACGCACAGAGCGAGTGCGGAAACGGCGTGCACTTGCGGGCTGGTTGACATAAGGCGGCGTGTGCACGTCACCACCGGCCTCTCGAGCAGGTCCACGCGGTGGAATGGTGCCACCCACACTTGGGCTGCTCATAAAGTGGGGCAGCTCCATCGGCATAGGCGAAAGGAGCTCCGGGGGAAGCACCCCGCCGTGGACGTATGGCTCCAAGGTCGTCAGCGTGTGACGGTGACTGTCACGAGCGGCCACTGCGTAGAGGTACCACTGACGGGCACGAAGGTCCAACGCTCTCACCATCTCGATAAGAGCTCGGTGACTCTGTTCCGGCTCAGATGAGGGGTCCGAGTATCTCGCAACATAACACCCCTCCTGACCTTCATCAGCCGCGGGGAAGTGGTAGAAGTCTGATATCGGGTTGGCTAAGTACTCATTATAACCTCGGTACACTGAGAGACCGTTGAAGGCAGCCTCTTGAACAGCCTGCTCCACGGTCATTCCCAAACCGGCATGCTGGTGCTGGATTCTATCTCCATCCTCGTTGAGGACACGGACCTGACAGTAGAACTGGCCCTGCCCATATGGCATGTGCTGTTCATACACAACGTACTCTGGGTACCAAGGGCAACCCACGCTGGCTAAGGCAGCAGCAAACAAGGCGGGAAACCCACGGACACCCTCACAGCGAGTAAGACAGACCACAAGACCCGTAGGCGGCATCTGTAACAACAACAACAGAACAGATCAACAGTTAGGAACGGAAGGAGACTCACAAATTTATCTAGACGGTAAGAACCCAACCCCGAGATCCTAACTTGATTCAACTGTAAAACAAATTGAGGTAAGGTGACTCAGAATTAGAGCGAGTTGGGTAAGGAGTAAAAAGAATTCCTAAGATGGTTTTCACAACTCATTTTATTTCATAAATAATAATTTTACCAACTCTAGACTCAACTTCGACCAATAGAACGGGTTTCCTACAGGCAGTACTGCTCTGATACCAATTTGTAGCGCCCCGACCCCAGAACTATACAGTGGAACGTTGTAACCGGTCATGCTACACAATTGAGGGTTACTGGGTTTACCAATCCCAGGCCAATACACTTTGGCAGGTGTGCTCGGAATGGATCATCGGCACACAACACCTCAATCATGCCATAAGCTCAGACATCGCTTCCATGTATAATAAAGAGACCGAGACTTGTGGAACGAACTGGCACATCACAGACTCTACGACACAAAGATATCATAGTTCAACTCATATAATTGAGAAAGATAGCAAATGACACATCAGAGGTCACTGACCCATCATTACAACAGCGGAAGCAAATTATAGTTGTCTAAACAACAAGATCCAAATTATGGCCTAAGAGGCCTACAGATAAACATCCCGTGCCAGCCTGTTCCATGACGTCCCAAGCTGCCACCTGGGAACCCCAGACTACTCGTCGAAGTCAACGTAGAACCCACCTTCCAGTTCGGTGGAGTCCTCCTCTGAAACAAATAATAATCAACAAAGCAAGGCTGAGTACGACGTACTCGCAAGAATTAGTAGGGCGATATAGGCCCGATGCTGACGGAGGCTTCAAAGCTATATAAGTGGTTGTTTTGCATAAAGCTAGTTTTGTTTCCTTCCGAAGACTAGGACTCATGGCATCGTCTAATCAGAAGGTTTTAATAAGGGGATAAGAGGGTAACACTTTTCTCTTCGGTTCACGGGGAACCTACTGTATTCAGAAACACTACTTATCTCCACCAAGGCACTCCCTCGAATCACCCTCGAGGAAATGAACCTTTATCACACGTTGATTATGCAACCTCTAGCTGCCATTTGATTAAAGGTTCAGGTTCTCTATGATCTCACCTATCTCCCAAGATTTGTCCATAACCGTGGACACGGCTTTTCGAAAAGATTAAACCCTGCAGGGGTGTACTGTTTTTACCATTGGTACCGTCCGACCCCTTGCCTGATACAATTAGCTCTCTTCCTGGGAAAGCCGGCAGGGCAGGCGCGGTTAAACCTTTACAAAGCATGAGACTATCCAAGGGTCATCGTGACGACAGGACAAGTTCAGCGCCTATTTCAACACCCTGCCCCATCGCCACTCCTATCACCACCATCATCATCATCATCATCATCATCACCGGCCACACACTCGCAAATGGAAAGCGCAAACTAGAGGACCCTTGGATACGCCCGCACTAATTATTCGGTTAGTAAGGAGCCCATACTCCCACCTTTGGAAGCACGCTCGGTTCTTGGATCAGGTCGATAAGAACTCACACCTAGGGGCCAGAATGAGACAAAACACCAACGACCTTGTTGGCAACTCATCCCAGCCTTTTATCAAATTAAATTATTGACACAAGCATCCACCACTGTCCGAACATTCCATTCACTTCACATTCATGGAAATAATCAACGGACAACTTAAGCATTCGAGTAAGCATGGCTAAGCATATCTAAGCATGACATACAATAGATATGATTTATCTCAGGCCAACACTTCAACCTATGGTTCATAGGTGGGGAAACAGGTAATGGTTCAGGGAACATGCAATGATAGGATATTATATACACTGACCAAAACTTGTCACCAGAATCGAATGCAATAATAGTATGGTGGATAAAATACTTGGGGAATATGAGATATGCCAAGAAGGTTAGGTTAGCTCTTGCCTTGCTGGTAGTACTGGTCGCGCTGGTTGTCAAGGTATTGTGGTGGAACCTCGACTCCAGAATCTACCGAAACACAAACAACACAAGAAGAAAATAAATAACAAGAATACAAGGTGCAATGCACAATCATGATGATATGGTCATATTATGCATTGGAAAGGTATTGGGCATCTCCCACAAGTTAAATGGAACCCCTAAAATAAATATTGCAATTAACGGGTTAAAACTCCATCTTTAACTTAGTGAATTAGGTGAATATCCAAAATGTCCAGTACTGAAATATGAGGTAAATATGCATGAAAATGACATTATTGATAGATATTAACCCACTGATCGTTTGGTATATCGTTTGCAATTTTCTGATTAACGATGAATAAATGGTGATTTAAACGGTTAAGCCATTTAAATCAATTTAACCAATTCGCAAATGACATCAAGGTAAAGTTATTTCCATACTGTGATTTTAACATAGTTGAATAGCATTTGAGTTGCTGATCAAAATGATATATCATTTGCAATTTTTGGATTAATAGTGAACAAGTTATGACATTTCTAATATGTGATTTAATTCTGCCATTTATTTATTTTTAAGGGGCAGCACCAAAATTAAATCTACAAGCCTCTCAATTGTCATATTATGGTAGCTTAAGGCTTGCTGACATTTGAGCTATTGTTCATAATTTTGGACAATTATTCATAGAGTTATGGAATTTCCAAAATCACCCTATTTCTGCCATTTTAGTATTCAGCAAATAAAGACATTTATTTTGACAAATTAAATTAACCAAAGGTACTAACAGATAGACATTTTATTGCTGAGCATTTTGACATATTATTTGCAATTTTTGGACAAGTGGTTCAAAAGTTATGCAATTTCAAAGTTCAACATCATTTTCTGTTATTTGAATTTAATTCCAGAATTTGGCCGAAACCGTTTTGCACCGGGCCAGTGGCTAGCTCGTGTCGCTGACCGGTGGGGCAGTGGCCACGGTGGCATGCCACGTCGACCGGCCGGCCCACTGCCAGGTTTGACTTGGGCAGGGCTGCCACGACCGGCGCGAAGCGGGCGGCGACCGGCGGCACGGGCTTGGACGCGGACGACGATCCCGTGCGCTCGGGGACTAGCAACCAGGTGCACCCGACGCGCCTAACTACGGCGGACCAAGGGGAGGCGGCGCCGCCGGTTCTAAGTCACCGGAGCGGCCACGACGGCGACGGACGGCGGACGGCCGACGGCGGCTTCGGTCGATCTAAGCCCTAGGGGGAGAGGAGGGAGGCGGAGATGTCCATANGCGGCCAGGACCGGCGCGAGCGCGCGGCGGCCGGCGGCAACGGGCGTGGACGCGGACGACGATCCCGTGCGCTCGGGGACTAGCAACCAGGTGCACCCGACGCGCCTAACTACGGCGGACCAAGGGAGGCGGCGCCGCCGGTTCTAAGTCACCGGAGCGGCCACGACGGCGACGGACGGCGGGACGGCCGACGGCGGCTTCGGTCGATCTAACGCCCTAGGGGGAGAGGATGGAGGCGGAGATGTCCATAAGGACTGTGTGCTCACCCTGAGCTCGCGTGTGTGCTCGTCGGTGAAGAGGGAGGGCTGCAACGGCGGCGATTGAGCTCGGCGGCCGTCGGTCGGAGGCGGAGGAGATGAGATGCACGCGTCGATCCCCGGGTTCCCGAGCTCGATTGAAAGGAGGAGGAGGACGAAGACGGCGAGGCGGTTCTCCTGGTGCAGCTCGATCTACTCCTGGCGGCCGGAGTCGACGGCGATTGGCGGCGGCGCTCGGCTCAGTCGGCGGCCATGGCGTGGACGCGTCTAGGGTTTCTGCAGGTGGGGAAAAGGAGGGGAGGAGGAAGCAGCACGTCGAGGAGGAGGTCCTTATCCTCCAGGGGGGGCCAGGGAAGCGAGGGGAAGCGAGGAGGAGGCCACGGCGGCAAGGTGGGCGCGGCCATGGCGCCAGGGTTTCCCCTGTCGCCACAGTGACGATCCTGACAGGGGGGACCCACTGTCAGGGTTTTATTCTTTTCCCTTTTCTTTAATTCCAGCAAGTGCAGGCATTTATTTGAGGCCCTTATTTACTTTTAAAAATTCTGGAAAAATTCACAGAGCCGTAATATATTATTCAGGACCTGTGGTAAAATTTGCAGCCCATTTGGAAAATATTTCATGTGTCAATATTTCATAATTTGTTTTCTTGAATGATGGGGTCGCAGCATAGAAAACAAAAATTTTCCTACGCAACAAGCGGAATAAACCCCAAGGATCTAGATCTACTAGATGGAGGTAGCGAAGATGAGATCCAATCTCTTACCCTTGAAGATCAACAAACGCGTTTTGTCGGTGCAGGGGTTGGCTAGTCGATCCCCGCAACTAGACTTATCTAGTCGCGAGGAGATGTATTTCCTCGAAGTCCAATTCGACGAGGTGCCACAAGGGGCAGCACCTCCGCGGTATCCACACGTACGGCTCGATGTAGATCTCCTCCTTCTTGATCCCGCAAGCAAGGTGGAGATGGCTAGATGGATCTCGGCACCACGACGGTTGTGGTGGCGTTGATGGTGTAGTCCTCCGTCCGACAGGGCTTCGCCAAGCCATGTGAGAGGGAGAGGGAGAGAACAAGGCGCAGCAGCCCTAGGGCTTAGGGGAGGTGCGGCTTGGGAGGAGGTGCAGCAGCAGCCCTACATCTAGGGGTGGTGCAGCAGCCATGGTGGTGGAGACGGCGGCAGCCCTCCGGGGAGAGAGGTGGCGCCATGGGAGAGGTGGAGGAGGCGGCGGCTAGGGCAAGGGAAGGGTGCGGCTAGGGCAAGCCTTGGATGGGGCGCAGCCCTCCCCTCCCCTCCTTTTATATGGGGCGGCTAGGGTTTGGGGAGGGCTGGCCGGCCCCCCCTTTTCCTTGGCCCCCAAGTTGGGCGCCTCCCCTTGGGCTTCTTTGGCCGGTTTGGCCCATATGGGCCCTTGTGTGGTGCGGCTGGCCCAAGTGGCCAGCAACACCCCTTTGGTCCATGTGGGCCCCATATCTTATGTGGGTCCCACTTCTAGACTCCTCTAGAACTTTCTAGAACCTTCCGGTACCCTACCGAAATATTCCGGAACTTTTCCGATACCTCCGGAAACCACTTTCCTTATATGAATCTTATTCTCCGGACTCCTCCGGAACTCCTCGTGACGTCCGGGATCCTATCCGAGACTCCGAATCACCATTCGTTCATTCCATCAAAATATCTCATCGCTAACCCTAGCTACATCGGAGCGTTAAGTGTGTGACCCTACGGGTTCGAGAACATGTAGACATGATCATATCAATAATCAACAGCGGGACCGGGATGCCCATATTGACTCCTACATATTCAACGAAGTTCTTTATCGATTGAACCACGATGCCGGAGATTCTTAATCTCATATACGATTCCCTTTGTCTCACCGATATTTAATTTGCCCGAGATTTGATCGTCGATATCTCCATATCTAGTTTAATCTCGTTACCCTGGCAAATTCTCTTTACTCGTCCATAATATAGGATCTCCGTGATTAACACTTAATCACATGGTTGCAACCTTTCTGATGCTATATTACCGAGAGGGCCCAGAGATATCTTTTCCATCACAAGGAAGGACAAATCCCAGTCTTGATTCATGTCACCCAACAAATACCATCGGAGATACCTGAAAGCCACCTTTATAATCACCCAGTTACGAAGTGATGTTTGATGTCCAGAAAGTATTCCTCCGGTAAACGGGAGTGACATAATCTCATGGTCTAAGGAAACTATACTTGGCATACAAAAAGTGTTGGCAATAAAACTGTTGTGACACGATCAATTGCAACTCTTTATTATTTGGGTCTTGTCCATCACATCATTACTCCTAATGATATGACTTCGTTATCAAGTGACTATAACAAGTCCATGGTTAGGAAACTCTAACCATCTCTTGACTAACGAACTAGTCCGGTAGAGGCTTACTAGGGACACCTGTTTGTTTATATTCCACACATGTATTATGTTTCCGATTAATACAATTATAGCATCGAGAATAAACTATTATCATAAACATGAATATGCTAATAAACCATTTTATTATTGCCTCTAGGGCATATTCCCAACAGTCTCCCACTTGCACTAGAGTCAATAATCTAGTTTACATTTTCTCGATCCAACACTCATGGTGTCTAACACTCATGGAGTCTCAGTGCTGATCATGTTTGCTCGTGGAAGAGGTTCTGTCCGTGTTCTGTACTATACAGTTCTTTATGTTCTTTGCAAAACGTCAATGTCACCTAATTTGACATTACTTTATCATCTCATGATAAACCTATTATCATCACATGATAATTCTCATCATCACATGATGAATATAATATATTTGGTTAGAGAGTGAGATTTTCGTTTCCCTTTTATGCCTACATGACGTATGATCAGTCAAGAGAACTTTCACATAGCATGTGCACCCGGAACTCACTCAGTCTTGAAACAAAATTTCTCAAACCATAATATTATATCTTTTAATCCTTGAATTAATCATATACTCCTATATGTTGTAGACTCACAAATCGACAGTGCTATCATGTCACTTCGATATTTTCGATCATGCTTTCGCTGCGCTTCTGCTATCATGAGATCCCCAATCTAGTTTGGTTTTATGACTTCAACCAAGTCTACCAATCTCTAGATTCTATTATCTCATCTCATGTTAAAATGACTCCTCATTCCAACACGTTCTTCTAACCAAGAACTTGGGTCACATATCGTCAAATACAAACACATGGTTCTTATATGTTTTAGACCTATGAACAATTCATAGCGAATATCAACATATCCTCCAACCATCATTTTGTACTGAGTTATCAACTCAATGTTTCACCTATTTTTCACAAGCAGATGAACCTTTCTTCTCTTGTTTTATTTTGAACTCCTTCAAAATCTTACTTAGGTTAAACATCCTGACATAATGCTTATCAAATATATCTATCCTCCATAGATACATCCATCTCCATGGATATTTGACGTTCAAACTAACTTCATAAGTTATGCGTTTTGGATCCTGACTTATTTACAACATTTATGAAATCTCCATTTCACACAAACAAGATGTTGTAAACTCCTACTCAAATATACACCATACACATATTAAATTGTGAAACCACTTTGGCTCCCACTCAGAAATATGTTATCATCTATATTTGACCATGATTTAACTAGCTCCCACTCAAACATATGTCACCACATATTTTGATCTTGGAAAATAGTTTCTGCTCTAACTTAATATATGTCACCACATATTTTAATTAGATCACACTCGTGTATTTTCTCGATATTTTGGACACCTCCAAAATTCTTAATTAACTATTAATATCGAGAACTCTTTATACGAAACACTAGTACTTTACTAGCTTTAAGTTTTATTTATTCTCTACAAAACACCTTTTGAGGAATAAATATGTGAAACATCACTTTCACAAAATCAAGCAACAATTACTTTGTGATTTAAACTTAACACAGGATGACTCTTAGTCACTTTCGTATTTAATGCTTCTATTTCTTCTTTGTAGTTTCGTAGGTATGTCTTGTTTCTCAAACATGACAAGTAAATCATGAATATTATTTGTAACCTGACAAAATTTTATATTCTTGAATCCTACTTTTCTTTAGACAAGCTAAACCGAAATTCAATGATCACCATCATTAATTCCTTTATGTGTCAAGTTTTAACCAACATAGCACTTTACATATGTGCCACTTGATACATAAACAAGCAAGGTTTTAGCTTTTCCATTTCCATCAATTCTTTTATCAATGAAACCTTTTCACGATAAATCCACTAAAAACATTAGCACAATCAACAATTGATTTGTCCCTTTTAGTCTCTCATTGTGGAATCTCTATTCATAGTCACATATGAATATACTACAAACTTATTTGCAATAGTTTCTAATTATCTCATAATTAATGAAACCACCTTTTCACATAACTCATATGCAAAATTATGCAAATCATTAAATAGATCCTTATTTCTAAACAGAGTGTTTATCAAATAAATCTAAATGCTATTATTAAACCCCCGAAATAAAACCCTTCTTTGAGACCACACAATATCAAATAGTGTGTGATTACAATATCTTAGGACATATCAAACTCCTTTGAAATATTCTAAATATTGTAATTTGTGATAACACTTCTCACAAGTCCGCATACTAACATATAACTCAAATATTTTGTCTCTTTTGATCAAATCATAAAGACTCAATTTTCTTGTTAACTTAATATCCTAAACTCCAGAAATTTATTTGATCTCATCAAATATCATAACTCGAATAAATACACCTATTTAATCATTTCATTATGATGGAGTTCACAAAATAATGACATCTAACATTTGCTGAAAATACAACCAACACTTGTGTTTATTTCGGCAACTCATGGCACACTTCCAAAGGGTGGCATTTTTAGTCATACTCCTTACAATAAGGCGCATTGATAAAACATCAAAATGTTTATTCAATATTTAGCACGACTAAAACAATTGTCATTATTAAGTTTGGATATTTTAGTATGTCTTTTATTTTATAAATGTTCAACCAATTTATCATCTAGATTATAATAAGAATAACACACTTATAATCGAAACTTGTGATTTCCAAAAAGGATCACTCATGAAAATAGAACAACCATTGTCTTTAACATGAATAACCGTCTCACATAAGCAAGACACACTAATTAAAATCACACTTAATTCGATTACAACACTTATTCAAATCCTTCTAATCCAAATGATAAATGTAGAGACAGATCGTTGCCAGCATCAACTCCTTGATTGCCACTATTCCACAACGTCTTCCCATATCCTTTATGCAAATCTCAAGCAGCAGGTTCTGTTTTCATAAAACAGAATGAGTATCAAATACTTATCGGAACCTGCCACAATTGCAATTTGGACTTAAACACTTATAACATGTATATCAATATATACTTTCTGCATTGTCAACTTCTCTTGCTATGGGTTCCACTTTGACATGACGCAGCCGAGACACAAACTCATAGAAAGTGATCAAATCCCTTCCCATGACCTAGTCTCCGACACAATTCTTGAAGCTGGGGAGAAGCTAGCGTATCACCCCATCTATCGCGAAACCGTCATTCATCTCGTGGTTCCAAACAAGCACTAGACGATGATGTATCTCATGCATTATCCTCAGGTGTTGTTCCAAGCAAGTGTTCTCTTCCATCTTGAGTGAAAGAAAACCGTTCAGACATTCGAACCTTACAATTCTAACTTGCCTGAAAAACAATTTTTCATCTCACCAACAATCTCCATTGCAGTCAAGTTCTTGAATTGTCTACCTAGGTCAGAATTCATGAAGGTGCACATCATCCACTTGACTTTCAAGTAGGTGGTTCAAAACCACTCCATGTACTCTTCATCGCTTGCAGAAATATTTGGGTTTATCTCCTATTGGTTCTTCTAGCACGTAGAGCTGATCATTGGTGTGTAGGACTTCTTTCAGGACGCAGGTACTACTCAACAAATTTGACCCATCGAGACGCAGTTTTTTCAGCAACGAACAGACTACCGTAGTCAACCATGATCTACAAGGATTTTTGCAAAGACATCTGGACTTTTGTTTATGATAATTTTAGTTCATCTTAATGAACTCCCACTAAACTCAACATCTCTCTGGTTGTTTAGTGACACACGATCCAAATCCACTACACCACAACCGATCATCACGTGAGGTGATGTAGCTTCAATGGTGAACATCGCCATGTTGATCATATCATCCATATGACTCGTGTTTAACCTTTCGGTTCTTGTGTTCCGAGGCCATGTCTGTACATGCTAGGCTCGTCAAGGAAACCGTAGTATTTTCGCGTGTGTAAATCTGGCTTACACCCGTTGTATGTGAACGTTGAATCTATCACACCCGATCATCACGTGGTGTCTCAAAACGACGAACTTTCGCAACGGTGCATACTAGGGAAGAACACATCTTGATATTAACGTGAGAGATCACCTTATCATGCTACCGTCGCGATCACATCTAAGCATAACAATAAGGTGCATAAAAGGATTAACATCACATGCAATTCATAATTGTGATATGATATGGCCTTTCTTCTTGTGCTTTTGATCTCCATCTCCAAAGCACCGGCATGATCTCCATCACCGGCATGATCTCCATCATCGTGGCGCCATCACCATGGTTGTCCACCAACTATTGCAACTACAACTAATGCTACTCTTAGCAATAAAGTAAAGCAATTACATGGTGATTCATTGACACGCAGGTCACATAAATAAAAGACAACCATATGGCTCCAGCCGGTTGCCGTACTCGACGACATGCAAGTCGCGAAAGATTACAAACATGATCATTGCATACATTATCACAAATCACATATTGGCCATACCACATCACATGACCCCCTCTGCAAAAACAAGTTAGACGTCCTCTACTTTGTTTATGCAATTTTTACGTGGCTTGGGTCAACGAGATAGAACCGTTCTAATCTACGCAAAACCACAACGGTGATATAGTAGTTGCTTATTTACTCATCCTTTTGAAAGGCCTTCCATTGAAAATTGCATCTTCACTAAAGCAAGAGAAACAGACACCCGCCAGCCACTTATGCAAAACAAGTTGCATGTCAGTCGTGGAACCGGTCTCTCGTGCGTGGACGAGTAAGGTTGGTCCGGGCCGCTTCATCTCACAATACCGCAAAGACGCAAAGTGCACGCGAGAAGGTAGCAACATAAAATATCAACGCCCACAACACTTGTGTTCTAATCGCACCAACATCTACGAATAGATCTAGGCTCTGATACCACTGTGGGGTCGCAGCATAGAAAACAAAAATTTTCCTACGCAGCAAGCGGAATAAACCCCAAGGATCTAGACCTACTAGATGGAGGTAGCGAAGATGAGATCCAATCTCTTACCCTTGAAGATCAACAAACGCGTTTTGTCGGTGCAGGGGTTGGCTAGTCGATCCCCGCAACTAGACTCATCTAGTCGCGAGGAGATGTATTTCCTCGAAGTCCAATTCGACGAGGCGCCACAAGGGGGCAGCACCTCCGCGGTATCCACACGTACGGCTCGATGTAGATCTCCGCCTTCTTGATCCCGCAAGCAAGGTGGAGATGGCTAGATGGATCTCGGCACCACGACGGTTGTGGTGGCGTTGATGGTGTAGTCCTCCGTCCGACAGGGCTTCGCCAAGCCATGTGAGAGGGAGAGGGAGAGAACAAGGCGCAGCAGCCCTAGGGCTTAGGGGAGGTGCGGCTTGGGAGGAGGTGCAGCAGCAGCCCTACATCTAGGGGTGGTGCAGCAGCCATGGTGGTGGAGACGGCGGCAGCCCTCCGGGGAGAGAGGTGGCGCCATGGGAGAGGTGGAGGAGGCGGCGGCTAGGGCAAGGGAAGGGTGCGGCTTGGGCAAGCCTTGCTTGGGGCGCAGCCCTCCCCTCCCCTCCTTTTATATGGGGCGGCTAGGGTTTGGGGAGGGCTGGCCGGCCCCCCCTTTTCCTTGGCCCCCAAGTTGGGCGCCTCCCCTTGGGCTTCTTTGGCCGGTTTGGCCCATATGGGCCCTTGTGTGGTGCGGCTGGCCCAAGTGGCCAGCAGCACCCCTTTGGTCCATGTGGGCCCCATATCTTATGTGGGTCCCACTTCTAGACTCCTCTAGAACTTTCTAGAACCTTCCGGTACCCTACCGAAATATTCCGGAACTTTTCCGATACCTCCGGAAACCACTTTCCTTATATGAATCTTATTCTCCGGACCATTCCGGAACTCCTCGTGATGTCCGGGATCCTATCCGAGACTCCGAATCACCATTCGTTCATTCCATCAATTATCTCATCGCTAACCCTAGCTACATCGGAGCGTTAAGTGTGTGACCCTACGGGTTCGAGAACATGCAGACATGATCATATCAATAATCAATAGCGGGACCGGGATGCCCATATTGACTCCCACATATTCAACGAAGTTCTTTATCGATTGAACCACGATGCCGGAGATTCTTAATCTCATATACGATTCCCTTTGTCTCACCGATATTTAATTTGCCCGAGATTTGATCGTCGATATCTCCATATCTAGTTCTATCTCGTTACCTGGCAAATTCTCTTTACTCGTCCATAATATAGGATCACCGTGATTACCACTTAATCACATGGTTGCAACCTTTCCGATGCTATATTACCGAGAGGGCCCAGAGATATCTTTTCCGTCACAAGGAAGGACAAATCCCAGTCTTGATTCATGTCACCCAACAAATACCATCGGAGATACCTGAAAGCCACCTTTATAATCACCCAGTTACGAAGTGACGTTTGATGTCCACAAAGTATTCCTCCGGTAAACGGGAGTGACATAATCTCATGGTCTAAGGAAACTATACTTGGCATACTAAAAGTGTTGGCAATAAAACTGTTGTGACACGATCAATTGCAACTCTTTATTATTTGGGTCTTGTCCATCACATCATTACTCCTAATGATATGACTCCGTTATCAAGTGACTATAATAAGTCCATGGTTAGGAAACTCTAACCATCTCTTGACTAACGAACTAGTCCGGTAGAGGCTTACTAGGGACACCTGTTTGTTTATATTCCACACATGTATTATGTTTCCGATTAATACAATTATAGCATGGAGAATAAACTATTATCATAAACATGAATATGCTAATAAACCATTTTATTATTGCCTCTAGGGCATATTCCCAACATGTACTACATACCCCGGTTGAACACGCAGATTATCAGCCTGGGCAAGTTCGACGAGAATGGCTGCCAGGTGCTGATCGAGGACGGGCTCCTCCGAGTGCGTGATAGGGAGCGGAAGCTCCTGGCGAAGGGTTATCGGGCCTACGACCCGGCTACAGGCCGAGTAGCCATCACCCGCGACGTGGTGTTCGACAAGAACACGCGTTGGGACTGGAGTTCGCCGGACTCTCCGGTGAACACGTTTGGAGCCGACACCTTCACGGTCGAGCACATGGTGTTCGAGCCGCAGTCGACTCCAGGGGACGGGAGTGCGGGTCCTGGACCCGACTCGCCGCCTTCTCCGAGTCCGTCTTCCCCGACTCCAGGAGCCGGGAGTGAGTCTCCCCCAGCTGGTTCTCCAACGACACCGGGGCACTCGACAGCCGAGTCTTCGACTCCGGCTGTCACAGACGTCGAGTTCGTCACGCCACCATCAAGGTATGCAAGTATGCTTGATGGAGAAGACGACACCGAGCTCGAGCACCGGTTCCGCACTCTGCAGAATGTGCTCGATGCGGGTCCGGCTCAGGAGCCGGACGAGGAGCTCCACTTCCTCGCCTCCGAAGAGCCTGGCTCGTTCGACGAGGCCAAGTCGGACGCTAGCTGGAGGCGTGCGATGCAGGAGGAGCTCGAGGCCATCGAGTCCAACTCGACTTGGCGGCTCGCCACCTTACCACCAGGTCACCGCGCGATCGGCCTGAAGTGGGTCTACAAGGTGAAGAAGGATACACACGGCGTGGTCCTTAAGCACAAAGCTCGCCTGGTGGCGAAGGGCTATGTGCAGCGGCACGGGGTCGACTACGACGAGGTCTTCGCTCCCGTGGCCCGACTCGAGTCAATCCGACTCCTGCTGGCGGTGGCCGCAGATTCGGGTTGGGACGTCCACCACATGGACGTCAAGTCAGCCTTCCTCAACGGCGAGTTGGAGGAAGAGGTGTACGTGCAGCAGCCAGCCGGCTTCGCTGCAAAGGGGAAGGAGCACCTGGTGCTCCGACTCGACAAGGCGCTCTACGGCCTCAAGCAGGCACCAAGGGCATGGAACACCAAGCTCGACGCATGCCTCGTCAAGCTCGACTTCACCAGGTGCGAGTCGGAGCATGGCATGTACGCGCGGGGCGCATCATCGACTCGACTCCTCGTCGGAGTCTATGTCGACGACCTGGTAATCACGGGCTCCGACTCCAGCGACATCGACAAGTTCAAGCTGGAGATGCAGAGTCTGTTCCAGATGTCCGACCTCGGGCTGCTGAGCTACTACCTCGGCATTGAGGTCCGACAAAGGCCAAGCGGGATCGACATCTCGCAAGCGGCCTATGCCCAGAAGCTGCTGGAGAAGGCAGGGATGGCCGGGTCCAACCCCTGCCAGGTGCCCATGGAGCCGCGCTTCAAGCTGTCCAAAACCAGCACGGCTCCACCAACGGATGCGACTGAGTACCGGAGCATCGTCGGGAGCCTCCGGTACTTGGTGCACACTCGACCGGATCTGACTTTTGCCGTCGGGTTCGTGTCTCGCTTCATGGTGGCACCAACTCAAGAGCATTTGGCGGCTGTGAAGCACATTCTACGCTACATCACCGGGTCTCCTCGACTCGGATGTAGGTATGTCAGAGGTGCAGGTGCACCACGCCTCGTCGGCTACAGCGACAGCGACTTGGGTGGAGACGTCGACTCGCGTAGGAGTACGTCTGGCATGCTGTTCTTTCTAGGGAGCAGCCCAGTGACCTGGCAGTCCTAGAAGCAGTCGGTCGTTGCTCTCTCGAGCTGCGAGTCCAAGTACGTGGCTGCTGCCACGGCTGCTTGCCAGGGGATCTGGCTCTCTCGGCTGCTCGCCGAGTTCAGTACCGGCGAAGCCGAACAGGTGGTGCTCAAGGTCGACAACAAGTCGGCAATTGCACTCGCCAAGAATCCCGTCTTCCACGAGCGCTCAAAACACATCGAGTTGAAGTATCACTTCATTCGAGACTGCGTGGAGGCGAAGAAGATCGAGTTGGAGTTCGTACCCACCGAACATCAACTCGCGGACATGCTGACCAAGCCACTTGGACGAGTCCGCCTGGCGGAGCTGTGCTCAAGGATCGGCATGGTGGAGGTGTCGCCGGAACTCAAGCCTAGGGAGTGATTGTTGGAAATAGGCTTGTGTTCTAGGGCAGTCGAACCGACTTGAGGAGTGTCTCGAGTCGAGTCGAATCGTCGAGTCGGAGTCTGTTCTGACTCGACAGCAGTAGTAGTAGTAACCGGGACTCGAAATGTCTTCGAGTCCGGCAGGTACGCTAGTTTCCGGGTACGTGGAGTCGAACTCTCGACTCCTACCCGAGGAAGTGTCGAGTGACGGAGTCGGCCTGTCGACTCCGGCTCCGGGTAGTTCGAGTGACGGAGTTGGTCTGTCGACTCCGGCTCGTGGACACGTCAGCGCGGGTGTTAGCGGTCTGGAATCTGCGAGAAGGTACACATGTGCAGGCCCGCGCGTAGAGGTGCGACACCTGTCCCGGCGTGGACAAGTTCGCTTTGGCTGGATGGAAAGATCTAGCCAGATATTTTTGTAGGATACCCTATAAATATCCCATCAATAGAAAAAGGGAAAATTGAGGCAAACCATTTCTTTGGCACACACTCCCCTCTCTCTCTATCTCACGGGCAACAGATATGCTGACTTTAACTTTTCCCATACCTTTTCAAACAACAAGTCCCAGATAAATGAGATTTCGAGGCCATTCAAGTAACCGTACTGGTATTCCATCCAAATGCCCTTAGTTTGGTGGTAGATGATTGAGAATAGCGCCCATGAGCGGAAATAGCGGGGGGCGACTGTTGGGGCGATTCTGGTGCCTCGCCGCTGATTCCGACGGGGAATCATCGGAGGAGTACGTTGGGGGATCGCCGCCGACGGGTGTGTACGTAGGGAGATCGCCCCCGACGGGTGATTCTTCCAAGTACTGGGAGATCATGCCTGGGGAGGATGGATCGGCTTTGCCGATTGCAGATTCTTCCCGAGGGATGAAGAGGCTGAGGAAAAGGTTGATGAGGAGGGAGGCATCTAGGCTCCTTCATGGTGACTTGGATTCAGGTATGTTGCCAGTTTCTGTGCATGCAGGTTCGTCGGCGGCTGAGTCGAGAGAGTTGAAGACGACGGTGTTGTCGCCGTCGACTTTCTTCCTGGAGGACTTTGATCCAAACGAGTGGATCACGGTTTTCCGAAGAAGGAGGCTTATGGCGCGTGAAGCATCATGCGGACGTCCGGATCGTGCTCGTGGAGTTCGGTCGCCGGCGTCCATGGCTGGCTCCACCTCGGTAAGCGTCCGTTCTTCTCCGAGATCGGTGGATCCTGTTTCTTTTTCAAACGCGGATACTCATCGGCTAGTGGGCCGCATTGAGCCCATCCTGCATGAAAGCCCTGTTGGGAGCCCGAGTCCTCGGTGGAGGCAGGGGTTTTTGGCAAGTTCGTGTTCCCGATCTCTTTCCTCTTCGGCTGGGAGAGGGTTTCGTGGGATTTTAGGGTTCCTGTGGAAAGGTGCCGCTGCTCGTGCTCCTCTGGCGGCTGAATCGATGTCGCAAGGCGGAGGCGGGAGAGGGGGGCTTGATGCTCGCGGGGGTGGCCACGCTGGCCGCGGTGGCGGTCGTGCTCAGCAAAACTTCGAGGTTGGAGGTCCTAGCGGGATGGCTGGCGGTCGCGCAGGGGCTGCTCCGGCCCAGTTTGGAGGCTTCTCCGGTGGGGGTGACTTCCAAGGGAATTTTGTGGGGGGCAATGGGCTCCGTTTTAACCCTGGCTCCGGCTTCAATGGTGATCGACGTGAGAATTACGGTGGTGATGGGCGCCACAGATTCTACAACCAAGGTCGCGGCTTTGCTGGTCGGGACAATGGGGGATATCATCAAGGTTTCTCTGGCTACCGTGGACGGGGGTATTATAGGCGGCCTCCGGTTGTGAGACCTGTGGTGCCGCCGCTTGCTCCTCCGGTTGTGGCGAGTTCGGCTGGTACGCAGGGTGTTGCGGCTCCGGTTGCTCCTGTTTCTGTGGTTGCTACTGGTACGGTTGGTGCTTTGGCTGCTGGTGGCTCGGCTCAGGTATCTAGGGTGTCAGCGGAGCAGCTGTCTACGGCGGTGGAAGCAGCAGCGTCGAAGAAGAAGAAAGGAAAAATGTTTTCGGTGTGGTAGTTTCGAGCATCTGTTGGCTGATTGCACGGTGGTGCTGTGTGATGTTTGTGAAGATTCTGGGCACGCTGACGCTGATTGTCCGCTTCTTGATGCACCAAAACCGCAGTTACAGATGTATGGCTTCGCTCATGAGGAGCTAGTGTTCTTTCAGTTGCCGCTCTCTGATTCCTATCGCCCTAAGGTGGAAGATGAGCGTTTGGCGTCGTTGAAAGTGGAAGGTGGTGTGATGTCAGTTGAACAAGTCGTTGCTCAGATGCAGAGGTTGGTTCCAAACAAAAAGTTTCATTGGGAGGTTCATATGGTGGAGCAAAATAGGTTTAAAGTGCAATTCCCGTCCAAGAACGAATTGGAAAGGCTGAAGATTTTTGGTACTTGTAGGGTACCTAATAGTTCTCTTGAACTCACCTTTGACAGCTGGTCGGAGTGGGTGGAACCTCTTGACACTTTAACGGAGATTTGGGTGCGAGTCTCTGGGATCCCTCCTAAGCATAAGGGGGATTTTTTGGCAATGTGGACCGTGGGTTATCTGCTTGGAAAGACTCTTAAGGTGGACATGAAATATACTAGAAAACATGGGGTGTTGAGGATCTTGGTGGGGTGCTTGAATCATACGAAGATCCCGAGGACTTTTCCAATGTATATCAAGGGGGCTTTGTACACTTTGACATTTGATGTGGAGGGGGAGGAGGTTCCCCCGGAGCAAGATGTTCACATGGATGATCCTGAGCGGGATAATGATGATGGTGATGATCTAGGTGACGATTTTCGTGATGCTTTGAAAAAAGGAAATGAGTCGTTGAGCGCTTTGGTGTTGCCTCAAGAGGGAAGTGGAGGTGGGAAGTCTCAGCCGGGGCAACTCAATGGAGGAGCCCCACCGATGACAGGGGTGGTCTTATCACCTATGGTGCGTCGGTCTTTCCAGGCTGCTCGAGAAGAATTCTTTTCGACGGTTGCTCAGGGGGCAGAGGAGGTGGATTCGGTTCGTGAGGTTTTGGTACAACCGGGTGATCAGCTCATGGGGACTTCTGTGGTGGCGGAAGGACCAAAGGACACGGTGAAAACGCAGATTTCTGAATTTTAGCAGGCTTTGGACATGGAGGCTAGTGGTTCAGTTTTGGTGTCTATGTCGTCTGTGTTACCGGAGGTGCAGAAGGTGCAGGTTGACCAGATGGAGAGTGGGGTGGAGGCTTGTCTAGGCGATCGGGGGCAGAAGATGGATGTGAGGATGGATGCAGCGGTTATTTCATCATCTTCACCATGCCGGAGTTCTCCTTCTTGTGTTGCTACCAACCAGTCGGGTGGGCTGGTTGATGCAGCTCCCACTCGGCGGCGCCTTTTTGGTGGTCGACCCACCGAAGAGGAGGTGATCGCTTTCGGGGGTATTGCGAACCCTGCGAGGACGGGGGTCAGGTCTAGCCCACGGCTTCGGGCTAAACCAGATGCTAATCTCCCACAGGTGGAGAGGGCTATTGGTTTGGCTCAGCGTCGCGCTTCGTTGTTTGAATCAGGTACTAGCTCATATTCCAAACTTTCTTTTGCTAATTTACCGAATGATGTCATTGCTGCTCGTGCGTCTAGGTTAGGAATTTCGTTGGGCACCTCACCTTCGCAGATTAATAACTCAGTTAACTCTTTAAAAAGTTTAGAGGAGTCCCGTCTTTTAACTTTTTTGGAGAATAATTTACCACCTGATGACGAGGAAAACGAGCATAGTTTAGTGTTGAAAAAGGCTTCGAATCTTTGTGAGGATTTAGAAAATGATTTTGAAGAGGGTATAGAGCAGCACTTGGATCTTTTATCTGGTGGGATAAAAGTTTCAAGGTCTCGTAAGAAAGTGGTGATTAATAAGCTTAATGTTCGTCGAAGTGCTAGATTACAATCCTTAAAAGTTAATTCAAAATGAGAGGTTTCATATGGAATAGTGACGGTTTTGGGTCCCCTGCGAAACACTTTGCTATTACGGAAGCAGTCCGTGAGCATAAACTTGATTTTGTTGCTGTTTTAGAGACGGGTAGATCAAATTTTGCTGCTCCTTTTTTGAAAGCGTTGGCCGGGGGGTATGATTACGCATGGTATTGCTTACCCCCTCGAGGAAGGTCAGGTGGTATTCTTGTTGGGTTTAATAGTGCGGTTTTAGCGGTTCAGACAGTGGTTTGCGGAGACTTTTGTGTAAAGGTCCATTTGAAGTCCAAAGAGGATGGCTTTCTTTGGGCTCTAGTGGTGGTTTATGGGGCTGCTCAGGATGAGAAGAAACCTGAATTTCTTTCTGAGCTGGTCCGGATTTGTGATAATGAAACATTACCTATGGTGGTAGGTGGTGATTTCAATATAATTCGTAGACAAGAGGAAAAGAATAATGATAGTTTTAATGCTCGTTGGCCAGTCCTTTTTAACGCTGTTATCGAGAGTCTAGATTTAAAAGAGCTCGAGTTATCTGGGAGACAATATACCTGGTCCAGTCGACGTGATGTCCCTACTTATGAAAAGTTAGATCGTATACTTGCTAGCGTAGAATGGGAGCAGAAGTTTCCTTTAGTAACGGTGCGTACGCTGAATCGTTCGGGGTCAGATCATACTCCGTTGCTTATTGACTCTGGGGTGCCGAGTCATTTGGGAAACCGATCACTTTTTTCATTTGAGTTGTCGTGGTTACGTCATGAAGGTTTTTTTTGATATGGTAAAGAAAGAGTGGATGGCTAATTCTGTGGGTGACACTCCAGTGGAGAGATGGCAGAATAAGATTAAACATTTGCGTCAATATTTAAGGGGCTGGGCAAAAAGCTTGAGTGGTGAATATAAGAAACAACGAGATAGGCTTTTACTGCTAATTGATGAATTAGAATTAAAAGCTGAAATTAACCCTTTGAGTGAACCGGAGAGACTTGCTAAACGAGAGGCAGAATGTTTCTTAGCTAAGCTTAGATGTGATGAGGAATCTAAATGGGCGCAACGTGCAAAGGTGAGACATATTCAGGAAGGAGGTAATAATACCAAATATTTCCATCTCATTGCTAATGGTAAGCACCGAAAAAAGAAAATTTTCCAATTAGAACAAGATGAAGGGACTATAGTAGGCCAGGCAAACTTAAAAGTGTTCATTTCGGAATATTATAAAAAGCTGTTTGGGGCGTCGGCTCCTGCATCTTTTTCGATGATTGAAACGGTTAATGATGATATGCCTCAGATTTCACCTTTAGAGAATGGTATTTTGACATCGCCTTTTACGGAAGAGGAGGTGTTTTATGCGATATCTCAGATGGAGCATAATAAAGCCCCGGGGCCGGACGGGTTCCCGGCGGAGTTCTATCAAAAATTCTGGCCTGTTATTAAGACAGACTTGATGAGCATGTTTGCACAGTTGCATAGTGGTGATCTACCCCTTTTTAGATTAAATTTTGGGGTTATTACTTTGCTGCCCAAAAGAGAGGATGCGAGTAGGATTGAGCAATATAGACCCATTTGCTTGCTTAATGTGAGCTTCAAAGTTTTCACAAAAGTAGCCACAAACCGAGTGACTTCCATTGCACATAAAGTCATTCGTCCCTCTCAATCAGCTTTTTTACCTGGGAGGAACATTTTGGAAGGTGTTGTTGTGTTACATGAGACCATACATGAGATCCATAAGAAGAAATTAGACGGGGTTATTTTTAAAATAGATTTCGAGAAGGCTTATGATAAGGTAAATTGGGCGTTCCTCCAACAGACTCTTCGTATGAAGGGTTTCACACCGTAGTGGTGTGAGGTGATTGCGAGGTTTGTGCAGGGAGGTAGTGTGGGGATTCGTGTAAATGATGACATTGGTCATTTCTTCCAGACACTTAAGGGTTTAAGGCAAGGCGATCTGTTGTCCCCTTTACTGTTTAATTTAGTGGCTGATATGTTGGCTATTATTATTAACCGTGCAAAGGAGGATGGTCAGGTTGGGGGACTTATACCACACTTGGTGGAGGGTGGTGTCTCTATTTTACAATATGCCGATGACACTATTCTGTTTCTTGAACATGACATAGAGAAGGCTGTGAACATGAAACTGATTTTGTCTATGTTTGAGCAGTTATCGGGCTTAAAAATAAATTTTCATAAAAGCGAGATATTTTGTTTTGGGGAAGCAAAAAATCATCAGGAGGAGTATAGGCGCATTTTTGGTTGCGCTAGTGGTACTCTTCCTTTTAAATACCTAGGGATCCCAATTCATTACCGCAAGTTGCTTAATAAAGAGTGGAAACCAGTTGAAGATCGGTTTGATCGCAAACTTAGTTCTTGGATTGGTAAATTGTTGTCATATGGTGATCGCCTAGTCCTTATTAATTCAGTTCTTACGAGTTTACCGATGTTTTTACTCTCTTTTGGAGTTCGGAAAAGACTAGATTCTTTTAGATCACGGTTTTTTTGGCAGAGTGATCATCAGAAAAAGAAATATCGCCTTACCAAGTGGAATATTATATGCCGACCAAAGGACCAAGGAGGTTTAGGTATTGAAGTGTTAGATATCAAAAATAAGTGTTTACTTAGTAAGTGGCTATTTAAACTCTTAACGGAGGAAGGTGTCTGGCATGAATTGTTGTATAATAAATATATTGGGAGTAAGACTTTGGCTCAGGTGGTGGCCAAACCAAATGACTCTCCCTTTTGGAAAGGAATTATGCGGGTGAAGAATGATTTCTTTAAACATATATCTTTTACACTTGGTAATGGTCAAGGAATCAGATTTTGGGAGGATCCGTGGTTAGGTGACACATCATTAGCGGTTCAATACCCTAGGTTATTTAATATTGTAAGCCACAAGGAAGTGTTGGTCTCACAGGTGTTTGCGCATGATCACTTAAATATTCAGTTTCGTCGATCCTTAGTGGGGGACAGATGGACTACATGGCTTCAATTGGTTGAGAGACTAATGGATGTCTCTTTAACTGATGATGTTGATACTTATACTTGGAAATTAACGCCGTCGGGTGTGTTTTCAGTTAAGTCTTTATATGCTGATAATATGAACGGTCATACTAGATTTTTGAGAACTTATTTATGGAAATTGAAGGTCCCTCTAAAAATTAAGATTTTTATGTGGTTTGTTCATAGAAAGGTGTTGCTTACTAAGGATAATCTTATTAGGCGACGTTGGACGGGATGTAAGAAGTGTGTTTTTTGTGACGCAGATGAATCCATTGAACATCTTTTTATTTCCTGTCAACTTGCTCGCCAAATTTGGAGGTTGATCCATTTTACTTTTAATATCACTCCTCCCACTAGTATTACTAATTTGTTTGGTAACTGGTTGAACGGGGTAGATAAGAAAACAAAGGCTAATATTCGTGTCGGCGTTTGTGCCTTTCTTTGGGCAATTTGGAATTGCCGAAATGATGTTGTGTTTAACAAGACAGGAGCCGGTCATTTTTTGCAGGTGGTACATCGGGCGACCTACTGGATCCACATGTGGTCTTTTCTCCAACCTGTCAATCAGCGTGGACGCTTGGATTCAGGATGCACTCGGTTGATGGCGGTCGTTCGGGCTATCTTCAACCAGGGTGGTTGGCGGCACACTAGTCGACTACAGAATGTGTAGTTTGGCTTTTTATCTATTTTTAGATGGTCTGATGTGGCTATCTTATGTGCTGCTTGAGACGAGTTGGAATGTAATTTTGATACTACAATACTTTCGAACTGGGCAATAAAAGAAAGCCGTGTGCATCACTTTGATGCAGAGGCTGGGGGTGTCCCCATTTCTAAAAAAAAATGCCCTTAGTTGCAATAAACTGAATCAATCTGCTGAGAAGGTTGGTGGTTTCATGAGTGTACTCGCGCAACAGGTTGTACTGCCCGATGGTTCCTGACCACATCCTGTAGCTAGTTGGCTCCTCGACGAAGAGCCGAGACGGGTCCAGAGACACAACGAAGGACCGGATCCCAAGCCATCTCCCTACAGACCCGATGAACCAATGCGAGTCACTGATAAATGCATATGTCCATGTTGAACCTATTGCTCCAAGCAACCATCTGACATCCAGGATGAAGGTTGAAACCAGTAAGATGTAAGTGATAACGACATCTACACTCCTTTGGCCTTCTTTACTGTGAAGCCAGAAGAGAGAGAATGCGGCGGCCGTGAAGGGCGGTGAGACAATACGGATGCCGTAACCAACCCAGGTGTGCACAACGGCTGCCTTGGTGTACATGATGTCGTACATGAGGGAAAGTTCCATCTCCACCACCTTCCGCACACCCTTCCATCCACGAGAGAATTCTTTTCTGCGGGTAAGGTCAGGCTTGAGTGGATTCTTGGAGAACGAATAATCAGCGAATGCACCCTTGCTGACGTAGAACAGATCATGAGCAGCCTGCAGGGCATGCTCGTTATTCAGCTCATGATCATTGCCTCCACTGTGCAGAGCAGAACTGTAGCCCTTTGGGCTCAGGGTCTTCAATGAGCTCCGGATATTGCCCAAGTTGCCCCGCCATAGTGCCGCTGCTCTCTCCATATACTTGGCAATACCCAAGAAGAACATGATGAAGGACGCCGGCAGCAAGGTCCCTGCGTTACCACCAACAACAATATGCTTGTATAAGACGTAGATGGCTGATACAATATGTGGGGCGGCAGTTAGCACTTGGCGCGCTGCAAGCACATTGTCCTCCAGAGATAAGGCGCTGATGTTGTCTGGTCATGCGAGGTGCATTAGGAAGAAAGGCGTCCAGAACGCCACAAGCGCCTGGGTCGCGGCCAAGTCGGCAACCTGGTACGCAGGCCACAGGAGGAGCATCTGCCAGCCAGATGCTCTACGTCGCAGAGTCTCTGCGAAGAAGATGAGGACGAGGTACGCTGCGAAGCTCGAAAGGACCAAAGCCCGGACCAGCCATTCGTTTAGTTGATATTAAAACTATTTTGTCGAAGGGCCTTGCTCCACGGAGATGGCATAGCAGACATGAAGCTCGCCAGCTAACATTGCCAGGAGTTTCTGCCAACATCTTCTAAGGGCATTACATGATCGAGATTCCATCAGATTTCACGAACCTTGATGAGAAGCTCTGTCATACGGACAACAAACACTTGCAATGAGAGGAATGACACTTACACCACTATCATGAAGCTCAGCACAAGGGCAGCGGCCATCGCGGTCGGATAGAGCCAAACTTACACGACCAGTAGGAAAGGTCAAGCATTGGCACACAAGCTTTCACAGCAGCGAGCGAAGGAAACAATGACACCGCATGGCAGCCATTCCCTTATTTTGTTTTCTTTTGTTTAGTTATTTATTTATTTCTGTTTTCCCTTATGAAGGTTACCCTTTCCTTATCATAGTTACACTTTTTAGAATTATATATATCTCATATATATATTTCTGTTGTGTTTTATAAAGGTTGTACTTTCCATCACACTATAGATCGATAATAATAGTAGTGATTAGCTACCTAATATTAAAGATAGGAAGCGTCTAGTGAGCAATCGAATGCTCATTGGTTCAACGGAGCAAACACCCTAATTAAGGAAACTAATTAATTCCACATGCACGGAGCCCTCCCCTCCCCCACGATGCATTTAATTTCATGAGAACTCTTCTTTAAAAAGTCATAACTCTTAATTCGTGTATCAGAATTGCGATCCGATTTCACCGTTGGGTCTCTCGCGACATGCTCTTCAAAACTAGATCCAATTTTTATATATTCCGACAAAAAAATTTGAACAGCAACTCTAGTGTTTATGCCAGCAACTTCATACTAAGAGTTGCTGACAATACATCGAAACAAATTTGATGTGCGTTGAGTCAATTTCACAACAGCGGTAAACAACTTTGGTGTGCGATGAGGCAACTTCAGAACAAGGGTAAGAAACTCCATAACAATGAAAAGAAACTTTGGTGTGAGCGTGAAGCAACTTTGATGTACGATGAGACAACTTCACAACATCGGTAAAGCAACTCCACTACAACTGCAGTTGTTGTTTGAAATAAGCTTGCTTGTTGGCACTAACATATGAATTCCTGCTAGGGAAGTAATGGCTGCAGAATATTACATCATAGTTGTTGTTTGATGTGCTAGAGTTATTGCCACAGTTACTGTAGTTGCTGTCAGAAAAAGACTTCATCGCTGTCAGGGAATAGATACATAGGAGTTGATCACATAAGATTCCGTATAGAAGTGGGAGGCTTTTTTCTTACTTTTCGTACCATTGTTGCACTACCTTTTCTCCAAAAAGTATGGCCAGTGGGTTACAACAAGGGCATGTACAATAGTTGCACTATTTTTTCTCCGAAAAGCAACTCTAGCGCTTAGTCAAATAACTTCATGCTAAGAATTGCTTACACTAATTTTGAGTTGCTCCCCATGGTGTTTTAGTTGCAGTCATCGGTTGCTCAACTCTCTCGAAATAATTTGTTGGTGGTATTTTTACTTGCAGCCATCTTCCACCGGGTTGCAACTGGAGCATGCATAGTTGCCACGCTCATTGAATAAGTTGCGGACTCCACTTCCTGCCCCTTCTCTTTCTCCTCCCAACGGAACGAGATGGCGTCGGTGACGCCGCCGTGACCGGCAGGGAGCCGTGACGGACAAGACGCCGTTGAGAATGGAGCAAGGCGGAGTCGAGCACTAAACTTATCTTGGGGGGTGCGGGTGCGGCGCCGAAATCGGCGAAAAAGAGGGTGCAGGGGGCTTAGAGTGATGGTCGGTTGCGGCAGCAGACCGACGAAGGAGGAGAGTTGAGCAGGGCAGGGAGGGGGCGGCACGCGGTTCGGCTGGCGATAACGGCGGGGGTGCGCCCTTCTTCCTCCTCCCGACAACTTTTATTTTTTTGCTGTCC
The DNA here is from genome assembly GCA_012064385.1 of Puccinellia tenuiflora. NCBI lineage: Eukaryota > Viridiplantae > Streptophyta > Magnoliopsida > Poales > Poaceae > Puccinellia > Puccinellia tenuiflora. Next base: position 348,524 of record QRDG01002392.1, on the reverse strand, counting down.
GAAAACCGCGCGGCGGGGTAAGCTAGACCATCCCTGTTTATTACCAATTTACCTTCATTCTCATGTGCGTTATTGCTACACTTTCTCTCCCTTGACTCAATAGCATCTACACGAGCTAGCAAACAGCCACACGCCCACACCTCATGTCAAATTCCAATCCACATATCCTTAATGCAAAGTAGAGCGGAACAAATCATGCAGATCATGTGGCCAGCAAACAGCTAGTGCCAGCTTCGAGGACGAAAATCCATGGTGTTACCAAAAAGTGGCATCCTTTTCCAACCTCTGTACCGGTCGGATCAGATCGGCCGGCCAGTTGAGACGCAGCTGCGGGGCTGAGAGTGCCGGGATTAGGGCCACGATGGGGCTGTGCACGCGGGGAATTATGTCAGCGACCTGGAGGCAGGAGCGTCGACCACGACTACGGCAACCACTAGTGGGCCAAGGCCCAGGAGGGAGTCCCGCTTACCAGCACGGCTTGCAGGCCAAGAATGGGTTCGCTGAACCTTGTAATGCATATAAAAGGAGAGGATAGGTAGACAGTTTTGGTTGGCTGGAAACGGATGGCTTCGGCCGCAACTCTGTATCAGACTCGCTGTGTGGGAGGTTGGGAGGAACAGCGATAATTAAGATCTATTCCAGTTCATATTCGTTGTCGTTGCTAGATCTAGATCCACCCAGTGAGTAATTCGTAGAGGTGCTCACAATTTGGTATCAGAGCCAGCGACCCTGGATTTTCCCCACCACTACCACGACACCAGGCACCGGGAGCGGCGGAAGATGGAGGCCAGGGAGACCTTGTCGTCGGAGGGGCGATCTCTCTACGAGCTACTCAAGAGCGACATTGCCAACGACCTCGACCGCAAACTCAAGGAGCAGCACGACGACGTCCTCGCATCGGTGAGCAAAGTCCTCGACTCTCGATTCAACGCTCTCTCCTCCAAATTGGAGAGCATGAGGGAGGACATCGGCGTGGACCTGGGACAGATCCGTCTGGAGAAGACAAGGAAGCACGCCAGGAGACCGGTGCAAGGATCTCCAGTCCACCAACTCCGCGATCCATCCACACCGCACCGGGGGTCGTGTTCACGGAGGACATCACCGCGGACAAGGAGAACCGGGAGAGGATTCCGCGGCCATATGTACCACCACCGTTCCGAGAGAGACGGAAACTCCTCGAAAAAATTTCCTGCTCCGGTTGATTTTCCTCGTGAGACCAATGAATTCCATGGGCCGGGTCCCCGTGTTGAGTTACCACGATTTGATGGAACCAACCCGAGGCTGTGGCAAACGAGGTGTGAGGATTACTTCCAGTTGTGGGATACACCCAGTCATAGGTGGATTTCGTTTGCGTCTGCACAATTTGAGGGCGCAGCCGCCCGTTGGCTAGAATCTATTCAACGCCGTGCGCCGAATATTGGCTGGTTGGATTTCTGTAAGCTTCTGCAGGCTCGATTTGGCAGGAATCAGCACCAATTGTTGATCAGGCGTATGTTTCACATCTCGCAGATTACCACAGTAGAAGACTACGTGGATCGATTCTCTGAGTTGTATGACCAGTTGACAGCGTATGAGGAGTCTCCTGATGTGTTGCATTATGTAACTAGGTTTTTGGATGGGCTTAAACCGGCAGTTCGTGTAGCTGTGTCAATCCAGCAGCCTGCAGATTTAGACACTGCTTATCAGCTTGCATTACTTCATGAGGAATTGGGGGAAAGTGTCCAAGTCCAGCAATATAAGCAAACTAACCGGGCACTACCTCTGCCATTGCCACCTTCAGTTAATAAGCTAAATGGCCATAAGGGTCCTGATGTGCAACGTTCAAGTTCTGGGGATGATAAGTGGATTGCATTGAGGAATTTCAGGAAGGCCAAGGGCTTGTGCTTTGTTTGCGGTGAAAAATGGGGCAAGGATCATCAGTGCAAGCCGTCAGTTCAGTTACATTTTGTACAGGAATTGGTTGATCATTTGCAGATGGGCTGTTCTGAATCAGGGGAAGAAATGGAGGCTGCTCAGGTTTTCTCCCTGTCAGCTACAGCCATGGGCTATGATACAAGTTCTCCCACGCTGCAGTTACAAGTCACCCTCCAGAGTCAGCAGTTGGTTTTCTTGGTGGACTCTGGTAGTACTCATTCCTTTGTGGACAGTGGTTTCCTTCCAGCTCTGAAGGGAGTGACTGACAGGGTACCTGTTTCTGTCAAGGTCGCTGGGGGGCATTTGTTGTCTTGCAAACAACAGTTCATGAACTGTGCTTGGTCTTGTGGTGGACATTCTTTTGTCAGTAACTTCAGAGTGTTGCCACTAGGTGTTTATGATGGCATTTTAGGCCTGGATTGGCTCACTATTCATAGTCCCATGATTGTTGATTGGAAGCATAAGTGCTTGTCTTTTAAAAAAAGACAGTACAGCTATTACATTACAGGGGGTTTTCTCTCCAATGAGTGATCTGACGATGGTTGAAGTGGCTTCCTTAATTTCTTCTGATGAAATTCCTATTCCCGAGGTAATTCAACCAGTAATTGATCAGTTTGTTGGAGTGTTTTCTCCTCCTGAAGGGTTGCCACCTAGGCGGCTGTATGACCATACTATTCCTTTAATACCTGGTGCAAGACCTGTGGCAATCAGGCCTTATAGGATTGCTCCTCATTTGAAGACTGAATTGGAAAAACAAATTGCTGAGTTATTGCAGAATGGCATGATTAGGCATAGCAACAGTGCTTTTTCTTCTCCTGTGTTGCTGGTTAAAAAGGAGGAGACGGCTTGGCGACTTGTTGTCGATTTCAGAAACTTAAATGCTCTTACAGTGAAGGGAAAATACCCACTGCCTGTCATTGATGAGTTGTTGGATGAATTGTCTGGAGCTTGTTTGTTTACTAAGCTTGATTTGAAAGCTGGTTACCATCAAATACGTTTGGCTCCTGGTGAGGAGTTCAAGACGGCATTCCAGACGCACAATGGGCATTATGAGTTCACTGTTATGGCATTTGGGTTGACTGGAGCTCCAGGCACCTTTCAGAAAGCAATGAATGATACCCTAGCTCCTGTTTTGAGGAAATTTGCTTTAGTTTTCTTTGATGATATTTTAATATACAGCAAGTCCATGGAGGAACATGTTGATCATGTGAAGCAAGTGTTATCTATCTTGGACAAGCATCAATGGAAGGTTAAGTTGTCCAAATGTGCTTTTGCCCAGCCTAAGGTAGCTTATTTGGGGCATGTTATTTGTGGGGAAGGTGTGGGTACAGACCCTGGCAAGATTGAGGCTGTAACAAAATGGCCTGTGCCCAAGAATGTGAAGGAAGTGAGGGGTTTGTTGGGTTTTACTGGTTACTATAGGAAGTATATTCGGTTTTATGGTATTATTAGCAAACCTTTGACAGCACTCTTGAGGAAAGGTGTAGTGTTTACCTGGACAAGTGTGGAACAGGAAGCATTTGAGACTCTGAAGCAAGCACTAGTGTCTGCCCCTGTGTTGGCTCTCCCTGATTTCACTAAGACCTTTGTTATTGAAACAGATGCTTGTGATGTTGGCATTGGGGCAGTTCTGATGCAAGATGGGCACCCCTTGGCTTTTGTGAGCAAGGCACTTGGTCCTAGGAACAGAACCTTGTCTGTGTATGAAAAGGAATATCTGGCTATTTTATTGGCTATTGAGCAGTGGAGGTCTTACTTGCAAGTGAAGGAGTTTGTAATTCGTACTGATCAGAAGAGCTTGATTCACTTGACTGAGCAGAGGTTACATACTGATTGGCAGAAGAAGGCTTTGACTAAGTTGATGGGGCTTTCTTATAAGATTGTGTACAAAAAGGGAATCAATAATGCTGCTGCAGATGCCTTGTCTAGGAGGCCTCATTCTCCCTCTTCGGAATTACTTGCTATTTCCAGCCAGCAGCCGGTTTGGTTGGATGAAATCATCCTCAGTTATCAGAGTGACCCAAAAGCCCAGGAGTTGTTGCAGAAATTGTCAGTTGCTCCTGAATCCTTACAACATTTTTCTCTTCAGAATGGCTTAATCAGGTATCGTAACCGCTTATGGATTGGGGCTGTACCTGAATTGCATGTTAAAATCTTTCAGGCATTTCATTCCAGTCCTATGGGTGGACACTCTGGGTTTCCTGTTACTTACCAGCGAGTGCGTTCCTTGTTTTGCTGGATTGGGATGAAATCTTTCCTCTTGGAGTGTGTTCAGTCCTGTGTCATCTGCCAAAAAGCCAAGCCTGAGCGTGTGAAGTACCCAGGTTTGTTATCTCCTCTTCCTGTACCAGATTGTGCTTGGGAAACGGTTTCTATGGACTTTATCAATGGGTTGCCTGTCTCTGGAGCCTACAACTGCATTTTGGTTGTGATTGATAGTTCTCTAAATATGGTCATTTTATTCCACTCCGGCATCCTTTCACTGCACAGAAAGTGGCAGAGGTTTTTGTGGATTCTGTTTTCAAGTTGCATAGCATGCCCAAGCATATCATATCTGATCGTGATCCCATTTTTACTAGTCTGTTTTGGCGACACTTGGCAAAAATCACTGGTACTGAGTTGAAGATGAGTTCAGCCTACCATCCTGAAACTGACGGTCAGACGGAGCGCGTTAATCAGCAGGTGGAATGTTATTTGCGGTGCTTCATCAGTGCCAGCCCGAAGAAATGGTCTCGCTGGTTGTCCTTATGTGAGTTCTGGTATAATACTAACTGGCACTCGTCTGTGGGTAAGTCGCCATTTGAGGTAGTGTATGGCCATGCTCCTCGTTTCTTTGGTATCTCAGCTGATGATGCAGTGGCGCCTCCTGAGCTCACTGTCTGGTTGGAGCAGAGAAGGGTGATGGTAGAGTTGGTCAAGCAACACTTGCTTCGTGCTCAGTTGCGTCAGAAAATGCAGGCGGATAAGCAGCGTACCGAGCGCCAGTTTGAAGTGGGCGATCGTGTTTTCTTGAAACTGCAACCGTATGTTCAGTCCTCTGTTGTTCTTCGTTCTAACAACAAGCTGGCTTTCAAGTATTATGGCCCGTTTGTGGTGGAGAGCCGGTTGGGGAGTGTGGCTTATAAATTGGTGTTGCCAGAAACCAGTCGCATTCATCCGGTGTTCCATGTCTCGCAGCTCAAGAAATTTGTCTCTCCGAAGCATCGGGTTTTACCATCGTTGCCTCTGGAGGATCCTTCCTTACAGGTACCTTTTCGTATCCTTCAGCAGCGTGTTAAGCAGGTGGGGCGCCGCAGCATTGTTCAAGTGCGCGTCCAGTGGAGCGATGCTGATGCTATTTCGGCTACCTGGGAAGACATGGAGTCGCTCAAGCAGCTTTTTCCTCGCGCTCCGGCTTGGGGGCAAGCCGTTACTCAAGAACGGGGGAGTGTCAGCGACCTGGAGGCAGGAGCGTCGACCACGACTACGGCAACCACTAGTGGGCCAAGGCCCAGGAGGGAGTCCCGCTTACCAGCACGGCTTGCAGGCCAAGAATGGGTTCGCTGAACCTTGTAATCCATATAAAAGGAGAGGATAGGTAGACAGTTTTGGGGGTTGGCTGGAAACGGATGGCTTCGGCCGCAACTCTGTATCAGACTCGCTGTGTGGGAGGTTGGGAGGAACAACGATAATTAAGATCTATTCCAGTTCATATTTGTTGTCGTTGCTAGATCTAGATCCACCCAGTGAGTAATTCGTAGAGGTGCTCACAAATTAAGACCGCTGCGAGGCGAGCATGCCAAGAATTGAGGCCCGCGGCGGGGAGAGCACGCTGGTGAGATTGGAGGCCGCGGCGGCCATGGATTTCGTCCTCGGATCTGATCCGATCGGTACAGAATCGGGCGGCGCGGCGGAAACCAAGCCGGCGGTGAGCAGCAGGTGGCGCATGTGAGGCGATTCTCAGGGCCGGCGAGGGCCGAATCGGTAACGAGAGAAGTGGCGATGGGGAACCTCTTGGTGGAGTCGGGGACAGATAGTACGAGCTTTTTGTCGGGACGTGGATGCGGTGGGTTTAATCGACTCGATCAGACGGCCACAAAGCGACCGCTCGATCGAGAAACCAGCAGCCGGTTGCTTTTTAGCACTTGGGTTAAAGATATTATTTAGCTTCATCATAAAAAAATGCAATGAGATATCAACATACCAAGTTACCAACACCGGCCTATGCGACAGAGCAAGACAATTTTCCGATCAAGAAGCAATAGTCTTTTCTCAAATGACAAACAGACGCCTATACATCAATGCAAGACAATTTTCCGATCAAGAAGCAATAGTCTTTTCTCATGTCCATCGGAAGAGCCAACAGAGACCTGAACATGTATTGGCTCTCGTCCGATGCAAGAACGCCATACGCTTTTAGCATGTCATCACGCGCCAAGTTGGGTATCTCCCGCAGGGTCGCCAACATCTTTTCGGGGGATGCCATGCCTGGCAAGGTCAAATTTGACGGCCTGGGCGGTGTGTCCAGACCAGGTTCTTTTCGTCTTGTCGGTGTATGGCTTCTCGTGGAGGCGTCGAAGTATTGGGAGACCACGCAGGACACGAAGTGGGGCCAGTTGTAGAATTCACGGTCGTAGTAGTCGATGGAGAGCAACTCCATGCGCCTGGTGTCGACCTTGATCAGCCGTGCCCCAGGGTCACCATCGACGCCCTTGTGGTACCTGTTCTTGTACACAATGAAGCACAAAACGTCAGGGTCGTCCGGGCTCACCATGAGGTGCTCGGGTTTGATGCGTGGTATAACGCCGTGGTAGCCGGGGAGGGACCAAAGCTCGTCGCAGTCAATGACGCCGACCTTCTCCACTACGGGAGACGGCGTCGTTGCCGTGTGCCAGGGACACACGGCAAAGGCCAAAAAAACACACGGCAAAGCCTTTGCCGTGTGCCGCACACGGTAAAGAACACACGGCGACAAACTGCACGGTAAAGAGCTCTTTGCCGTGTGCCAAATATCGGGGCACACGGCAACGTTAGAAAGTGGGCCCACCACCATTTGACGCCACCGACGGACGTTGACGGCGGAATCCTGACATGTGGGCCACACTGCTCGCTTTTCCCGTGTGTACAAACTGCACACGGCAAAGAAGGATTTTTTTATCAAAAAAAAAAATCAATCCCGGCCGGCGTCCTCGCCGTTACGTCGACAGAGAACGCGACGAGGACGGCTCACCCCGGTGTCCGACGCGGCGAGGACGGCAGCGTGCTACTGTCTCGTCCCGGTGTCCGACGCGGCAGGGACGGCGGCGTGCTCCTGGCTCGCCCCGGTGTCCGGCGCGGCGGGGACGGTGGCGTGCCTGGCTCGCCCCGGTGTCCGACGCGGCGAGGACGGCAGCGGTCGAGCGGCGACAGCCCGCGGTGGGCCTGGATGGCGGCGGTCGAGCGGAGGCAGTGGGAGAATCCAGCGCAAGCGGGGTCCTGGGAGCGCACGGCGAGGAGGTCGACGACGGAGCCGACGAAGAGGTCGTAGAGTAGCAGAGCTTGTTCGCGAGGGACAGCGTCGCGGCGCGCCTCGGCCTTGATCCCCAGGACTCGTCGCTGTGGGACTCCGGCACCAGCGGCAGCATCTCGTCGAGCACGTGCGGGGCAAGGCCGAGCCGCCGACACGGCCGCCTCCTCCTTCGCTTCCACAGCGCCGGTCCTCGCTCGCCTCTGCGTGGTCGCCATCGCGGCTGTTCCCGAGCCGCGCGGTGGTGGAAGTCCTGCGCGAAGGTGAGGTAGGAGCACGCCGCGGCGTGGGACACCTCGTCGGCACGGCAACTCCTTCTGCCACTGAGAGCAACGACGGCAAGGTGAGAGGAGGGGAGAGGACGCAACGGTGGGTGGCTGGGCAGGATCGATGGAGAAGATAAGGCCGGTGTGTGTGGCTGGGAATTGACTGGGAGAATATGAGGATAAGGCAAGGAGAGAGAAATATGGAGAAGATAAGATTGGCTGCTGAACGTGTTTGGGCTGTTGGATCCTGCTGGATCCAACGGTTCAGAACACTGATCCGCGTGAAAACATTGTAAGCCAATCAGAAGGCTGCGATTCTTTGCCGTGTGTCTAGATTTGGCACACGGTAAAGATTTTTTTTCTTATGTTCTTATTTTCTTTGTTTCTTTGCTTCATTTTTTAGGTAATTTTCTTTAATTGTATTATTAAGTACTTATACATTATTTGGTACACATGAGAGGGACTCCATGCCAAATAACTTCTTTTTTTTTAGGTTTTCTTCATTTTCTTTGAGTTTTTTTGAAAAAATTGTTAAAATGGTTGGCATGGTTTTCGAAAAAACGATCCAAATGGCGATCATGGATATTCGTTGAAAGGGATCGAATTTTTCAAAACTATCGACGGTTCTGTGATGTAACCACTACTTATGTACCTTAAAATGATTTTTGCAAAAATTTCAGAGCAAACTATCACACACTTGTAGTTCAAATTTGAATTACTTTCGGAAAATCGACATAAAGATATTTAAATGTGCGAAATTAGGTAGAAAGGGAGAAAATTCCTAATATTTGTGTATTATCCAGAAAATATGGACTACTTTGTGTGAAAATTGGATGGGTTCCATTTGACACCATATTTTTGGTACTTGCTTCACAAAAAAAGTCAATTTTGGCACTTAGAAAATGAAAAATGATATTTATGAAAATAATTTGAAAAAACTCTGTTCGGTAACATTGTTTATAATATCAAGATACACCTATGTGTCAAATATGGGCACATTATCACAAACTATGCCACGGGGATGGTCGTATCATGGTCGTTTGACTTGAAACCTATAGATGTTTATAGATGATAGAACTTTTCGTGAAGGAATTTTTCGTACAATTCGAAACAAATGAAGTTTATCATTTTTCCTAACATATAGTACACATAAGAGGACTCCATGCCAAAGGATTTCATTTTTTGAGGTTCTATTCATTTTCTTTGAGTTTTTCGAAAAAACGATCCAAATGGCGAGCATGGATATTCGTTGAAAGGGATCGAATTTTTCAAAACTATCGACGGTTCTGTGATGTAACCACTACTTATGTACCTTAAAATGATTTTTGCAAAAATTTCAGAGCAAACTATCACACACTTGTAGTTCAAATTTGAATTACTTTCGGAAAATCGACATAAAGACATTTAAATGTGCGAAATTAGGTAGAAAGGGAGAAAATTCCTAATATTTGTGTATTATCCATAAAATATGGACTACTTTGTGTGAAAATTGGATGGGTTCCATTTTGCCACCATATTTTTGGTACTTGCTTCACAAAAAAAGTCAATTTTGGCACTTAGAAAATAAAAAATTATATTTATGAAAATAATTTTAAAAAACTCTGTTCGGTAACATTGTTTATAATATCAAGATACACCTATGTGCCAAATATGGGCACATTATCACAAACTATGCCACGGGAATGGTCGTATCTTGGTCACAAGTTGATAAATTAAAATTTAAAAAATTAAAATCGGTCTTTGCCGTGTGCAAGCACACGGCAAAGAATAAATCTTTGCCGTGTGCAAACACACGGCAAAGAGTTGCCGTGACGGCGCCGTCCGGGCTCCCGTTTTGGTGGGCACATGGCACTTTTCTTTGCCGTGTGTCGGTTTTTACCGTGTGTATTTTTATTTTCTTTACCGTGTGCCCGACGTTGCCGTGTGTTTTTTGTGCTATTTCACCGTGCATCGCTCTTTGCCGTGTGCCACACACGGCAAAGATCTCTTTGCCGTGTGCCCGATATTTGGCACACGGCAAAGACCGTTGGCACACGGCAAAGTCTCGCTCTCCCGTAGTGCTCCCATGTTGTCATGTCGTCCATACTGAGCGCCCACGTGGTGATGGTGAAGGCGCGGCCGGAGACAGCGCATGTCGTTGCACCAGGACAGCCGCAACAACAGCGTGATAAGACCTCGACGAACCTCACCGCGCTACCGCCGTCGGTGGCGCATACCCTCCGGTGGAACGACCCGCCACGGTTGTTGCTCCTCCAGGGGTCGGGCTCCACAGGAAGAGACACGTAACGCAGCTGGGGCGTCTCGTGCCACACGTCGGAGTAGATGATGCCACGGTAGTAGTCCACCCAGAACAAGAATCGATCCCTTACGGGTACGACCCCGTCGGTCCACCAGCAGCAAACCTCCTGCCTCTTGCCCTTGTCGTGGATGACAGGAAGCCGCATGAGCTCCCACTCCCAGTCGCTGGATCTTAGCAGGCATAGCTCGGCCTCCAGCGGCGCTGACACCTCCTCTCTTTTGTTCTCAACACAGGAATCCAGCACCGCTACGAGCACGTCATCTCGGCCGCGGCGCAGGAGCGCGGCCCCGTGTCTATGCACATAGCGCGTGGATTTCGGCTTCCCGAGTTTCTGCTCGGTGAGGTAGCAGGGAGGCAGCAGGGAGAGCGAGGGCGGTCGGGAGGGTTCTGCGGCGGCGTCGCCAGCACAGTAGATGAAGTAGTCGGAGCCGAAAGAGTAGCTGCGGCTCCTTGTCTCGATCTTTACAAGGACGGAGTCCCCGTGGGCAGCCATGGCATCAGAGCTGATGAAAACCCCGTCGCCATCGGCCGGCAGGCCGGGGCTGTGGAGGCGCAGGCGCGAGAACGCCGGCGGCACGGCGAGAAGGAAGGAGACGCTGATGGGACGTCCTTTGGATGTGCTAGCGTGCGCCACGGTCTTGGCGTCCGGATCGCCGTGGCGGCCCTCAATGTTCTCGAGCAAAATCCAGCGAGGATAGGCGGCGGCTGAGGAGGCCGGCGCCGAAGGCTCGTCGGAGGGCTGGTGATCCATGTGGCACGCGCGCGGTGGATTGGTGGCCAGACGCCCAGGCAGATAAGATCGATCTAGTAGCCCGGGATTACAGCCCTAAAATCTGGTAATCTGGTGTACGAGTACGATCGAGTTTGATATGGTAAGGGAAAGACGACTAATACGTACGAAGTCTAGGCTAGGCGGTTGTTTGGATCTTGCAAGGATGACAAACACATGTGCGACATGTTAATTCCTTTCGGTTTCACGTGTAAACATATACACGTGAAAACCATATGATTTCGTAATCTGTCAAAAAAAGAGAATTAATGTTTTTTTTATGTTGTACGATGAACACAGGTCTCTTAAAATTAACACATGTGTGATTCCGGAATTTTGAAGCAAACTTTTTCAAAATGAAAAATCGAAAACAATTCTTAACGTACTCCTAGTTAAAAAATATAGTATTAAATTTCAATATTAAAAATTGATTAGCTTGCGTTATAAATAAAGTCATACTTGAAGGGGACACGACGCGCCATCACCTGCCTCTCCGCTTTGTAGCTCCCTCAAATCTCGAGTTTGTCGAGCCGGTGTGAGCTTTCTACTTTGTCGAGCCGGTGTGAGAGAACCACGTCAACAAAAAATAGAACCTAAGGTTCGTCGGACCAACGCAATGTGTGAACATAGACCTACGCTATCAAGAACATATCCCAAGGTTCATCGTTGATAGTGTCGCTTGCTAAACGATGGTCGTAGGTGAGAAAGACTGGCGGTGAATCGCCGACCAAGAAGACAATACCACGCACATGGCCGCTTCGTCCTAGGTGTGGTCTTATGGTTTCACCTGCAATTGTGCATTAGTATCATTGGATAAATAAGATAAAGATGTAAACTATTAGTTAGTTAATTCTTATGCTATATGATATATGTAGGTAATGTGTCCGTAAGTCCTTATGCCTCAAAACACTGGTTACCATAGAGTATTCATCCAACTGCTGGCCCTAGTCCATCTCGCGGGGTTACCCATGATAAACAGACAAAATCATTAAGTTCAATGACATCATTGTAATTTCTAAGAGAATTGTTTCTAGATATTGTACTTCTCCTGCTGTCATCGAGTTTCACTGTCAGCCTTCCACGCATCTCTCATCATACCGTTACCTTGATCACTCTTCGGGGTTTTGGGTACCTGACAAGTCCTAAAAGTGAGGTACAGATACAAAAACATATAACAAAATGTACTCATTAAACTAATTTCTCATGAATAAGAATTTGCGCATAACTACGAGGCTAGGCCTCGAACCTTAGGCCGAGTGGACTACTCACACACCGCGATCACAATAGAAAACATTATGGTAAATAATAATTGTATTGAAAGATTGATAGTTCCTACAATGTTGCCAATCGCGATGAGATAAGGATTATAAAGTAGGATGGCTATGTCTATGCTGGTGGAGACGATGGTCGGTGGAGTGGTGATGCGGCAGCACTTCGTGGATGGTTGATGCAGCGGCAGCGTGACGGAGGCGAGTTGGGGGCGGTGTCTCTCCTCTTATTGCTGGCAACGGACAAAATTAGATTTTCGAGGGCTTTCCTTCGGGAATTAGCTCTGGGCCTTTGGATGACTTTTGGTTGGTTTGATCTGACGATCGATATGGCACTCGGTACGGTGGGAAGTACGGTCGCTTGCCACCGTACCCATGGTCGTTACGCGTGCTACGAAGACCATATGACTTGACATTTTCTCCTTTGACCTCTTCCTTCTTTTTTGTCCAGATTTCATTGATTTCCATGTCCAAAACTGCAGATTAAAAATAACAACAAAGATTTGCAATTGATTGCTCACTAGTGATTAATGATCGGTATAGAGTCAATATCTCGTCAAATGAATGACAAAGATATGGTTTAAACATGAATAAATATGCGTATATTTTACACGCAACAGCCACACTTCTTCACATTGATGTCGGTTTTTCAACCAGTTCCTATCCGTCACATGACACTGGGCAAACATGGTTTTTTTGGGCTTATGCTATCTGGAACAATAATCCTTTTATTTCTTCTCTTTTTATTTTTGAACCCTTTTTCTCCCAAATGGGACTACTATAATTCTATTTAACTGCAAACATATTATATTTTCTCCTAAAATATTATTAGGAACACAAGTAGTCATTATATAGAAGAAGCACTACTAATTTTGAAAGATCCAACCCCTTGCTGTGAATAGCTATCTCAGCCATTTTGACCCCGTTTAAAAATAAAATAAAGTAAAGAAGAAATTTCAAAATATTCAATCCTTCTACATGGAGTCATCTTATGTTTATAGTTGCAAGAATAATAACAAATTGTAATTTTAAAAAATCCCTCACAGAATGGGTCATAACGTACAAACATTCATGCATTTCAAGCTAAATAACCAAGTTATGAACATCAGTTACACTTTTTAGAATTATGCAGTTACCTCAGTCAGATGGAATATTTTTCCGTGATGTGCCCTCGTTGGGGCTTTCCATTATATAGACAACAGGTAGATATAGGAGAACGATCGTATCCTACAAGTCAGGATCTCAGATCGGTATTAGGTACAAATACAAATACCTACAAATTATAACCGTACAAACTAACCAGCTCTAATAACCTCATCGACAAAAGTGGAACTGGTGTGCTCTACGTTCTTTTTTCATACTAGTAATCGAGAGCACGTGCACATGCACGTGATATATGTCGATGAGAGTATAGTTGTAACCGGATTAGGCAAGTAAATGTACTATCCAATATTATGAGCTGGCGCAAATTCAACTTCAACAACACTACAAATAGCTTGCTTCTCCAGCACACTCACGTTCGCGGGCTCGATTTGTTTCGGTGAAATGCAAGGACATTATTAGCAACAAGAAACAACATCGAAACATACACGTAATTGTGTAGCAGAAAATAGCTCATGTGTTAGCTCTTTGACGTTCCGGTCAATCATCCTCGCACTTTCAAAGAGATCAAGGAAGAACGTATTTCATCCTCGGTGACCAGCCTTAACCAGCTCGACAGTGACGGCGCTCCCGGACAGCTCGATAACCAGCTTGATCTAGGCACATAATTTTACTTCTGGGCTATTTAGCAGCTCCAGCAGGAAGTTCCCGCCACCACGCCCCTACGAAGCTCTTCGACCTGCATGGATTTTTATTTTTTGAACAGGCGGCATGAAGTTCATTGCCAAGCAGAACAAGCAGTTGACCTGAACTCTGGCGCCCGCTAGGGGCCATCAGGAAGTTCCTGCTTGTCATTCATCGTTCATGCAAGACATACAGATTAGAAACTTCTAGGCTAACCCATGATGTTGATTTGAATCTTTAGGTAAAATTCTATAAATGACTGGAAAATAAAATATCATAATGATCAAATAAGAAATTCATGTTGGTTCTATTTCTTGTTTTCAATTTGCGATATCTTGGTGGGAAAACAAAAAAAAAAATCAAAATAAGGAATCATGCAGCATACTTCACTCAGTTTTCTGATTGAGGAAAGACGACATGTACCAATACAATGAAATGACAAATGCCTAACCATTATAAGCAACTTACAGACACTATGAAATTCCCAGCTTATTGATCCTTATTGTTTATTTTGGCTTTTGATCACGCGTGTAATAAGGGGCATAATTTAAGTAACTCAACTGTTGTATAATGACCACTATTTCCCAGAAGGGGTCGTTATAAAGGGGTTCTCACAAAAACTATGTCGACTTTATCACTACTGTATGTGCAGCTAAGTTGATGCCCTGTGCCAAAGTATTTGTCGTGCATAGAATTTGAAGATCGCCCTTCAGGAAAAGGCCCTCAACAAGACTCCGATCCTTTGAGCAAAGACCACCATTATGAAAACCAACTGAAATTTGGAAAACAATTATGTCAATGTAAATTTAGGCAACCTCTAACATGGGTGTCTAGACAATAAAACGAAAAACATTGAAATCAATAGCAAAATTAGGATGGTCATGGGTGCCTAGATGACAAGATTCGACGTGACCTCCATGTACGATGAAGGACTGCAGCTGCTTGTCAATGCAGGTTAAGAAAGCCTCCCGTAGATGTTCATACTGCTGCATCGATTTGATGAACAGATTTAAATAGCCAAGAGACCCTGCAGTCTGTGAAAGGCACTGTGCTGCTTCTTGTGCACCTTTTCTTGTAGAACAGAAAACAAGTGCACACTTCCCTCTTGAATGTTGCATTAGTATATCCAACATAAGTTGAGAGATTTGATTCAGTTTAATGTTCAACATTTCTTCATAAGAAAATGTTGTGCACAAACACTCATCCTTAACTTCCCCATATAATTTCGAAAACGAAGATTATCGGATAGGAATTCTGCGTACCCTCTCACAAGGGAAGTCATTTTTCGCTGAGCATAACCTAAATAGCACAGTTAATACAATTATTAATTACCGAAAACATAACAATAGATGACAGTTTTAAAGATTGTCAGAGGTGCTAATTTCTAATGAGACTGTACAGGAAATTCACATGTTCCTGAATTTTGTATAATAAAGCTCAAGCATCTTTTTGATACAAAAATCTTATGGGTTGCCAAAGTATGGGGTTGACCTTTCTTATGCAGTCATAAGCTAATCCAGATTCCAATATGATGGGATGCCTGAATCATACCAAAAACTTCGGTTGTGAAAGCCACGCATCACACCTCTCGCGGTTTTCAACCAGTTCCTACCACCGATGGAGCTATACGGCGTCTCAACAACACTCCGGTGTTGGGAGTGCCTTCGTCGATGTCGTCGTGTTCCTTAGTCTCGCTGGTCCCGGTGGTCTATCTACCATCGAAAACGGTTCGATCGAGTTCAACCCATGTAATTATTTGATTAACTGGTTATGATGATACTTAAAAGCAGAACACGCATAGGAGACTTCTGTTTACATCGGTCAGGATACTCTAGGCTTATATAGTATTCCTATCTGATATGTATTCTCTTACAAAAACTTGAGGTCGATCCAGCTGCATGTAAAGGTATTTTTAGCTTTATTTTTCATAGAATAATAAAATCCGAACTGAGATTTCAACATAACAAGTTACCAACACCCGCCTATATATCAAAGCAAGACAATTTTCCGATCGAGAGGCAGTAGTCCTTCCTCATCTCCATGGGAAGCGCCAACATAGACCTGAACTTGAACTGGCTCTCATCCCACGCAAGAACGCCATACGCCTTTAGCATGTCATCACGCTCCAACCTGGGAATTTCCCGCAACGTCGCCAACATCTCTTCAGGGGAAATCACCTTTGGCCATGTCAATTTCAGTGGCCTGGCCGGTGCTTCAAGATCAATGTCTTTTCGTCTTGCCGGGGTACGGCTGCAGGAGGAGGTGTCAAAGTACTGGGAGACCACAGAGGCAGAGAAGGGGGGCCGGAAGTACAATTTGTCTTCGTAGAACAAGATGGATCGTAACTCCATGCTCCTGGTGTCGAGCTCGATCAGCCATGTCCCAGTTTCTCCGTCGGTGCCCAGGTGGTAGTATTGTTTCCGCACATTGAAGCAGACAACGTCGGGCTCGTCCAGGTTCACGATGGGATACTCGGGCCTGATGCGTGGGACGACGCCATGGTAGCCAGGGAGTGACCAGAGCTGGTCGCAGTCGATGACGCCGACCTTGTTCCACGTGGTCATGTCGTCCATATTGAGCGCCCATGTGTTGATGGTGAAGGCGTACCTGGCGTCCGCGCAGACGGTCTCGCCAGGGCAGCCGCAACAACAGCGTGGGAAGATCTCCACAAACCTCACCGTGCGGCCGCCATCGGTGGCGCATACGCTCCGGTAGGACGACCCATCGCGTTCGTCTTCGTCGCACCTCCTCCTAGCACCGGGCTCGACTGGAAGAGACACGTAACGCAGCTCGGGCGTCTCGTGCCACACGTCGGAGTAGATGATGCCACGGTGGTAGTCCACCCAGAGCAAGAGCCGATCCCCGACGGGTATGACCCAGTCGGTCTTCCAGCATGAAACGTCCCGCCTCTTGCCCTCGCCATGGATGACGGGCAGCCGCTTGAGCTCCCACTGCCAGTCACCGGATCGTAGCATGCACAGCTTGACCTCGACCGGCCTCGACTTCTCCCTGTCCTTAACACTGGAACCCAGCGCCGCCACCAGCACCTCGTCTTGGCCGCGGCGAAGGATCGCGGTCCCATCTGAATGCATGTAGCGTGTGCGCTTCGGCTTTCCTTCCTCTTGCCGGGTGAGGTAGCAAGGAGGCAGCAGGGAGAGCGACGGCGGACGGAAGGGGTCAGCGGAGGCGTCGCCCGCACAGTAGAGGAAGTAGTCGGACGCGTCGTCGCAATGGTCCCAGTCGTCTCTACTTGTCTCGACGTTGACGAGGACAGAGTCCCCATGGGCCGCGATGGCGTAGGAGCGGATCCTTACCCGGTCCGGCAGGCCGGAGCTGTGGAGGCGCACGCGAGACACCGCTGGCGGTTCGGCGAGAACCCAGGAGACGCTGATGGGAAGGCCTTTGGAGGTGAGAGCATGCGCCACGGTCTTGGCGTCCGGATCGCCATGGCGGCCCTCATCATTGTGCTCCAGCAAAACCCAGTGTGGATAGGCGGCGGCGGCGGCCGCCGGCGGCAAAGGTTCGTCGGAGGGTTGGTCGGTTTCCATGTGGCACGGCTTTTCCTCTTTACGGAAATCGATCTGAAGGTTTACGGAAAAGGTGGGATTGCCCTAGTTCCTGATTGACCTCCTTCTTTTCTTCCCCGAAACGTACCAGAGCAGGCGAGACGGGACGAAATCGAGCGAGGATTCCGCTCCGTACGTTTTGTTTTGGTTTGGGCTGGGCTGGCCTTTTTAACAAAATTTCCTACCTATGTATATAGCGAACTTGGGCTATGCTTGAAATGAACCAATTGATCTATAGCCCATGTGAAATACAACGAACAGGATATTTAGGGTACGCTTAGGGAAAAAAAAAAAAGACCTTCCAAAGGTCCGGCTTTGCGAGCGATCCGCAGCCCCGCGACCGCGTGAAAGAGAATGTTACACTTGGCAAGACATGAGCATATGGAAAACGAGGATGCGCCAAATAGCGCAACCAGACTGAACGTGCATGCGATCTTTTTAAAGGTTTTCCTTTTAATAGTAATATCCTGATATTTATCATTTATTCATCGTCTAATTTATTTTGGTAGCTGAGATTAAACATATGTCGTTGGACGGCTTCTATGCGGTTCTAATTTTCCATGTGAAGCATGTTCTAAATGAGGCGGCGCATATCTTAGCTAAGTCTTGTGAGAGTCTAGTTGACTAGTTCTAATTGTGTTCATCGTTCTGTTCCGGCATCCGGGGACTCTTTGTATTGACGCCGCTGGATCTCACGAAAATGCTAGGTCTAGACCGTTTGTTCATTGCAGCATAGCTTCATCTGTTTTCTCTTTTACTTATGGAATATTGTCACACGCTATCCGGCATGTGAAAATAAATAAAATACGTCGCAACGTTCCGAGAACAAGCTTCATCCGAAACTAACCCGGGGTAAAGAAACTTCAGTCTAAATAAAAGATCTCGATTTTATCCAGCTAACAGCAACTATAGCCGACTTTGTAAAATTTGAGACTTAAAATTTGATGCCGTCTATTTCTTTTCCATCGAACGGCCCTACACTGTCATTCATTCTCAAGAAAAAATCAGTACAGAGGGCGGTCTCCTACCCGCCCTAGTGTCGAGACGAGATCATTGCGAGCATAGCAGTGTCCTGCGAGTCCCGTGGTTGGAGGCTGATGCTGGTGAAGGACTCCCAGGGCTTGGTCCGGCGAGCGGCGGCGGTCAGGCCGGAGGTGATGGAGAGGGCGCGCACCCTATTCTGCGGGGATGCCCACTCCCCATCAGCTCGATTGGCAGTCATCAGGCACGAGGCACCTAGTTGCGCTATCGGATTCACAGGCGAGCCAGATGATCCGAAGGGACAGAGAAATCCTTCCACACCCTTTGCCCCCTTCGCCGATAGATGCAACGGAGCTGAACCATTTGCAGGATTAGGCATTTTGAATGGCTTACATCTGCGAGTTGGAGAGTGGATCTGCCTCAGCAATGGATACCCACCCTCCCCCACACCTGTGAGCCGTGTCAGAGATCCGGAAGAGCGGGAAGGAACTGTTCAAAAGCTTGGCAACTGCAGCAATGGCGGGCCGCTTTCCACGCTAGCAGGCCGTGGCCAAGGTGATGGTGACAGAACGGAGGAAGTGGGCCTTGGGTATTTTGGTCAGCGCTGGTTTCCAACCACTCCGAGCGAACCACTACAAAAACCCACCCCACCTGCTCCCAGACCTAGGTTTCCTCCACCGCGCCGCCGCCCACCTGTCAAACCCCACCCCATCCACCGCATAGATGAGACCCTCCTCCTCCCTGAAGAAGAAGATCCCGTGATTGCGGCGATGGATGAGGGGAATCGTGGCAGGGGAAAGAAAAGGAATAAGAACAATAGAGGAGATTCGGCCCAGAACACCAACAACAACTGGCAGTCGGCTGAATTTGGTAATCAACCTCCTCTTACGCAGCAACAAGGTCCCTTCCCGTATGGATTTGGCTTCCAAAACGCCCCTCCTCCTTGGGCTTTCCCTGGTCAGCAGTTCCCTGGGCCTTTCCCTCCACCATGGCAAGGGATGCCGCCATGGATGGGTGGACCTCCTATGCAGCAGGGGCCCCTGGATCAGCATCAACCCCAACAATCCGGGGCGGCTCTCCCTCCTCAAGGTGGGCAGCCACATCAGGGTGCTCAGCAGCGGGATCATAGTAAGAGCTTGACCCAGAAGAAGAGGGCTAAGGCAGCGATGAAGGCCCCTGCGCCTGCTGCTAGTAACCTCAACTCCTACACCCCCACTATATGCCTTGGATGTGGAGAACCAGGGCATGCTCAGATCAGTTGCACTAAGCCTGCTGCTTGTGCCATATGTAAAATGGTGACACACGCAGCTGATGACTGTCCAGTCAGGAAGAGGCCTCACAAAGTTGCTAAGTATGTGGGCAGTGCAACTAGTGGTTTAGGCTACTTCAAAATTGACATACCTGATGTCAATGGACAACACCTAGGCAACTTGAGGATTATAGGGCTTGCTCTTATTGAGCCTGGAGAAATCACCAAGGAAGAACTTGCAAAAGAATTTGCCCTGATCTACAAGACCAACTGGCCGTGGCAGATAAGGAAGCTTACCAACTGGTCTTTTCTGGTGAAATTCCCTCCAGAAATTCCTGTAGAGACAGTGGCCAGCTACCCCTGCTTTGGACTATGCAACAGAGAAGATGTATCAGTTAGAGTAGTTGTGTGGGATGGGGAAATTCAGCATGTTTCTGTGGTGGAAGAAGTATGGATTCAACTCAGAGGGCTTAACCCAAAATGGTGTGAGTGGGATATTCTTGACTAGATCACTTCAGTCTTTGGAACTCTGCAGGACATTGACTGGAAGAGTACAATGCAAGACATTAGTGAAAGTGTGAGAGTCAAAATATCCTGCAAGGATCATACAAAAATTCCTCCTGCAAGGACCTTTGAGTTTGGAAAAAAATTCTACCAGATTCAAGTAACTGTTGAGATGCCAGCCATTACCAGTAACACTGATTCTGTGAACAATGACAAAAATAGTGAGGAAATTCCTGGCTCCTTAGATAGCAGTATGGATGCTGATGGGGGGATACTTTACAGGTAGGGCCATGGACCCGGAAAGTAGACCCGCCAAGACCAAGAAGGCCAAAGCCGAGTCACGTATCAAGTCGCATGGGTTGGGCTGGAGACAAGCCGACCAAGGCCCATGAAGAAGAAAGGACCCGTCCGGAAGGAGTCCAAGTGCAACCCGGAGCCCTAACTTGGAAGACCAGGACGTAGAGTAGGATTCCGTGTTCTAGTATGACTCGGTGTAAATTGTAAGTCCAGAGACCCGGCAGCCTTTATAAGCGGGGTCCTGGACCTTAGATCGATAAGCATCAATCAGTAGAGAGAAAACCTAGCCACCAGAGAGAGGTCGCCGGCTCCTGAGTTGTGGGAGCCGGGTCCTTGTAATCGAGATACAATCAAGAGCAATAACATAGAAGCAGGAAGTAGGTCTTTACCTCTAATCAGAGGGGCCGAACATGGGTAAATCCTTGTTCCTTGACGAGATTAACCGTTCCCACGTACTTCAATCACCAATGGCCGCAGAACTCATCTTCCCGAAGGAAGAACTTGCCGTGACAACCCCACGACAGTTGGCGCCCACCGTGGGGCCTACGGTGACGAAAGGAGTTGAGATCGTTGGAGCTGCTCGTCGAGCTATGGAGAAACTCGTCATCGGGCGGGTCTACACGGATGAGCATGGAGAGACCGAGATCGATGACTCAGGCTGGACTTCGGAGATGAACGAAGTCGACGAAGGCTACCAGCTTGTCTTTGGAGGAATCAACATGTTCGTCGGGATGGTGTGTGCGTCGGGTCTTCGCGTGAACTCGGCGGAGTCAGTATCAGAGCCAACCGTTGTCGTCGAGTCCGACGGCGAGGAGTCGGTCGGAACTTCAGAGGTCGGCATCATCGCCGAGTCTGAGGGACCCCTAGCTGAGGAACCAGAGGTGATGCAAGAGTCAGATTTAGATTATGATGCAGATTCAGAGTCCATCCTATCCTTGTTTGAAGATCGGCTTGGGTACGGGATAGAGGAAGAGGATTATGAGGAGTCGCCAGTACGCGCTCGTGTTGTGGGAGTCTACATGTCTGGAAACACAGGGAATCAGTTCGATCCGACTCTATTGACAAAGGAAATTAATGCAAGTAATGCCGCTGAGAGGGCAGCCGAGTTAACCAACGCTCGTGCTGCGTTGGAGAAGCAGCTAGCTGATATTACAGAGGCAAACCGTCGACTAGCCGCAGAACAGGCCCGAGTCCAGGATGAAGCTCAAGTTGTGCGGAGGCGCCGCGAGGAGCTTACTTCAATTCAACACCGCAGAGCCAGGAGTCGCTTGCATGATGGAGTCCACATCAATCCAACCAATCTATTCATCACACCTAACGGTTCAGGCAGAGGAGCCGGACTGGGAGGCTCAGCGGCAGCAGGAGGCGCCGCAGGAGGAGCCGGAGGACCACCACCACCACCACCACCACCACCACCACCACCACCACCCCTAGAAGGATCAGGAGGCAGCCGTGCCAACGGACCACCGCCTGAAGGAGGAGTCGGAGGAGGAGCATCTGGTGGCTTAGGGTCACAGCCTAACAGATTTCATACTCCAGAGGGACATTATTCTAATCCTATGGACAACGTACATGCGGCGACTCTGAGGTTGGAGAATATTGTGGTACCAGAGGGACCAGCAGGACAGGAGACTCGCGAGGCTATCGAGTTACTGAAAACAGCTTTGACTCAGCAAGCTTTGTATCCAACTTTTCCAGATGCAAGTAGACTACATTCAACACCCTTTAACTCAGGTACGAGGAGTCGGCACGGCGTGTCCAACCCGGCAAACTCTACTAGTGCAAGGCGTCGTGAACTAGTGAGGAATCATGCAAACATACCAACCGCTTCACAAGCTCAGCTAGTGGTTGATGAAGCAAGGCAACGACGAGAGAGAAAAGCAGCAAGAGCTCGGGAGGCAGAGAGGGACAGAGCGTTAGTGGGTGCAGTTAACCCGCCTCAGCCAACCCGGGTGCACGAGGAGGTGACTTCTCCTGGCGCTTCCCCAGCATTAGCAGGACCAGAGTGTTTGTCCGATGCCATCAGGTCCGAGTCCTTCCCTAGCAGTTTTAAGGAGCCACGTAAGGTTCCAAACTATGAGCCAAACATGGACCCGACCTCTTGGTTGGGTACATACGAGATGGCAATGAGTATTCGCAACGCCACGGGTAGTCTGTGTGCCAAGTTCATGTATCTTATGATGGAGGGAGCAGCCAAGGTTTGGATGCGCAACTTGCCTCTTAGATCAATCAACTCTTGGGAGCAATTGAATGCAGCTTTTATTCAGAACTTCCAGGGCACATGCAAAAAACTCAGCACCATCGAGGACCTAGAGCGGTGTGTCCAGAGGAAGGGCGAGTCAGCAAGGCACTGGATGAAGCGAGTCTCAGAGATCATTAACTCCTCACAAGGACTCCCACCAATTTCAGTGTTAATGGCGATGGAGAGAAATTGCAGTTACAATCCCTTGAGTTGGAAGCTAGGTCGTATGAAGGAGAGCCTGAATCAAGGTATTCCCCTTACGATTGGTGAGATCATGGCAGGTGCTAATAAGCACGCTGCCACAGACAAAACAAAGGATCAGGAGGAAGGAACTAAAGGACAAGGTGGCAATGGTCAGAATCAGAACCAGAATCAGAACCAGAATCAAGGTGGTGGCAAGAGGCCATATGGAGACAACTCTGACCTAGTGGCCAACACAAACACTGGAGTCAGACGCAAGGACAATAATTCTGGTGGATACCAAGGCCGCACTCCAAGCACGGAGGAGGTCTTGAGGATTCCCTGCCCTAAACATGCTAAGAACGGTAGATGCGGTCATACCCTGGGACAGTGCGTAGATTTGCAGCGCGCCAGGTTCCAAGGGCCAGGAGGAGGTAACAACAATGGTGGATATAGAGGAAACAATGGAGCCAGAGGACCCGGCAATAACGGTGGAGGAGCCGGCAATAACCCAAACCAACCTCAAGGAGGAGGTCACCAGCAGGGCGGGTTCCAGCAGAACCCGAAGCAGCTCAATGATGGCAATGGTCAGTATTATGTCACAACTCGGCAGCACAACCCGAGTCGTGGCAGCTACCATGTCTTCACAACTAGTACGTCCAAGCGTTCCAAGAAGTTGAAAGTCAGAGCAGTTAATGCAGTAGAGCCGGCCCTTCCACAGTGGCTCAGGTGGTCAGAGCAAACCATCACATGGAGTCGGGCAGATCATCCTCCAAGAGTCGACGAGCCAGGGCAGTTAGCCTTGGTGGTAGCACCTCAAGTTGGGGGCTATACATTAAACAAAGTGCTTATGGATGGTGGAAGCAGTATCAACATCTTATATTATGACACATTCAAGAGGATGCAGCTGCAAGATAGACAGCTAATTCCAACAGAGACAGTGTTCCATGGGATAGTACCAGGGAAGTCGGCCAAGCCCATTGGTAAGATTTATCTTGAGGTTGCTTTTGGCACAGTGGAGAATTTTCGTTCAGAGATTATGCCCTTTGAGGTAGTGGACCTTAAGAGCCCATATCATGCTCTTTTTGGTCGACCTGCATATTTTAAGTTTATGGCCAGGCCATGTTATGTGTACTTGAAGCTCAAGATGCCAGGTCCAGCAAGAGTCATTACAGTTAATGGCAGCAGACAGATGGCATTGGAGTGTGAGTTAGGTGATGCAGCTATGGCTGAGACAGCTTGTGCTCAAGAGGAGCTAAAGTTTTACAAGGCAAACGTGGACCCGGAGGACAACTCGGTCCTTAAGAAGCCGGCCACAGAGGAGAAGATGAAATTCAAGTCAGCTCAGGACACAAAGCAAGTCGACTTTACCCCTGGTGACTCTTCCAAGAAGTTCACCATTGGGGCACACCTCTCTGATAAATAGGAAAGCGCGCTCGTCGAGTTCATCCGTGAGAACCGGGACGTCTTTGCATGGAAGCCATCTGACATGCCAGGAGTCCCGAGAGAACTCGCCGAGCACAGCTTACATGTTAATCCTAATGCAAGACCAGTTAAGCAGGGTCTGCGCAAGTTTCATGATGACAGGAGGAAAGCCATAGGAGAAGAGGTGGCTCGGCTCCTCGCAGCCGAGTTCATCAAGGAGGTCTTTCACCCAGAGTGGGTGGCCAATCCAGTGTTGGTACCAAAGAAGACAGGAGAGTTGCGGATGTGCATCGACTTCACGGGCTTGAACAAACATTGCCCTAAGGACCCGTTTGCACTACCTCGCATAGACCAGATCATTGACTCCACAGCGGGGTCAGAGTTGCTTTGTTTCTTGGATGCATATTCAGGGTACCATCAGATCAGACTCAACATAGAGGATGAGCTGAAGACGTCCTTCATCACGCCCTTTGGAGCATTTTGTTACACAACAACGCCCTTTGGACTCAAGAATGCAGGAGCTACATATCAGAGATGCATCCAGAACTGTTTCAAAAAACAGATTGGAAGGAATATTCATGCTTATGTGGATGATGTAGTTGTCAAGTCTCAGAAAGCCGACTCTCTGATAGCAGACCTGACAGAAACGTTTGAGAACCTACGCAAGTATAAGATGAAGCTCAACCCGACCAAGTGTGTTTTTGGAGTCCCTGCTGGCAAACTCCTAGGCTTCATCGTTTCAGAGAGAGGCATTGAGGCAAATCCAGAGAAAATCAAGGCTATCTATAACTTGCAGAAGCCGACTTGTCTGAAGGACGTTCAAAAGCTCACTGGATGTGTGGCAGCTCTAAGCAGGTTTATTTCCAGACTCGGGGAGAAGGCGGGTCCTCTCTACCGACTCCTGAAGAAGTCAGATAAATTCCTATGGGATGAAGAAGCTGACCGTGCTTTTGAGGAGTTGAAGAAAACTTTGTCAACAGCACCAGTGCTTGCAGCTCCTACAGATAAGGAGCCCATGTTATTATATGTAGCTGCCAACGAGAGAGTTGTCAGTGCAGTAGTAGTTGTGGAACGCGCAGAGGAAGGAAAGGAGTACCCAGTGCAGAGACCTGTCTACTACATCAGTGAAGTCCTCACAGAGTCAAAGCAAAGGTACCCACAGTGGCAGAAGTTGGTCTATGGAGTTTTTCTTGCAAGTAGAAAGCTCAAGCATTATTTCCAAGAGCATCCAATTAAGGTGGTGAGTTCAGCACCGCTGGCAGACATTATACGCAACAGAGAGGCAACAGGGCGAGTCGCCAAGTGGGCAATTGAGTTGGGTCCTTATCATATCACATATGAGCCAAGGACAGCGATCAAATCTCAAGCTTTGGTTGATTTTGTCAATGATTGGACAGATTTTACATCTTCACCAAGCACCCCTTGCACCAAGTATTGGACAATGCACTTTGATGGGTCCAGACAGTTAGAAGGCTCAGGAGCCGGCGTGGTGTTAACATCACCTAAAGGAGATAAGTTAGCATATGTCCTTCAGTTACACTTTGATTGTACCAACAACATGGCAGAGTATGAGGCTTTGCTACATGGCCTGCGTTTGGCCAAGGAGATGAACATCAAGCGTATCAGGTGTTTTGGAGACTCGGATCTCGTAGCTCAGCAAGTGTCTGGAACCTGGGACTCGAAGGATGCAAACATGGCGGCTTATAGAAGAGCAGTCGAACAGATAGCCGGGTTCTTTTCTGGTTATCAAGTGGAGCATATTGACAGGCGCAAGAACGAGGCCGCTGATGTGTTATCACGACTCGGCTCTCGTCGAGAGAAAGTACCACCAAATATGTTCTTGGATGAACTCCATCACCCTTCAGTCAAGCTACCCACAGAGGAGGAGTTAGCTTTTCCAGACCCAGAGTCGGCACTTGTTGCAGCAGTACGAGCAATCCCAACATGGACAGAGCCCTACCTAGCATATCTCCTGTGGGGTGAACTCCCAAAGGATGAAGTCAAGCGAAAGCAACTCATCAGGCGATGCAAGTCCTACACAGTCATTGATGGCGAGTTGTACAGAAGAAGCGTTACTGGAGTCTACCAGAGATGTGTGTCTCCAGAAGAGGGCAAGCAAATATTGCAAGAGATTCACGCAGGAGATTGTGGTCATCATGCATCCACTAGATCCTTGGTGTCAAAAGCTTTCAGACACGGGTTCTTTTGGTTGACAGCACATTTAGATGCAGAGAGGATAGTTCGAGTCTGTGATGGATGTCAAAGGTACGCAAGGCAAGACCACGTGCCAGCTCAAGAACTCAGAACAATCCCTATCACTTGGCCGTTTGCAGTTTGGGGACTCGACATGGTGGGCCCTTTCTCAAAGTCGCCTTGTCAGAAAACCCATCTGCTAGTAGCAGTTGACAAGTTCACCAAGTGGGTGGAAGTGGAACCCGTCAGCAGAGTCGACGGTGCATCAGCTGTGAGATTCTTCAAGAAAATAGCAACACGATTTGGATACCCTCATAGCATCATTACAAACAATGATACCAACTTATCAGTTGGGGAGATGGCCAAATTTTGTGGTGAGAACAACATCAGACTCGACCTAGCCTCAGTGGCACATCCACAGTCCAATGGACAAGCAGAGAGGGCAAATCAGGAGTTGTTGAAGGGAATTAAGCCTCGGCTCCGAGTCCCTTTGCTAAGAGCCGCCGGGTCTTGGGTTGAGGAGTTACCAGCAGTACTTTGGAGCATCAGGACGACTCCTAACAGATCCACTGGCTTCACACCTTTCTTCATGGTGTATGGAGCTGAAGCTGTCTTGCCAAGCGACTTGTTGCATGACTCGCCACGAGTCGCCAATTATGTTGAGACAGAAAACGAACTCGCCCGCCAGGACTCGGTCGATGCGCTTGAGGAAGCCAGGGAGTTAGCCCTTGAGAGATCAGCAGTTTATCAGCAGGACTTGCGGCGATATCACGCACGCAGAGTCAAGACCCGGACTTTCCAGGAAGGAGACTTAGTGCTTCGCCTTGTCCAGAGTAAGGAAGGGATGCACAAGTTATCTCCACCATGGGAAGGACCGTTCGTCATAAGCAAGAATCTGAACAACGGGTCGTACTATCTAATGGATGTGCGAGAGCCGGCAAGTGTAGGCAAAGGAGCTGATACAGCTCATACTCTAGATCCTTATGCAGAGGCAAAGAGGCCTTGGAACATAGCTCAGCTACGTCCATATTATACTTAAGTTGTAATAGATTCATGAGTTGAAAGGCAATGAGCCCAGTGAGCCATGCCTAGATGTAATTGAAGTATTATGATCAAATGAAATAAAGCCGGCTTTTGTGAACATGAGTCCTTTAGTCGAGTCACCCAGTGAGTGCGCTTTGTTCTTTAAATTTTGATCATCAGGTTCTTGGGGGCTTGCTTTTCAGTGAAAAAAGTTAAGCTTAAACTCTTGGACCCGGCACAGTAGCCAAATTTTCCTAGTTTTCTCGCTGGTAAGTCAGATGCATCCTGCACAATATGATCTATCTACAGGCATGACTTGTTTCTCTCTCTTATGGATCCTAAGGAACATATGAGTTAAGAACCTGTCAGCACAAACTGTAAGAGAAGTCATGCAGGGCCTACTTATTCATCAGTGAAAAATTAGACGGGTTATAAGAACCAAGCCGATTGGCACAAATTCAAAATAGCTAACAAGCTAAATAGTTTAAAGCACCAGTAGTGCATCATTACAGCCCAAAGTAGCTAACAAGCTACATAGTTTAAAACCATCAGAAATAAATTATTACAAATTAGAGTCATCTAGAGAATTGTCTTTTACAGGAGCTGAGTCCTTGACTGGAGCTGTGGAGTCTTTCGCTGGAGACTTGTCTTTCGCCTATGCGGCAGATGTGGAAGTCGACTTTCCAGGAGATTTTGTGGCAACTTTCTTCATCTGATAGCCAGTTCCCCTCGGGTTCTTCATGTGCTTGCTCAACTCCTCTTGAATTTGGGAGCCGCCAGTTGCGACTCTTGAGGGGGTGGGCGCAGCAGGAGTCTTTAGCGTGGGCTCTGCACCAGTCGAGTCGCCAGTCCTAGGAGCCGCTGGAGTGGAAGAGCTTGGCCCAGTTGATGGGGCACCAGTCATATCCTGTGAGGGACGCCCAAAGTTTACGATTGGAGGAACTCCTGGATTAACCCTCTTGTTCTCCAAGTCATAGTGATGAACCCATACCTCCGGGTCCATCTTATTGGCGATTTCGCAGGCGTAAGGCCGCACTAGCAACTCCTCAGCCTTAAAGTCATCTTGGGTGAAGGGTTTGCCATCTTCATGCTGATCTGGCTTCCCCATAGTGAGCATTGCTGGCTCCAGGACAGTTGGGTAGTAGCTGTGTGCCAATGCAAGTATCCTTATGGCAGATCTCCTCATGGCAGATTGTTTCCACAAGCGCATGTACCCTGGAGCTCTTGACAACTCATCAACCAATCGTTCAGGCTCCTTGGGGTACTTGCCCTTGGAGTTAAGATATTTTACCACAGAGCGAGCACCCTCCTGCAGCCCATGGCAGTGGTCTAGCATGGCATGGAGTTGTTGGCTAGTGGGCAGCTTGAGTTTTGGGGAGTCAGCCCCTGCAGAAAGGAAATCAAGGAGTCATTGTCAGTTGAAAAGCAATTCAGAAAGGTGCAAAAGGAAGCAAGTGAAAGTCATAAACTCACCAAATATATGCTGACACATGGCACCAATGCCTTTTTTGCAAGTGTTGAACACAGCTTGTAGGTCATTGTGTGCTTTCTGAGCAATCTTTTTGGCCTCAGCCGACTCTTTCTTTACCTGCTCCAGTTGAGCAGCCAAGGTCTTCAGATCCTTCTCAAGCTGAAGGGAGTGTTCTTTTTCGGCCATGGCAGACCTGGCACTGGCAGCTGCCTGGTCCTCAAGTTCTTTCATATCTCTCTTCATCTTGGAGACAATGCACTGCAATTACAAGTCATAAAGCACAAGTGAGCTCCACAAGTTACATAAAGAACTCATGAGCTCCAAGTCGTCACAAGTTAACAACTTGGCGCTTGGGGGCTACTCAGGAGTCAGATTTTTTCCAGACACGCAAGTCCTAGTGGACAAGTCATAGGCTCCAAGTCGCCACAAGTTAGCAACTTGGCGCTTGGGGGCTACTCGCAGAGCAGAAATTCTTCTTCAAGTAAGGTGACAGTAAGCAACATATATTCATAGCTCCAAGTCGTCGCAGGTTGACAACTCGGCGCTTGGGGGCTACTCGTGCAAAAGTTTTTGGTCTAAGGACCCGACAGACAGTAAATTAGCAGCCCCGAGTCCTAGTAGAGCTAAGGACTCAGTGCTTGGGGGCTACAGTGCGCAAATTTTTTCTATGTAGTAATTGAGTTCAGTTTTAAATCAAAGCACCTATCCTAGTCACAAGTCACCACAGACAGGTGTTTGGGGGCTACTGGGATAGGATGATGCTAGCAAGGCACATAAGGTGAAGTCAGAAAAGCTTACTTCATGAACCATACGAAGAGACCTAAGAGCCGCTTGCTCGTCGTCCTTCAGCCTAGCAGCTTGATCGTTCAAGTCGACTGCTTCAGCATAGGCTTCGGAAAATGACATGTTATCTGCCACCCGAAGTCGACTGTAGTCAGTAGATGACTTGATCTTGATGGATGGAGAGGCTGCAGGAGTCGGCTTGACAGGAGCCGGATGAACTTGAGGCGCAGAATCAGGAGTCCCAGTCCAAGAAGTGGGCTGGACTATTATTGGAGTCGCCGCCCGAACCTTTGAAGAGGACTCGGGAACGGTAGGAGTCGTAGTTGCACCGGCAGATGCAGCAATGGAGGGACCTGTCCTCGTACTGGTTGTCTGAGAAGTCGATGGAGGGGCAGGTCCACGCCCAGAGGAGACATCAGCCATGCCTGGGAGTTTTGTTACCTTGGCACAAGGCCGAGCCCTGAAATATTCAGAGACAGAAATCAATAAACCTAGTGAAAGGAAAGATCAGAAGTCATACAACTGCAAGTACAGAGACAAAGGAGTCTTACCCAATATTGGTCTCCAGGTCCAAGGAGGCCTGAGAGTTTGAAGAAGGCATTGACAAACCAGAGTTGTAAGAGTCGTCCTTTTGGGGAGGAGAGGTCGATTTCCGCTGGTGTGAGACTGGCAGAGGCTCAGGAGCATCTGCAGGCCCATCGGAACGCAGCTTCCTCTTCCTGGCGGTGATAACACTCTGCATGTGTTCTTCAGGCTTAGTGGGAGAGCGAGAGGACCCAAGGACTCGTGAGAGTGGTACCTTGGGAACAGCCTCTCGAGAGCCATTATTGTTTGAGGCTGGAGAGGACGAGGAGTGACTCCTAGCAGAGGACTCTGCAGATGGAGATGGTTGAGCAGCAGCAGAGGCAGTATCAGTTTTCCTAGTGGGGGGAGCCTCTGGAGAGGACTCGTCATCGTCGGTTTCTTCCACAATGGGAGCCTCTTGAGAGGACTCCTCTTCATCAGCATTCTTAGTTGGAGCCTCTGGCGAGGACTCCTCATCAGCAGCACCATCATCAGCGGGAGCCCCCTGGGAGGACTCCTCATCCGCATCATCAGTGTCTTCTGCCACAGTGGTCTGATCTGTGGCAGGGATCTCCTCTTCAGCTTCAGCCTCAGCTTCAGCTTTATTCTTAGTGCCAGCTCCAGAGGCCGGCTTCCAGAAGGAGTCGGTGGGCTGCAACAGAGTCAATAAACGTGAATCAGTAAGCAGTACAAGTGAGATCAAGGTTGAAATAAAGTAGAGAATGCTACTTACATCAGGAGCTGGGTTGGTCGAGCAGAAGGGTTGGAGCCCGAAATGAGCTTGATCCTTCACCGGTTTCCCAGTCAACTTTTTGATAAGTCGACCAAGTTCGGGTCCATCAGACAGCTGCTCCGTAACTCGGAGGTCATCACCAGCGCATCTGGTATATGAGCAGATCAGTCGAGTCCTAGGACTCAGTGGCTGGATTCTCCAGGTCGTCCAGCAGCGGACAAGATCCATATTTTCTAAGTTGTGGGACAAGAGGGCCTGGATGCGAGTGATCAGAGACTCGACTCTTGGCCGGTCGGCCTCTGGGCACCTAGCTTTCATCAGAGGAGTCGCCCGGAGGCGTTCCTCAGAGAACAAGGGAAGCTTGGGTTCATTTGCAGGGGAGGTATCCTTGCAATAGAAAAAGGTTTTTTGCCAATCCTTGATGCGATTGGGAAAGATTGGCTTTGGGAAGACAGAATTGAGACGCCGTTGAAGAGCGACGGCGCCACATTGGAGAAGAGGGCCCCCAGAGGTCTCGGGCTGAGGGTTGCAGTAGAAGAGCTCAAGCCAGAGATTGATGTCGGGTTTAATCTGGAGGTAATCCTCACAGAGAACGACGAAATTGGAAAGGGTTAGAATGGAGTTAGGAGCTAGATCGTGAATCCGCAGCTCGTAAAGTTCGAGGAGCTGGCGGAAGAAAAGATCGCCGGGGGGAGAAAATCCGCGGAACAGGTGCTCCACGAAGACAACTACTTCACCCTTAGCGGGAGAGGGAACAATCTCATCCCCTGGGGCCCGAGCTTGAGCACTAGAGGGAATCAAACCTGAGAGCCGATGGGTCTTCAATTGCTCCGCCGAGACCACAGATCCACCCCAATCGGCGGAGATCGACCGCTTGGAAGAGGATTTTGCGGCGGCGGCGGCCGCGGCGGCGATGTCCACCGTCCTGCTCGACGAGGTTGCCTTGGCCTTCGATGTGGTCTTTGTGCGCTTGGGAGCCATGGCGTGCGGGCGGTGCGTGCTGGGCGCGGGGAGAGATGGGCGCGAAGAGAAAAGGAGAGGTTTTGAGCTGAAGGGGCAAGTGAGGTTTAAGACCTAACCCTTCGCGATTTATAAAGGGGGGTAAAACCCTAGAAAGTTAACTGTGGATAACGTTTCAGTAAAAACGTTCCAGTGGCTAACAGACAGATAAGAAATTATAATAGAGAAAGGTCAAAGTCACAGATGTGGAAGGAGCCGGCTTGTCTCAGAATGACGAGTCCTGTGACAGTGAAATCAAGTTATCTAGTCCTTGTTTGCAAGCGTCACACCAGAACCCGGCCTGCTAGTACGAAGGCAAGAGTGGTGGCTTGAACAAGGGATAAGAGTGGACTCATTTTATATATGTATTATGTTTTTATGCAGGAATTCATCTTGGAGCTAGCAGCAAGCGACTTTGGAGCCATTGGCTCAAGTGGAAGGAGTCGACCCAGAGAGTCGAACCAGCAAGTCAGAGGAAGCCGCCAAGCTGCGCCCAAGATAAATTCGGGGGCTACTGATGGGGGGATACTTTACAGGTAGGCCCATGGACCCGGAAAGTAGACCCGCCAAGACCAAGAAGGCCAAAGCCGAGTCACGTATCAAGTCGCATGGGCTGGGCTGGAGACAAGCCGACCAAGGCCCATGAAGAAGAAAGGACCCGTCCGGAAGGAGTCCAAGTGCAACCCGGAGCCCTAACTTGGAAGACCAGGACGTAGAGTAGGATTCCGTGTTCTAGTATGACTCGGTGTAAATTGTAAGTCCAGAGACCCGGCAGCCTTTATAAGCGGGGTCCTGGACCTTAGATCGATAAGCATCAATCAGTAGAGAGAAAACCTAGCCACCAGAGAGAGGTCACCGGCTCCTGAGTTGTGGGAGCCGGGTCCTTGTAATCGAGATACAATCAAGAGCAATAACATAGAAGCAGGAAGTAGGTCTTTACCTCTAATCAGAGGGGCCGAACCTGGGTAAATCCTTGTTCCTTGACGAGATTAATCATTCCCACGTACTTCAATCACCAATGGCCCCAGAACTCATCTTCCCGGAGGAAGAACTTGCCGTGACAACCCCACGACAGATGCTGACAGGGATTCTAGGCACACCTCAGGGTCAACTGGGGGGTGTCTAGTATGAGCTCGAAAACGACTACTTCAGTCCCAACAAACCCTGCAACTGATACCCAAGCTGTGATGGATTTCATAGAGCAACTCCCAGATGCTAGTCAAGTAGAAACTTCCCCCACCTCCATGTTGAAAGACAAGATCCCAGAATCACTTCAGGAAATAAGGAAAGAGTTGTTCTCTCAATTCACTGCTGAGCAGCCAAGTGAAGACTAGTGCTACAATTTACTGAGGAACATGGAGCTAGTCGATGAAGATGGGAAGTTTGTCTATGACAAAGATGAAGATATCTCATTTCACATGGAAGACCAGCAAACTCTTGGAGATGATACTTGCCCTTCTAATATACTGCTTTCTCCAATCAATGAAGTGGAGCCTCCCCCCCAGAAATGGGGCCCTGTCCATGGCACAAGGCAGAGTGCCAGGTTCCAGGGTCATGGTAAAACCATGATGGAGATTGCCCAGGAACACAAGAAGGTCCAGAACCTGGAGAAACCAAAGCCCAACAGGGGTAAAGGTATACACTCCACCCCTTCCTTTTCTATGTTCAATGATAACAATTTCAATAGAATTGCTAGAGCAGTAGGAGTAGAAATTTCCCAAGTAGAAAAAATGATCAAATTGATCACCCTAGTCCTCAACAACATAGCACTAGTTCTAGTTGTGGGAATGCAACCCATCCTCAGTCCTACCTCTCTGTTCTACAGAAAGGGGCAGGATCTGTAAATAAATGCAACCCTAGCAGTACAAGTTTGATAGTAGATTGTGCCAGTAGAAATGTTCCTCCAGATAAGAACACTTGCCCCCCACACACTGTCCATAAATCCAATTATGATGACAGTGTGCTAGAATTAGATGAGGGGGCATGGACTAGAGTTGGGAAACACTTTCGGAGCAAGCACTCCAGGACAAAAGTTTTCCCATGAATTGTCTTAACTGCAATATTAGAGGGATCACTGCTCCAGGAAGGAAAACCCTTATAGTTGACACTCTTAACAGATGCAAACCATCCATAGTTTGCTTCCAAGAAACTAAAAAGGAAAATCTTACTGATTCTTTCCTAAAATCCCTAGTTGGCAATAGAAATTTTGTTTGGAATATGGTTCCCTCTATAGGCTCTGCAGGAGGCATCCTAATGGGTATAGACTCTGACATTTTTGACATTTTGAGTTGGGAAATTAGGAAATTCTCAATTACTTGTCATGTTAACTTTAGGCCAAAAGACTTTAAGCTTTCTTTCATTTCTGTTTATGGTTCACCTTATGAGGAAGGAAAGGACGAATTCATTTCTGAGCTACATGAAATTATGATTAGTACTAGTGGACCTCTCCTCCTAGGAGAAGATTTTAATCTAGTGAGATACCAGATAGACAAAAGTAATGGAATAGTTGACCAGAAATGGTGTGATAAATTTAACTCTTGGATAGAGATTTGGAGTCTGTTAGAAATTAAGCTCTCAAATAGAAGGTTCACCTGGGCCAATAACCAGGAAAACCTGATCATGTCTACAATTGACAGGATTTTCTGTAACACTGAATTAGACAGTCTTTTTTCCTTTAGCCACAAGCCAGGCCCTCTCAAGAATTGGAAGTGACCACACCCCCATTCTATGGGACTCTGGCATCACCTCCCAACTTAAGCCTTCTGGCTACAAATTTGAAAAGTGGTGGCTTCTTAGAGAGGATTTTAAAACCCTAGTTGAGAAAATCTGGTCTGAACCAGTTAGAGGGAGTACCCATCTAGACAAATGGCAAAAAAAAACTTAGAAAACTTAGGAGAGTTACTAAAGGCTGGAGTAGGAATATAGAAGCAGAACTTAGGAAATGTAAATCCAGTTTGATGGAGGAATATGACCTTCTAGATATCAAATCTGAATCTGAGGAGCTCTCTGTTGAAGAGAAAAGCAGACTCAGGCAAATTAAGATAGAGATGCAGAGGATATGGCTTAAAGAGGAAACTAAAATGAAACAGAGGTCTAGAGATAGAGATATTAAAGAGGGAGATAGGAACACGGCGTACTTCCATGCTGTAGCAAATCAAAGGAGGAGGAAAACGTTTATTCACTCCCTTGAAGGGCCTGATGGGGGAGTTACGGATACAGTAGATATGATTAAAGTAGCAACTGATTTCTATAAAAAACTCTTTCAAAAAGAGGATAGAAATGGTTGCACCCTAGATCCCAACTTCTTCTCTTTTGAGGAGAGAGTGTCTGGAGCTGAGAATGAGATCCTTCAAGCTTCTTTCACTGAAGCAGAAATTAAGAAGGCTGTCTTTGAGCCCTACTCTGATGGTGCCCCTGGCCCAGATGGTCTTCCTTTTCTTTTTTATCAATACTTTTGGGATCTAATAAAAAAGGACTTGTTGGACCTTTTTGGGGATTTCCACAAGGGTGACTTAGATATTTCTAGACTTAATTTTGTTGTTCTTACCTTGGTTCCTAAAGAACAAGATGCCACCTCTATGAAAAAATTTAGACCCATTAGTCTGTTAAACTGTAGCTTCAAGATTTTTACCAAAGTTTTGACTAATAGGCTTGCTCTTATTCTTGATAGGCTAGTAGCAAGTAACCAATCAGCCTTTATCAAAGGTAGATATATTCTTGAGAGCGTTGTCACTGCACATGAAATTCTCCATTCTGTGTGCAGCGAAAAAAAGAAAGGGGTTGTCCTCAAATTAGACTATGAAAAAGCCTTTGACAAGGTAAACTTAGATTTCCTCGAAGAGCTGCTTAGAATTAGAGGTTTTAGCCCCTTCTGGATTAATCTAATCATGCAAGTAGTTAGAGATGGTTCAGTGGGTGTGAAGGTCAACCAAGTAGAAGGTCCCTACTTTAGAAATGGAAAAGGCCTAAGGCAAGGAGACCCCCTTTCCCCCTTGCTTTTCAACCTTGTAGTAGATGTAGTGACCAAGATGCTCTCTAAGGCTGCTTCCTTAGGTCTCATTCAGGGTTTGTGTCAAGAAGCAATCCCTGGGGGTGTTATTTTCCTCCAATACGCTGACGACACTATCCTTTTCGTCGAGAACGACTTAGAGAAAGCAAAAAACCTCAAAATAGTTCTCACCTGCTTTGAACAGGTTTCTGGTATGAAAATTAATTACTCTAAAAGTGAACTCATCCCCATTGGGATGGAGCCAGATGAGTTCTCCCCTTTTGCTGAAATACTAGAATGCAGTGTAGGGGTTTTCCCAATCAAATATTTAGGGATTCCTTTACACTATGACAAACTTAGGAGAGAAGATGTTCAACCTTTAGTCGATAAAATCCTAAAAAGAATGGCTGGCTGGAGAGGCAAGCTCCTCTCCTATGCAGGAAGGATCCTTTTAATAAAAACGTGTTTAGCTAGTATTCCTATATACCTGCTATCCTTCTACAAGTTCCCAAAGCGGGCCCTAGATCTCATTAATACTCAGATGGCCCATTGCCTTTGGAATGATTTTGAAGGACATAGGAAATTACACTTGGCCAACTGGGGCCTAGTTTGCACCAAAAAAGAATTTGGTGGATTAGGAATTCCAAATCTTAGAGAAGTCAATCTCTGCATGTTAGGATCTTGGTTGAAAAGATACTGTCAAGATGATGGTAAAATCTGGAAAACCCTGATTGACCACAAGTATAGAACTAATTCGCCAAACATCTTCTACTGCAACTCCCAGAATGTGTCTAGATTCTGGAAAGGAGTTTTAGAAGTTGTTAAATCAATAAATTTTGGTTATAGGTGGATAGTTGGAGATGGTAGGAGAATTAGATTTTGGGAAGACACTTTGTTTGGCAATTCACCTCTAGCCACTCAGTTCTGGGGGGTCTACACCCTTTACAATGAACAGACCATCACTCTATCTGACGCCCTGGGATGGAGAGAACCTCAAACTTACTTTTAGAAGAAACTTCACTGACAACCTGATGGTGGACTGGAACACCCTGGTAGAGATAGTTAAAAGTACTAATTTTTCAGGTGACATGGACTCTCTAGTTTGGCAACTGGAAAATAAAGGAATTTATTCTTCCAGTTCACTTTATCACGTCATTAATTTCAGAGGGGTTATCCCTGTTTTTATCCCCTCTCTTTGGCAGATCTCTGTTCCGCCAAAGGTACATGTTTTCTTATGGCTCTTGTCGCATAATAAGATCTATACTCCTATATAGTATACGAATAGCCAGTCATACACACCGTTGGATCACTCCAATCAGACGGCTCATATTTATTGGCTTTGAGTAGATAACTATGTGGCCACATGTGAGCCGTTTGATAGCTCAATCTGACGGTTAAGGAAGTAGGGATTCGCCCCGCCATTGTACCGCCACCCCTCTCAATACTCTGTACAGTCGCAGGCCTGATGCTGCCAGGCTCTCGGGAATTTTCTAGCTAGCTCACGTGAGAGTGAGAGAGTGCTCGCAGAAGTACAGCATCAAGCGACAAGCGGCAACATTTTTTTTGGCCAAACGACCAGGCAACAGGATGGAGACGAAAGGGGCATACAACCTCGGTAAAGGCACATAAATAATTTATGGGATGAGAAAATCGTCTACCGTTACATGGACCAGATTGTATTTTCTCTTATAAATCTGACTCCGTGCTTATATGAGACAGATTTTACCTTAGGTTTTGCAAATACTTTTTATGTCTAAAACCGATCAATCAAACGTACCTACTCACAGTTCATAGTATGGATGAAGAACCTGCAAATTGGTATTTTTTATATATTTACAACACCATATCTAGATAGTACGATTTTTTTTTTCGAGAAACCTCTTGAAGAGGGCTGGACGTTCCTCCATTCCGTATAGATAGAATAGAGTTGACCCAGTTTATAAGGAAAATCGGACAAAAAAACCGTACAAGCTATACAATACCCTGTTTATGAGGAAAATAGGGCAAAAAACTGCACAGACGAGACGATTCGCCGTCCACA
Source organism: Puccinellia tenuiflora (assembly GCA_012064385.1). Taxonomy (NCBI): domain Eukaryota; kingdom Viridiplantae; phylum Streptophyta; class Magnoliopsida; order Poales; family Poaceae; genus Puccinellia; species Puccinellia tenuiflora. The sequence goes on along the minus strand of QRDG01002392.1, from coordinate 310,499 downwards.
CGACGCAAGTTGACAAAACGCCACAACACACACCACCTGTTCCGGGGCCGCCGCCCCGGCGTAGCAACCAGACCGGCCTTCGCATTGCCCGAAGACGATCCAGTCATGGTCGGCAAACCCCCTGCCCGTGCAGACTTCATCCAGGTTGCTACCAAATCTCACCTGTTCCGGGGCCACCGCCCCGGCGTAGCAACCAGATCGACCTTCGTATTGCCCGAAGACGATCCAGTCGGGCCGACGAACCCTCTGCCCATGTAGTCTTCATCCAGGTCGCCACCTAGACCCACGCAAGACAACAACCCTGCCTCATAGAACCGTCGCAGTGTGAGAGATCGAGGCCGCTGCCTCGACATCCACCACCGTCCAGGGCTGCCGCCATGGGATCCACCTACCCCGACCACAAAGCCATCCTGCCCATCTGTCGCGAATTATATTTACGATGAATCGAAAAAACTTAGTTGGTGTTTTAAATGTTGATATAGTTTTCAATAAACTCACTCACACTTAAAGTATTTTATTTGACTATAATTTTAGATTTCAGAGTTTTGCCATGAAGAAAGTAGCATTTACACCTATTTACTTTCACAACCACGTGCTTCTGTGATATTATCATATCGTCTAGACTCTAGACATGTGTTAAGAGAAAGCGCTCCCTTATGTGTGTGCGCATCTTTGCTTTGATTTTTTTTAGTAAATTTCACTAATTATCTTTGTTTTAACATGCGAAGCATGTACCCTTAACTAGTAATGACAAAGGACAACCTTAGGAAAAGACAAATCTTCAAACCTGAGGATTGCCTCTTCTGCTCTGAGAAAGAGTCTGTGCATCATTTACTCTTTAGCTGTGTGGTAGCCCGAAACACCTGGTCAATCGTTTCGGGTTTCTTTGCAGTGGACATTGGACATACTTATGAATCTGTAGCTCGATTTTGCCAATAATAGAAACTCTGCTCCAAATTCTATAGGTGCTGCTGTAATGTGGAACCTGTGGAAACTCAGAAATGACATGATCTTTAATGGTGTTTCCTGGCTATCAATCAAGCAGGTTTGGAGACGGGTGTACCAATCGCTGCAGAGCTGGAAGATCATCCTCAAGAAGGACTCAGTACCGCGGGTGGAAGCTTTCTCTCAGCTAATCCTGGAGATGCTCACGGATCCTCTTCGCCTGGGAAGTGGCTGACACCTGCTGATCTCCTGGATGACCTGAAGATTACATCCACCCCGGCCTCTCCTCACAGCCCCCCGCGGCCAGCAAGCAAGACAAGAGCGGCAGTCCTGAGTCCCATCTCCCCGCTGGATGCTGGTTCCGGGTCTCCGGGAAGTGTCGGGGCTATGAACCCCGGATGTCCCAAAGAAGCCTATTCCTTCAGTTCTAAATAGGCCGGCTGCACAAGTGCCGGCTGCGGCGTGCCGCCTGGAACCAGCCGAGTGAAGCGAGCCGCCTGCGTCTACCCGGAGGCGGACGACCGGCTAGGCTGAAGCCGGCCACACCAACCGACAGCTCCGTACGAGTGGGCCCGGACCGCGTAACCGCTCCATGTGAACAGTACCCCTTGTCGGGCATCTCCTGTACCGAATCATGACAACAAGCTCCAGCCGGCTTGTAACCGTAGTGATGTCATAGGGGCAAACCTGTAACTTCCCTGTAACCCAGAAACCCTAGCTGCTGCCTATATAAAGCATGCAGGGGCCTCCTGCGCGAGGGAGGTCACACAATCACACGTTGACGATACATACATGCAAACTCACACACTCACGTCGATCATCATCTTCAACCTCCAGCCGGCCAGGGCCTCCAGCCGGCTGACACCCGAAACAGCTCAAGGAGCACCTTTGTAGCCCGATTCTGAGATCAAGCAATAAGAACAAGAAGAGCAGGACGTAGGGGTGTTACCTCCACAGGGGGGCCCCGAACCTGGGTAACTAGCGTGTGTTTTGCGTGCTTGTTGCCCAATCCCGCGCGAGCATCCATCGTCGCCTGACCCACACTTCTTTCCATCTCTGATGGATATGCCGTGCAACCCACCACGACATTTGGCGCCCACCATGGGGCTCGNGGCCGCTAATCTAAGCCATGCATCATTCATGGTGGAAATTTACTTACATGCTATTTTGAACTCTCTGTGATACACCCTACAATAAAAAGCTATATCAAGTGGTAAATAAAGAGGGTGTTGAGGTTGTTCATTATGTTTGTTTGTCTTGTTGTTTTGATGTGGGCTTGATCCATATCATGGGACAAGAGGTACCCCAGTTGAGACTCTTGATGATACCATTACTACTTACAATGATAGATAACTTAAACTTGCTTTGTTTCCCAAGTTGAGTAATCATGGTGTAGGTACTTGTATTCAAGGGGCATGAGACATCTAACCTTTACTTTATCAAGGCCACTACTCATATTTGCTTTCACATGTAAACATTAATCATTCAAGATGCTATGATAGGGGAATGAGAGCTTTACACCAAGTATTACCATTGCAATCAATAACTTAAGTAGAATAGTTTGGAGGATTGATGAAACTTATGCATGTTTGACCTCTACTTATTTATATATCTTTTCGAAAGTGTCCACCTTTTATATTCAGATTTTCATCTACACTCTATGGACCTCAAGTATGCAAAAGTAAGAATGTCCATATTACTATCTTTTATGTTACACCTTGTGAACTATCATTGAACATCCTTGCATTGAATACTTGATATCACTTTATAAACTGTTTGCATATTGCTACTTCTTTGAAATAATGAATCATTTGACTTTATGTAGCAGTAGCATCATCTTTTATATCTATGTTGTGATTATATTGCAAAGTTCATGTTAGTTTTATCACTTTCCTACTCGAGGACGAGCATGAGTTAAGCTTGGGGATGTTGATGCATCTAAAATGCATACATGAACTTTGCACTATAATACTTATATTCCATTCATATTTGCATCATATAATGGGTATATTACTGTTATTTAATGATTTTTGGTAATTAATAATGATTTCCCCTTTTTATGGAATTAATCCTGCGCAGGCCAGAAAACCCCTATTTCTTTCTTTATTTGTTTCAGGACCTTAACTACGTCATAATGAGCTATAAATTTACGGGGGTCATTATTTTGGAAGGAGGAAGACATTGGAGCGAAAGAAGCAAGCGAAAGGAGGCCGGAGGGCCAAAATAGGGGGCCCCATGCGGCTACAGTACCAGGCCACATGGGCCCACCTAATTCAGACCTCGTGGCCCCGTTTGCGTAGATCCATCGCCCAGAAGCATCCTCGTGACCCAAAAACGCCTATATAAAGGGTCCCCCGATGTTCTTCAAAAGGAGAGTCGACACAGAAGAGAAACAAGAAACAGAGACCAGGAGGCTGCAGATTGGAGGGGGAAAACTTCGGCGGAGCCCTGCCGGAGAGGTCTCCTTCTTCTCCATCGACATCTCCACCGTCTCCATGATGAAGAGGGAGTAGTCCACCTCTGGACTATGGGTTTGTGGCAGTAGCATATGTATCTCTCTCTCTCTCTCTTGAGTTTCACTAATTAGCACCGTATGAGCTGCTGAACATGATTACGGTCACCGTTGTATTACCATTGTGGTGGATCTTTATATGAGTTAATATATGTTGAGATTGCAATGTTATATTTCAGTTATGAAAGTAGATGCATATTATGTACCCCGTTCTTGTATCCTTGTTATGATCAAGCATGTTTATGAGAGCGTGTGTGGGGGAACGTGTGCATTAGTTGGAGTAATGGGGGTGGTGAAGTGATAAGCTGACAACTTAATATCATGATCCATTGGGTGTTTACCTTACTTTGTTACCTCACTAGGGATAAACCAAAATACCATGTTATAGGGTAGGACGAGTGACATGCCTCTACCTAAGACTAGATCCATCATGTGTTTATTTTCACTTCATGTCATTAATCTTAAAGCTATACTCTGATGTTATCTTAATTACTAAGGTGCATGATTTAGTTCACATCTTGGTGGAGTATAAGTGAGACTAATAATCAAAAGGTCTCTATGTTAGGACGTGATGCCCATATAATTAGTAACATGTCATTAACCTTGTTTGCAATCTCATATGTTAAATTTATGTCTACTCATTTGCCACACTATATTAAAGAGAGAGTGCATGTGTGAAACCATGAACCCCGGTCCATTATTAATCATAAGAAACAACTTTCCAACCACTTTTAAGCATCTTTTACATTCAGCCATTTTAAAATCAGAAAATACAAAAACACTTTTACTTCTTGCATTCACATATAAAAACCCCAAAAATACCATCCATCATCATTACTATCATCCTTACATACTTATTCACCACCATTGCATTTTTATTTACTGTTTTGCATTCATTATCATCTTAATATCATTCTCACACCTTGTGCTTGACAACCACTTGGTGAGGTTGAGGGCACAAAGCAATCTATTTTGTTTGCAGGAAATCTAGAGAAGGACAAGAAGATAAAACCCACACTACTAATTCCCCGAGAGTTCAATATTAAACCCTCGAGTCATCTTCTTGGGGAAAAACTACCACTTCTACATACTCTGCACTTGGAGGCTCAACCTATCCCTAATATATTATCTTCCTTTCAGGGTATCAAGAGTACTTGTTGGCGGTGTTGAGGGAGAAGAACACTCTCATCAATCCCGTCATCACCACCCTGCCCGCATCATTTCATCAACATCAACAATTATGGAATTAAACAACAGGCATACCTAGCATTCGACTAAGAATGGCTAAGCATAGCTAAGCATATAAACAACAATTATAACTTGTTCTCAGGCCAACACATCAACCCTATGGTTCATAGGTAGGGATACATGTATTGGCTCGGGGAAAAACATGCATTCATAGGATACTCTAGTATTGACCAAAATTGACATTGGAATCGCATGCAATATTATGGTGGATAAAATAAGTTTATAAAGCAATTGGATGCTAGATGCCAAGAAGGTTAGGTTATCTCTTGCCTTGCTGCCGGGGCGTGTAGTACTGCTCGTCGGGGTAGGTAGAGGGACCCTCGACTCCAGAATCTATCGATACCCACATAATACAAAAGAACAAATAAATCACCCAAAGAAAAGGTGCAATGCACAATCACATGATGTCATGACAAGATTATGCAAAGCTATCATCATATGATTTATCTAACAATATTAATGGGGTGCCAAATAATTTGTGCAATTATTTGGAACCAACCCCATATTTAACTTAGTGTCCACATTGCTTATTATTTATTACATTACTAAGAAGTGGAGAAAATATGCATGAACATGACATGATTAAATAGGTTTTGTTCTTCCGATCATTTTGGTACCTTATTTGTAATTTTCCGAGTTTCGATGAATAAATAGTGAATTAATTAATTATTTGAATTTATTTCGTTTAATCATTTTAAGAATAACATCAAATAAATATTTGTGATCATGATGTGATTTTAGCATGGTTTTCTAGCATTTGAAGTGCTGATCACATTGATATTTTATTCATAATTTTTGGTTAATTATTTATCGAATTATGAATTTTCCCAATTTAGATATTAATTATACCATTTTAGGAATTCTTAAATAAGCAGCAAGAATATAATTTCAAAAGAATGTTACAATGATTCTAACATGTAGAGTTTGTTTTTCTGAACAATTTGGTATTTGATTTGTCGAATTTGAAGCATTATTCAAATAGTTATCTATTTAATTTTGTTTGTTTTCCAAAAAGGAAAAAGAAAAACTGCAAACATGCCGGCATTGTGCCGGCCAGGCCGGGCTGCAGGCCGGGTAAGGACCCGAAGCAGCCGGCCTCGTGACCGGCCCAGGCTGGGCGGTAGGCCGGGAGGGTGGCCGAAGCGGCCGGCCCACAGCCGGCCCAGGCCGAGAGCAAGGTCGGGCTCCTGCCCGAGCCAACCGGCCTCCTGGCCGGACAGGCCGGGGTCCAGGCCGGGGCACGGGGGCGTGTGGAGCGGCGACTGACGGTGAACGGCCGGCGACGACCCCTTTCCGGCGGCGCTCCGTGGGTACGAGTGCGTGCAAAAAGTGCGCGATTTTGGGCGGTCGCAGTGCGAGTGCTTGTAGACGGTGGGGCGGCGTAGGGCGACAGGCGTGTGCGCGACACGACATAGCCATGGCGGGCGGCCGGCGGCATCCCGCACGAATGCGAGGCCACAGAGGGGGAGGAGGAGAGAGGGGGTGTCCTGGAGATGCGCCGGCTCACCAGTGACGCGTGGCTGGCCGCGGGGTGGTCGGAGGAGGACAGGGGCGGCGGCAATCGTGCCCGCAGCGTGGCGGCCGAAGTCGGAGAGGACGCGAACGTCGATGTCGATGCGGGCAATCCCGCGGCAATTCCTGGCCCGAGGATGGAGAGGATGACGAGGCGAATCGTTCGGCGTGCTTGGCTGGCTCCGGGGAAGCTCCGGACGACGGCGATGCGACGGCGCGGCAGCGGCGCGCGTGCGGCTTCCTCCAGATAGGGTTAGGGTTTTTCGCGGGAGAGCGGAAGCAGGTGGAGGGGAATGGTGCGGGAGAGGCAGGGTGTCGTGGGGGGGGGGGGGGGCTCTTGACCAGCAGGGGAGCAGGTGAGCATGGAGTCATGGAGCGGCCGGCATGGCGCCAGTGCCGTCCCGGCATAGTGGGGAAGAGAAAGAGAGGAGAGGCTGATAGGGGGGCCCCCTGTCAGAATTTTAAACTTTTTCCCTTTTCCTTTTCAAATACAAAACCAGGAGCACTGTATTGATTTTATTCAGGCCCTAAATAAATTTTATAAAATCAGGGAAAATTCACAGAGGCTCCCCATAACTTTTAGCACCTCCACAAAAATTGGTGCCCCAAAATAAATTGTTTAGATTCACCTTTATTCAAATGTTGCAATATGATCATTTTTGATAAATTGCAAAAATGCATTTTATTGGAGCACTTAAACACTTTCAAAAATAGTATAAATATTCATGGAGGCTCTCAGAATAATATGGGAGCACCCCATGATTTTATTTTGAATTTTTGGAAAGGTTTTGCTTGTTTTCAAAATAGGATTTGAATTGAACCAATTTTGGATTCTCAATTTCATTTCTTATTTGGCAATATTTAGATTTTGAGAATTGGCTATAAAATGCAAACTTGGAACTTTCTAAACAATTTGGAAGTCCAAGAATGATCTGTTGGTCCAAGTTAAACAATTGCATTGGTTTGGATGTTTGGGAAGTTTGCTTCCCCATTTTAATTGGGTTCAAAGTGAAATGTTAGAAGTAGCAATTTCATATGGATGCTATGATGCAAAGCAAGGAAGCAAAAAGTGAAAAATTCTTCGTATTTTTCAGTACAAAGCTGGGGCTGTTACAGCGGTGCATCCAGCGGGAAGGCGAGTCCACTCGCAAGTGGTACAACTGCGTCGCCGATCTCATCAACTCGTCAGAGAATCTAAGTGTCGACACGGTGCACTCGCACCTCGCCGACAACACTAACTTCGCCGACCTCCGCGGAAAGCTCAAGCGCACCAAGAAGCATGGCATGAGCATGAGCGAGCTGATGACAATCATTCACAAGTACGCTGAGTCGGACCCGACGAAGGACGACTCGGGAGAAGACGAAGACGGGAAGTCCATGGGGAAGAATGGCAAGGGTGGCTCAAGGAGTGCCACCAAGCGAAAGATCGGCGACGGCTCGGAGCTGGTAGCCGCCACTGCCAACGGGCGAGGTTTCAAGAGCCCACGCACTAGCCTCCCACGTAAAAATTGGACGGCTAAGGAGATCCTGTCCCAGCCGTGCAGGTGGCACAGCCGCCCTGACAAGCCGGCGAAACACACCACCAACGAGTGCGACATGACCTCCGACATCGTCAAGGCCAAGGCTGCGGAGAACCAAGGAGGCGACCGTGACAAGCCTGACGCCAAGCATCATGGATCCAGGATGCCCCCGACCAGCGGCGCCTTCCACACCTTCGTGGGACTCGATACGAAGCGTGACGAGAAGGTCATCAAGCATGCCGTCCACGTGACCGCGCCAGATGTCCCACAATGGTTGAACTGGTCGGAACTTGCGATCACCTGGACTCGCCAAGACCACCTGCCGCAAGTTGACTACCCTGGCAAGTTTGCCCTGGTAGTTGCCCCGCAAGTCAACGGCTACATCCTCACCAAGACCCTCATGGACGGAGGGAGCAGCATCGACATCCTCTACTACGAGACCTTTCGACGGATGAAGCTCTGCAATTCGGCATTGCAGCCCTCCAACACCACCTTCCACGGCATTGTCTGCGGTAGGAAGGCTCACTCCATGGGTCGCGTCGTCCTTGATGTCGTCTTCGGCAGCAAAAAAAAAATTTCGCCTTGAAATTTTTTGTTTCGAGGTGGTGAACTTCAAGAGCGCCTATCACGCCATCTTCGGCCGACCCGCCTTTGTGAAGTTCATGGCACGTCCCTGCTATGCATAACTGAAGCTGAAGCTGCCGGGTCCCAATGGAACCATCACGGTCTCCGGCAATGTCGACAAGGCGATCGAGTGCGAGAAGGGCAACGCGGTCTTCGTCGAGTCGGCCATTGCTAGCGAGGAGCTAGAATGGCTCAAACTGCAAGTCGACCCGGATGACATCACCATGCTCAAGAAGCTGACGCTCGAACCTCGCGACAAGTTCCAAGCCGCCCAGGAAACCAAGCGCATTGCCTTGGTCGAGGGTCATTCATCCAAAACAGCCATCATCGGGGCCAACATGGACCCTGCATAGGAAAGCGCGCTCTGCGACTTCCTTCGTGAGAATCGGGACATCTTCGCATGGAAGCCATCTGACATGCCGGGAGTCCCGAGGGAGCTCGCAGAGCACCAGCTCAACATCGACAAGAACACGAGGCCTGTCAAGCAGGCCTTGCGCCGCTTCAATAATGAACAACGCAAGGCTATCGGTGAAGAGATAGCCCGGCTCCTAGCTGCCGGGTTCATCGCCGAAGTTTTCCGCCCGGCATGGTTAGCGAACCCCATCTTGTCGCTGAAGAAGAACGGGTCCTGGAAGATGTGTGTGGACTACACCGGCCTCAACAAAGCATGCCCAAAGGACCCCTTTGCCCTGCCCCGAATCGACCAGCTCATCGACTCAACGGCTGGCAGCGAGGCGCTCTGTTTCCTCGATGCCTATTCCGGGTACCATCAGATAAAGATGGCCCTGGAAGATCAAGAGAAGTCATCCTTTATCATGCCCTATGGCGCGTTTTGTTATGTCTCCATGCCTTCCGGGTTGAAAACGCCAGGGCAACCTACTAGCGGTGTATACAAAACTGTCCGCACGACCAGATAGGCTGCAATGTCCACGCCTACGTGGACGATATTGTGATCAAGTCGAAGACCAAGGCTGACTTTATTGCCGATCTGACAGAGACATTCAGCAATCTCCGCAGATACAACATGCGGCTAAACCCCGAGAAATGCATCTTCGGGGTACCAGCCGGAAAGCTGCTCAACTTCGTTGTCTCCTGATGTCTACTACGCGCTTCTATTCTTATAGACAGTGTTGGGCCTCCAAGTGCAGAGGTTTGTAGGACAACAACAATTTTCCCTTAAGTGAGTAACCCAAGGTTTATCGAATCCACGGGAAGAAGAGGTTGAACGTTGATAATCCCCAAGAGCAAGGAATCACTGTAGCACAATTCGATAAATATTTGAGTGTCGAACCCACGAGGAGCTGAAGGTAAACTATCTATTCTCTAAAGCTCTATGACCCTCTTATATGGCCTTTTATGCAAGCAACAAATTTGAGTATGAAAGGAACTAACTAATGGAAGCAAGTGATGTGGAGTAGGTTTATCTAGCAACAAGTTTCTTAGAGCAAGTTTTCTAATGCAAGTTTCTAAGAGCAGTAAGTAGCAAGGATCTCAAGTAGCAAATATCTCAAGGGAGCGAATGTTCTGGCAATTGTTATTTTATTCGTGTGGTTGTCACAATTAGTGAAGCACATGTTTTAGTCTTAATTGTTTCTTCTAGGGGGGAGCCATAAATAGTTGTAGCCAAGTAAATGAGCAAATTACACAACTCTTATGATGGATCTCATGGCCAATTAAATGTGCAGCACAAGAATTATTAAGACATAATTGTCCCACCATAGCCTTAAGTTCTAGGGTCTCCCATATATCCCCCAATAGAGTAACTTCATGATTCGATCTCGGGTTTACTTGTCCTCCCAAGTCCTCCTCACTCCATTACCTTACCGGTGATCACCTTACATGCATTCCCCAACATATGCGTGCACCATACATTGTACATCAAGACAATCATAAAAGATAACAAAACTTGTATGCAACCAATCAACGAACTATTTCACTAATGCCATGAACAAATCACTTCTCAAACATAGATGGAGAGACACTATAGATCGCGGGAAAAGTATATTGCATCATACATCATGTTTGCCAAGAGTTTACAGTGGAGAGATGGAGATGATCTTGCTGTAGATGTTGATGATGATCATGCCGGGGGGGTTTGGAGCCCTCCGGAGGTGGATTCCGACGACGTTCCCCCCTCCGATCTTCTGCGGCTGTAGCCTTTTATCTCTCTGTTTCTGGTTTTATGTTTCTCCGCTGCCTCCTCCTGGAAAACGTCGGGGGACTATTTTTATAGTCGTTTTTAGGTCACGAGGAAGCTTCGGGAAGAAGGATCGACGCAAACGGGGCCACGAGGGCCAAAAGCGGTGTGCCCACGCGGCCAGGTACAGGGGCCGTGTGGGGCACCCTCTTTTGCCCCTCCGGCCTCCGTTTGCTTGCTTCCTTAGCTCATAGGTCTTCCTCCTTCCAAAATAATGATCCCCGTAAATTTGCAGCTCATTATGACGTCGTCAAGGCCCTGAAATAAATAAGGAAAGAAATAGGGGTTTTCTGCCAGCGCAGGATTAATTCCATAAAAAGGGGAATCATTATTAATTACCAAAAATCATTAAATAACAGTAGTATACCCCTTATATGATACAAATATGAATGGAATATAAGTATTATAGTGCAAAGTTCATGTATGCATTTTATATGCATCAACATCCCCAAGCTTAACTCATGCTCGTCCTCGAGTATGGAAGTGATAAAACTAACATGAACTTTGCAATATAATAACAACATGGATATAAAAGATGATTGCTACTGCTACATAAAGTCAAATGATTCATTATTCAAAGAAGTAGCAATATGCAAACAGTTTATAAAGTGATATCAAGTATTCAATGCAAGGATGTTCCATGATAGTTCACAAACTGTAACATAAAAGATAGTAATATGGACCACATGTATGCAATATGATAAGTAAGAACATCCTACATAGGTCATACAGTGAAGATGAAAATCTGAATATAAAAGGTGGACACTTTGGAAAAGATATATAAATGAGTAGAGGTAAAATATGCATAAGTTTCATCTATCCTCCAAACTATTCTACTTAAGTTATTGATTGCAATGGTAATACTTGGTGTAAAGCTCTCATTCCCCTATCATAGCATCTTGAATGATTAAAGTTTAATGTGAAAGCAAATATGAGTAGTGGCCTTGATAAAGTAAAGGTTAGATGTCTCATGCCCCTTGAATACAAGTACCTACACCATGATTACTCAACTTGGGAAACAAAGCACGTTTAAGTTATCTATCATTGTAAGTAATAATGGTATTATCAAGAGCCTCAACTGGGGTACCTCTTGTCCCATGATATGGATCAAGCCCACATCAAAACAACAAGACAAACAAACATAATGAACAACCTCAACATCCTTTTTATTTACCACTTGTTATAGCTTTTTATTGTAGGGTGTATCACAGAAAGTTCAAAATAGCATGTAAGTAAATTTCCACCATGAATGATGCATGGCTTAGATTAGCGGCCCAGGTTTCTCTCTAACCATTTATACAAACTCATTTAAACTTACTCTATTTCCACATTATTTCACCATGATAGGCATCCATAAACAAAAGTACATGATATCAACTAAATAAATGATGGAACATGTTGAAAGCTTTGCATGTGACAACACATATGGGCTAACTCCCAACCTTAAACATTTATGAAGCCACTATCATCATAATATTAATCACAATGGTTCATGTTTATTAAATGCAATAAAATTAAAGTGTGCATCAAGTTCGCGAGAGCTTTTTAACCAACTTTTCCCATTACAATAAATAACATAATCATTTTCATTTAGAGGCATAGATAACACAAATAACATGATAAACATATTTGGAATAGCATAAAGCTAATAGGTAGATATGGTGGACTCACTGGAAAAACTTTGGTTGAAGGTGTTGGAAACAAGTTTTTACTTGTTGGAATTTTTGGGCTAGCAAAAGGGAGAAAGATGACCATCTAGATGCTTGAATGAGTGTCCATAGAACTAACTAATTCATGTCAAACAAGGTGAAATAACATACAACATCAAAACATGAATAAAAGATAGCTCATGATAAAGCATTTGCAAATTATTAGTCATAAAGAAGCTCATGAATCATGCAACTATATGTGTCATTAAAAATCAACTTAGACATCCCTTTTCCCAATACAATAAAAGCATGCAAGATATTTCAACCCATATTTTGAGTATCTCTTTCATATATAAATGATAGTGTGGTGGTCTCACAAAATAAAAATCAAAGCAAAAACAAACAAAAAGACGCTCCAAGTTTATGCGATAAAGTGTATTGATAAAAAAATAGAAGTTAGACGTGTGCAAACGGAGAGTGTGTAGGTCTAGTGGGGATCTTCTCACATCCCCAAGCTTATGGTTTTCACCATCCTTTGGATAACTCATGGTGCATATCTTCCAATCCCTGTGAAAAAACTTCAAAATACTGTTTCTCCCATTTCTTTTCTGTGGGGTGACGTTAGTAGAGATAAATAAATAGGTTTCTTGCTGCATATAATCCATGGACTAAAATACATATGAATGTCTAGAAAGTTTATAATGTTGTATTCCTACTCATATACTCAATTGGATCAAAAAGATTCAACTTAAAGTTCAAAACAAGCATAAAACAATACGGGACCGAATCTGTCCAAAAAAACAACAGCAGCAAAACGTATTTTTCTGTCCTACTTAAACTCGTAGAAAAATTATGAAAAAAAAATTGAGGCATAAAGAGGATGAAAAGTTGCAGTTACATTTAAAATATCAGCTCATTCGGAGTTACAGAATAAAAATGAAAAATCAAACCGTGCACAGACTTCGTGCAGGAATAAATTCTCCGAATAGAAATAGCAACTTTGTCAAACCAAAATGGGTAAAACTTGGCACTTTATTAAGAATTCCATAAACTAAGCTAAGAAAACATTCTCTTGTTACATCAAGAGGACACAAAGAAAATCAAAAGTAAAAACAACCGGGTTGCCTCCCGTAAAGCGCTTTCTTTATAGCCACATAGCTAGGCTTACTTACTTGGTATCAAGATGGTTGGAGTGAGGTGGCTTGGCATCCCCAAGCTTAAATTCTTGTATGTAGGGTGATCTTAGGGGTTACATCCCCAAGCTTGAGTTTTTGTCCCTCTTGATCTTGTTCATCACCCTCAACTCTTCCACTTGAAAGTTTATCTCACACAAAACTCATCATAAACTTGATTAGAGGGGTTAGTGCCTTCATAAATTAAATCCACATAGGTACAGCAAAGACATATCATGAATTGATTATAAATATTAGCTACTGTTACTATGGTTGTGTAATGCTCCTTGATCAAAAGAACCGCACAAAACACAAGTAATGAGAGCAATGCGAAATAAAGACAGAATCTGTAAAAAACTGGACAGCCCGTAAAGAGTGAATTTTCAGAGGCACTTACGTTGCTTAAACCAAAAAACTTTGAACTAATGAATTGTGTATTAATATCTGAAGATTTCTGTCTTAAAATATCAAGTAAATATTCCTCATCTGTGATTTGTAACAATTTTCGCAGTGAAGCTCAGGAATCTGTTTTCTGGACAGCAAATCACTATTGTTTAATCCTGCCTCTCAAAAGAGGTTATTCTTGCCTTTTAAGATGAAAAACAAGATACAAACGTGATGTCACTCTTTTTATTTGGTTTTAGCTTTGGTAAAAGTTTTAATTATAGGGAATTTGCAATGGTTACATTGGCATGAACAACACATGTTCAAGGTCGACCCCAACTTCTCCATTACTCATCCTTCTCATTTACTTTCCCAAATTTTATGTTAAGTGAAAATCTTAAACTAATTGTTAGAAAACAGTAGTAAAGTTCTTTTACATGTTGTAAGGATATAAGGGTGTGCTCAAACTGAATAGGACATTAAAGCATAAGGAACACACCACAAAATATTAAACCATTAACTTTTAAGTCTAACTCTTTTCCTATGCATTGGCATTTTATATATGAATAAATAACAACAAATTTGAGGTAACCAATGCATTTTAAATAACATAGAAACATAAAGGGGATTCTTATCTCTTCCTCTCTCATAATAGTTGCAAGCATTAAAGTTAAACATAACCACATAGTTTTGAATAGAATCACCATATAAAGACTTATCATCTAATGAGCATAATGGATCATCAAAATAAATTTTCTCTTCCAAACTTGGGGGACTAAAGATATCATATTCATCAAAACAAACTTCCCCAAGCTTAAGGTTTTCCTTAGCATTAGCAATAAAGGTGTTCCAAGAATTAGTACTACAAACATGATTGTTATGCAAATAAAATTTAATTTTCTCCTCAAACACTTCATGTCCTAACTCAAGATAGATATTATATAGTTCTATAATTGTTTGGTTGTTTTCCATTTTATATTTTTTGTGTGTTTTTAAATATATGTGTTAGTATGCAATGCAAACAAGAATAAAAGTTTAGCACAACGCTTCCCGGCAACGGCGCCAGAAAAGTACTTGATAATCCCCAAGAGCAAGGAATCACTGTAGCACAATTCGATAAATATTTGAGTGTCGAACCCACGAGGAGCTGAAGGTAAACTATCTATTCTCTAAAGCCCTATAATCCTCTTATATGGCATTTTATGCAAGCAATAAATTTGAGTATGAAAGGAACTAACTAATGGAAGCAAGTGATGTGGAGTAGGTTTATCTAGCAACAAGTTTCTTAGAGAAAGTTTTCTAATGCAAGTTTCTAAGAGCAGTAAGTAGCAAAGATCTCAAGTAGCAAATATCTCAAGGGAGCGAATGTTCTGGCAATTGTTATTTTATTCGTGTGATTGTCACAATTAGTGAAGCACATGTTTTAGTCTTAATTGTTTCTTCTAGGGGGGAGCCATAAATAGTTGTAGCCAAGTAAATGAGCAAATTACACAACTCTTATGATGGATCTCATGGCCAATTAAATGTGCAGCACAAGAATTATTAAGACATAATTGTCCCACCATAGCCTTAAGTTCTAGGGTCTCCCATATATGCCCCAATAGAGTAACTTCATTATTCGATCTCGGGTTTACTTGTCCTCCCAAGTGCTCCTCACTCCATTAACTTACCGGTGATCACCTTACATGCATTCCCCAACATATGCGTGCACTCATACATTGTACATCAAGACAATCATAAAAGATAAGAAAACTTGTATGCAACGAATCAACGAACTATTTCACTAATTCCATGAACAAATCACTTCTCAAACATAGATGGAGAGACACAATAGATCACGGGAAAAGTATATTGCATCATACATCATGTTTGCCAAGAGTTTACAGTGGAGAGATGGAGATGATCTTGCTGTAGATGTTGATGATGATCACGCCGGAGGGGGGTGGAGCCCTTCGGAGGTGGATTCCGGCGCCGTTTCCCCCCTCCGATCTTCTCCGGCTGCAGCCTTCTGTCTCTCTATTTCTTGTTTTGTGTTTCTCTACCGCCTCCTCCTGGAAAATGTTGGGGGACTATTTTTATAGTCATTTTTAGGTCACGAGGAAGCTTCGGGAAGAAGGATTGACGCAAACGGGGCCACGAGGGCCAAAAGAGGTGGGCCCACGTGGCCAGGTATAGGGGCAGCGTGGGGCACCCTCTTTTTCCCGTTCGGCCTCCGTTTGCTTGCTTCCTTCGCTCCTAGGTCTTCCTCCTTCCAAAATAATGATCCCCGTAAATTTGCAGCTCATTATGACGTCGTTAAGGCCCTGAAATAAATAAGGAAAGAAATAGGGGTTTTCTGCCTGCGCAGGATTAATTCCATAAAAGGGGAAATCATTATTAATTACCAAAAATCATTAAATAACAGTAATATACCCCTTATATGATGCAAATATGAATGGAATATAAGTATTATAGTGCAAAGTTCATGTATGCATTTTATATGCATCAAACGTATCCTCTCTTAAGCAACCCTGAAATTAAGATACAAGAAGTCTCTTGTGTCCCCAACACACCTAATACAATTGTCAGTTGTATAGGTGCACTAGTTTGGCGAAGAGACGGTAAAATACAAGTGATATGGATGGTAAAGGGTGAATTTGTAATTCTGTAATAAAAATGGCAGTAAGCAAACATGTAACAAAAGTGACTAGAAACGGTGTTTCGATGATTGGAAACAAGGCCTAGGGATCCTACTTTCGCTAGGGATCTCTCTCAACATGTTAGCACAACTGAAAGCATGCAAATGCTACTCGAAATTATCCTTCTCCTTGATATAACAAGGGTATTATGCGTAGGGCTACAAAAGCACACCTCAAAGTCTTAGTAAACAAACACCACAATTCCACAAAGAATAAACATGGTAAATATCACTCTAGATAATATGTCAATGAGTCACACGCGCGCTCCGTATGTCACCAAGGATTTGTGTTGTCACAACTCCGGAAATTATACTAGACAAACCAATTGAGTAGAATAACATTACATAAGAATTCAGCCGTACTAACAATGCTCACGATCACATAAAGATCACACCATGGGAGAGAGAGATAACCACATAGCTATAGTAGAGCCCTCAGCCTCGATGAAGAACTACTCCCACTGCATCACGGGAGGCAACGACGGCGATGAAGATGGCTCCGGGGGCAATTCCCAATCCCGGCAGGGTGCCGAAACAGGAACTTTTGTCCCCCGAATTAGGGTTTTGGTGATGGCGGTGGCCTCAGATGTATTCTGGAAATATGGTCGACGCCTCCTCAGTTTTTAGGTCAGGAGTGAATTTATAGGCGAAGAGGCAACGCGAGCGGGTCAGCGAGGCGACCAGGTGGGGTCCAGGCACGGTTGACCTTGGGTTGCGCCTAGGGGCCTCCTGGAGGCTGTGGGCCTCCCCCAGACTTGTCCTTCTGGCTCCCGAGGTCTTCTGGAGAAATAGAATTTCTGTAATTTTTTCAGATTTTTCCGAGCACTTTGGATTTCGGACCTTTTCTGCAATGCACAGACATAATAAACAGAAACTGGCACTGGGCATCTTGTCAATAGGTTAGTACCATAAATCATGCCAAAATGATGTAAAACATTATTAAAAACATGTGACAATGATATGTAACTAAGCATGGAACATAAAAAATTATAGATACGTCGGAGACGTATCAGCATCCCCAAGCTTAACTCCTGCTCGTCCTCGAGTAGGTAAGTGATAACAAAATAATTTTTGAAGTGACATGCTACCAACACAATCTTGGTCAAGTAATCATGTAAAGCATATGAAATGAATGCATTGATCCAAAACAAAGGTTCATTGAATGAAACAAACAATGATTAACTAGGTGTAACATCTAAGCAAGAATTTACTAGAAAAGAGTGCTTTGGAGATTTAAAAGTATAACACTTGACAATGATTGATATCTCACAAAGCAATATTAGTTCAACAAATGAGTTTGGCCAACACAAAGGAAGATTTAAGTTTTCAGCATAAAGCTTCAACTTGCAACTTGTTTATCTCAAGATAAAGTCAATACAAAGTTTTCACAGTTAAACACAAAGATAACATGAAGTAAAACATGAACCAAAGTTGATATCAAGTGATTGCTTGAGGGGGTTAAGAAGGAAGAGGAAGACTGACTTAACATAAAAGTAAAAGAAAGGCCCTTCGCAGAGGGAAGCAGGGATTAATCATGTGCTAGAGCTTTTTATTTTTGATAGAAGTAAAACAATTTTGAGACAGGCAAGCTTTCGTAATAGACTTCACAAAAAAGATACTAGCTAGTCCCCCATAACAAGCAAGGCTTTTAGACTTGTGAGAGCGGCTAGTTTTAGAGGAACGAGTACATTCCTCTTTCTCCTTTGTTTCACCACTAACCAATGTTTGAGCTGATTTCTCAGATTTTCATTGTGCGGAGAAGAATGGTGAGTTATATTTATATTTTGCTTAAGGCGCTCTCGGGTTGATTCAAGTGAGTACGTAAACCATCAACATCGGGTGAAAGGGGGAAAATGACCTTGCTTGTCATAGGTTATAACCAACTTCTTACTGCTTCCTCATGAGCTTAAAACATGGGCACAAAAAGGAGAATTTTGAATATTTTAAAGATAGCACATGAAAATTTTACTTGGAGTGGCAGGGAAATACCACATGTAGGTAGGTTTGGTGGACACAAATGGCAAAGATTTTTGGCTTAGGGAGTTGGATGCACGAGAAGTATTCCCTCTCAGTACATAGTTTTTGGGCTTAGTAGGATATCAAGCAAACACATAACAACAACTTCATTCAATGAATGACTACAAATATAAATCATGCATAACCACTAGACTTCACACTGTCTAGCTTGTTAGCCAAACCAACTCGTTGCAAAAGAATATCTAGACTTTGAGAACTACCAAGCAGGACAAGCATCACAATTTTAAAGCCTTACGGTAGTTCTTTACTAATCTATTCTTACTAAATGATCCACAAGTTTAAGCATTAATCTATTTCATATCTCTAAACAATTGACAAATATCAAAGATTCAAGACAAAGATCTACAATATTATGCAAGCACTTTTCTCACTTCCTACATGATAATTTCTTTTCAACCAAACATCAATCAACTCTCCAAACAAATATAAGTGAAGCAAGAGAGTACTTTCTATAAAATAACTAATAGCTCTGAACAAGAGATACGTAAAAAACAAGAGATAGAAGCTAAAAATAACGAAAACCGAATACTCAAAATATATAAGTGAAGCACAAGAGTATTCTACGAAAAAGCGGAGCGTGTCTCTCTCCCAAACAAGAATAATAGGATCCAACATTGATATGACCAGAGAACAAAACACAAACAAACTGAAAGTAAAAACAATCTGACGCTTCAAGAACAACACATAATGTGTAAAGGAATAAAAATATAGTACCATGAGAGAAACCGATGATTGTCAATGAAGAAGGGGATGCCTTGGGCATCCCCAAGCTTAGATGCTTGTGACTTCTTGAATATTTCAGAGGAGGGTCCATGGGGAGCCTCCCCAAGCTTAGGCTTTTGTTCCTTCTCGATCTTCCTTCATCACCTCGCACTTGGATACTTGAAAACTTCCTTCACGCAAAACTTATAGCAACTTCATTATGGGGTTAGTCCACAAAAACAAAATCCTCCTTCGGTTCCAAAGCACATATCTACAACTCATTTTTTTTACAACATTAGCTACTGTCACAAAGGTCTAAGTAAAGCTCTAGCATTGAAAAAGCTTCACTTTGCCCGCAAAAAAAGCAATGCAAAACTGAGGACAGAATCTGTCAAAAACAGAAGAGACTATAAAGATGAATTTTTTCGAGGCACTTCTGGACCTCAAATCAGAAAACTTAAAACTAGACACTACAAGAAATATGTTTGTTTATGACTTTTTGATAATGACCATGGAAAAATTGGTCATAGAATTATGACCAATTTGAACCACTTGGTCGTAAGCTGTTTTGGAGGGTACAAACCCAAAAATATAACGACCAAATTTCTTAAAAAAGTCATAATCTCATTACATGAATTGGTCATAATTCAGACCGCACTAGCCCATGACATTTTTTTCTAGCAGATTACGACCAACTTAAATGGTCATTCGAAATAGTTGATAGCCAACTCAGCAGTCTTGCCTACGTGTTAGTGCTTAGGTGTCATTTTCGCTTACGTGTCACTACTCAGCCATGGTTTTGAACTCGCTGAAATGTGGGACCCATTGACAGGAGGGGCACATTCGGATTATGACCAACTTAAATGGTCATTCGAAATAATTGATAGCCAACTCAGCAGTCTTGCCCACGTGTCAGTGCTTAGGTGTCATTTTTGCTTACGTGTCACTACTCAGCCATGGTTTTGAACTCGCTGACATGTGGGACCCATTGACAGGAGGAGCACATTTTGACTCGTTGACTAATCTGGACAGTGGGGCCCATTTTCATGAGAAGCACACCCATTGACTTTAAACTAATATATGACAAGTGGGACCCGTGGGTATGCCATGTGGACCAACAAGCTGCCATGACACGTGGGTCCCGCAATCCAGCCTGACATGTGGGACTCACCCCCACCCCTCCACCAGAAATGTGGATCCTCGCCCCACCCCGCATGACGCATGGGACCGCCACACATGGCGTGACAAGGCAGAACATGCTACCTCCCGCTCCAACCAATTATGGAGTAAAAATGGAGAGCGCGGAATCAAACTCAAGACCTCCACTTTCATCTTCGCACAACAAACTATCGGGCCACAAAGTACATGACGCATCATATGACCTTCAAACGTATTTAATGATAACGCGTGCTGATGGGCCTGGGCCTGGGCCTAGGTGGGCGAGGCACCTATTGTTTTTCTTTCAGCTCTTTTGCTGGCCGAGTGGGCTGTTTCCAGTGGGCCGGTGCGCTGCAGGAAATGGGCCGATCAGCTTGGATCGCTGGGTTGTTGGCCTGGCCGGATCGGCTACTTTTGTTTCTCTTTTATTGTATAAATTTTGATTTTCAATTTTAAATTCAACCAAATAAAAATTTCTGATAAACCTTTCCCAAGATATTTACTGTATTCCAAGTTTTTTCTAATTTTTCTCAAAACTAGGTCACATATAATGACACATTCCGAAGGATTTCCATTTTTTTGAATTCTTTATGCTGATTTCAAAATGCGATCAAAATTGACGATAGGACAGTTGGGTTGAATCTTGAGAAAATCTTGGTGTATCTATTATAAAATAGATACTTATGTACCTAAAAATATTTTTTCAGAGAATCACAAGCAAACTACAAAGCACCTGTAGTTCAAAATTGACTCGCTTCCTTCCGAATCGGCAGAAATTTGTCTTTTTTACGAGACAAAGACGGAAAGCTTTTGACACACAACCATTTGGTTATTTATACATAAAATATGGTCTAATATTATTACAAACTTTTGTGGTTCAAATTTTCAACATAGGTTTGGTAGGTGCTTCACAAAACAACCCATTTTTTGCACTAGAAAAATGAAAAATGATTTTTTTTGTATAAAGAAAATGAAAACTTTCTTTGGCAACAATGTTCTCCATTACAAGATGCATGCTTGTGCACAATATGGGCACATTTTAACAAACTATGCGATGAATGTCGCCATAACATTCGTCATTTGGCCTGAAAGCCATGAATCTTCGGACATGGTAGCTCATTTCTGAAAAGACATTTTCAAGATATTTGCCGTATTCTAAGTTTATTATTTTCCCTCAAAACTAGGTCACATATAATTACACATTGTGAAGGATTTCAATTTTTTTGACTTCATTTTAGTTCTTTATCTCGATTTCAAAATGCGCTCAAAATTGACGACACGGCCGTTCTTTGTCAGGGGTTGAATCTTGCAAAACTATTGGTACATCCTCAAACTTATGTACCTAAAAATGATTTTCTCAAAAAATCATGAGCAAACTAGGAAGCACCTGTAGTTCAAATTTTACCCGATTTCAACAGAATCGGCAGAAATTTGTCTTTTTTATGAGAGGTAGATGCAAACCTCTTGGCACACAACCATTTGGTTATTTGTACATAAACTATGGTATAATATTTTTAGAAATTGGTGTGGTTCAAATTTGGAACATATTTTTGGTAGGTGCTTGATACGTCGCAAATGTATCTATTTTTCCAAACACTTAGCTATTATTTTGCCTCTGATTATTAATGAATTTGTTTGGAACTAATCCGAACTGACGCTGTTTTCAGCAGAATTGCATTTGGTGTCTTTCTTTTGTGCAGGGTTCACAAGTTCGCGGAAAATTCCAGAAAAATTATAAAAAGGATTTTTTAAGAAGAATAAGCCTCGGAAGCGAAAGACCCCGAAGGGGGGCCACCCCAGGAGCAGGGGCGGGCCCCACCCACGGGTGGACCCTAGGCCGCGGCAGGGGGCGCCCCTGCCCCTGGGACCTCCTCTGGCGATCCCCCTTCTCTTATAAGCTCCCTCTCGACCTAAAACGACGGGCGCCCGAACACTTTTTCCAGAAACCTTACGGAGCTCCGCCGCCATCATGAACCCTAAATTCGGGGTCCAGGATCGCTATTCCGGCATCCTGCCGGAGTGGAGATCGCCGCCATCGTCACCGCCAACGCCTCTCCATCAACCATCCATGTCGTCCCCCTCCATGTGTGAGTAGTTCCCTGCTGTAGGCAAGGGGATGGAAGTGATTGAATAAGATTGCTCATGTAATTCGATGCCAAATTGTTAGGGAACGATGCCTAGTATCCTCTATTTGTGTTAATCATCGTTGGTGCAACTAGTTATGATTAATGCTTGTCACTTTGGGCCCGGGTGCCATGTTTTCAGATCTGAACACTTATGTTTGCATGAGTATAATTGTTGTTTGGATCCTATCTACTAGTTGTATGCACTTGTTGTCAACCGGAACCGGAGACCCCGAGTGACAGAAACGGGGACATCGATGGGAATGGTTGGCAACTCGAGGGTTACATGTATTCATTGTGTGTTAATGCTTTGATCCGGTGTTCTATTAAAAGGAACACCTTAATTGCCATTTTTTCCTTAATTGGCCCGGCTGAAACCGGATGGCAGGACAAAAGATGCCGTGTAAGTTCTTATTGTAAGCACGTACGGCTAAATTAGGAATACATGCCTATGACTGTTTGATACTTGGATGCTATTTATATATTTATTTGCTTCGTGCTTAGTTATGTTCATTTCATGAGCTATCTTATTCATGCAACGCTCGTCTATCTATCCCTATGCATACGGTGTTTTAATCCCGCTGTTTACAATCATTACTTTTACCGTCATCATTGCTGTCTTTATTTTATTACCGCTGCTACTATTCTACTGCTGCCATCAAATCACTGTTACTACTGATAAATTGCTTCGAGAGAAATCCTTTTCAGGTGTGGTTGAATTGACAACTCAACTGCTAAGGCTTATAAATATTCTTTGGCTCCCCTTGTGTCGAATCAATAAATTAGGGTCAAACTACCCGCGAAGACTGTTGCGATCCCATACACTTGTGGGCCATCAAGACTATTTTCTGGCGCCGTTGTCGGGGAGCATAGCTCTATTTATAAGTTCACCTGGGAGTTTTTCTGTCTGCTGCAATTTACTCTTCATCATGAAGGGTAAGCGAGATCCTAAGTTTCCAATACTACCTTCCACCACAAGGAAAGGTACTGCTCTGAACATTAAAGCTATTCTTGATTCACCTACTGTTTTAAGTCAACTTCTTACACCACCCATGAACGCTCGTCCTACTATTGATGCTTTGCGTTCTGAGTTTGCTACTGCTTCTGATGAATTTGATGATGCTTCTGTTGTGCTTGATGATGCTGGTTCTTTAGGCCCCTTTTTAGAATCTCTTGTCACTAGGGTGACCCACCACGCCTACAACCTCGTCAAGCTTCCTGGCTCGGGTGGCACCATCGTCATCCGCGGCATGGTCTCAGACGCTCTGTACGCTGCGCAAGCGGCCTACAAGGCTGCCGCGGTGGCGTCCCTCGCTGACGAGGATGAGGAACCCCTCCCGAGGCCCCCCGCGAAGAAGAAACAGCTGTTCTCTCAGGAGAAGGCCGCGACGAAGCAGGTGCCTCTTGAGGCAAACGGCTCGGGGGCTAGCGTCACCATCGGCGCCAACTTGCCTCCCAAATAGGAAAGTGCGCTCGTCGCCTTCCTCAGGGCAAACTCTGACAAGTTCGCATGGACACCGTCAGATATGTCCGGAGTACCGAGGGAGGTGATCGAGCACCACCTAGCCGTGTGTCCAAACGCATGCCCCGTGAAGCAAAAGGCGCGGCGCCAGGCGCCAGAGAAGCAAGATTTCATCGTTCAAGAAGTAGAGAAGTTGAAGAAAGCTAGCATCATCAAAGAAGTTGTCCATCCCACTTGGCTCTCCAATGGTGTGGTCGTCCCCAAGCACACCGGAGGAAGCCGCCTCTGCATCGACTTCACCGACCTCAACAAAGCTTGCCCCAAGGACCCTTACCCCCTCCCGAGGATCGACCAGATCGTGGACTCCACTGCCGGCTGCGAACTCCTCTGTTTTCTGGATGCCTTCTCAGGCTATCACCAGATCAAGATGGCGAAGGAGGACGAGGAGAAGACAGCATTTCTCACCCCTTGTGGTGTGTTTTGCTACGTCTGCATGCCTTTCGGCCTGAAAAATGCCGGTGCCACTTTCCAGCGCCTCATGAGGATCGCCTTGGGGCTCAAATGGGAAGGAATGCAGAGGCCTACGTCGACGACATTGTGGTCAAGACCCGTGAGAAGGACACGCTCATCAAGGACCTCGAGGAGACCTTTGCCAACCTGCGCAAGGTAAACATCAAGCTGAACCCCACCAAGTGCGTCTTCGGGGTCCCTCCAGGCAAACTCCTCGGGTTCCTGGTGTCTCATCGTGGCATCGAAGCAAACCCCGACAAGATCAAGGCCATAGAAGAGATGCAGCCTCCTCGTTGCCTCAAGGACATGCAGCACTTAGCGGGATGTATGGCCAGCCTTGGCCGGTTCATATCCAAGTTCGGCGAGAGGGCGCTGCCGTTTTTTAAGATCATGAAGAGGTCCGGTCCTTTCAAGTGGACCCCTGAAGCGGCAAAGGTCTTCGAGGACCTGAAGAAATATCTGGCGAGCCCACCCATTATGGTTGCCCCACGCCCTCGCGAGCCTCTGAAGCTGTATCTTGCAGCCACTCCTCAGACGGCAAATGCGGTCTTGGTGGCTGAAAGGGACAATCCAGTCCTCGCCAAGCAGAGCTCCGTCTCGCCAAGCCCAGAACTCCACGACAAGGAAGCAGCCTCGTCAAGCCTCCAACCTCATGCCGAGCCTCTACAAGTAGGGCCTCAAGAGAACCTCGACAAGGACTCCACCGGGCCTCGAGAGGAGCCAACCGCTGCCACGTCAACAACAACCCTCGTCGAGCATCCCGTGTACTTCTTCAGCACAGTGCTGCGGGACGCTCGCGAGTGCTACGCCATGCAGCAGAAGCTCCTTTTCTCGCTCCTCAGCGCCTCCAGGAAGCTGCGCCACTACTTCCAGGCTCACCCCATCAAGGTGGTCACCTCGTACCCCCTGGAGCAAGTCCTACGCAACCCAAACGCAGCAGATCGCGTCACAAGCTGGGGCATCGAGCTGCAACCCTTCGAGCTGGAGTTTGACACCACAAGGGTCATCAAGGGCAGGGCGGTGGCTGATTTCATGGCTGAATGGACGGACACGCGTGAAGAAGAGCCTCAAGAGGAGGAAGCTACAGCCTCAGGAGGGACGGAGCCCAGCTACTGGACCATGCACTTCGACGGCGCCTTCGCGGCCCGAAGTGTAGGGGCTGGTGCTGTCCTGACCTCACCAACAGGCGACAAGCTCTACTACGCCATCCAGTTGTGCTTCAAAGACAGCGACAAGGTCTCCAACAACATTGCTGAATATGAAGGCCTCCTCGCTGGGCTCAGAGCTACCATTGCCCTCGGCATCAAGCGCATCCTCATCAAGGGCGACTCTCAGCTCCTCGTCAACTTATCCAACAAGAGCTACACGCCTAAGGACACCTACATGGTAGCCTACCTTGAAGAGGTACGCAAACTCGAGAAGCACTTCAGGGGCATGGAGCTCAAGCATATCCCGCGAGGGGAAAACCAAGAAGCAGATGAACTCGCCAGGCGAGCAGCAAGGAGGGAAGCCCAGAAGCCTAGAGTGTTTGAGGAGAGACTCGCCAGGTCCTCGGTCAAGCAACCAGCAGTCAACATGAGCATCAATGAGGAGCTCCCACCAGCCCCATCAAGTGGAGCACCAAACTGCGGGCTGCCCTCAGGCGATCGCCTGCTGATGACCCTGGTACGCCAAGACACTGGTTGGATCGACGAGATCAAGAGCTACTTGCAAGATCGAGTCCTTCCCGAAGAAGATGCAGAGGCCGAGAGGGTTGCTCGCCAGGCCAAGTCCTACTGCCTCCACGACGGAGACTTGTACCGTAAGCGCCCCAACGGGGTTCCATTGCGGTGCGTCCCTGCCGAGGAAGGCCACCAGCTCATCAACTACATCCACCGCGGAGAGTGCGGCCACCATTCATCCTCACGCACCCTCGCAGGCAAGGTCTTTTGGAGTGGTTTCTACTGGCCTTCAGTGCTTCAAGATGCAGCCGCAATCATCCAGTCCTGCGACGCCTGCCAATTCCACGCCAAGAAAATTCACCAGCCCACGCAAGGACTCCAAACTATCCCGCTCTCCTGGCCGTTCGCGGTCTGGGGGCTGGACCTTCTGGGACCTTTCCTGCGAGCGCTCGGGGGCTACCGCTACCTCTACGTCGCCATCGACAAGTTCACCAAGTGGCCTGAGGTGGAACCCGTGCGCACCATCCCGGCGAAATCAGCGGTAAAGTTCATCAGGAGCTTGGTCTGCCGCTTTGGCGTGCCCAACCGCATCATCACTGACAACGGCTCGCAATTCATCAGCGGCGCCTTCAAGTCCTACTGCGGCAGCCTCGGCGCCCAAATCTACTATGCCTCGGTGGCTCACCCACGAAGCAACGGGCAGGCTGAGCGACCCAACGCCGAGGTGCTCAAGGGCCTCAAGACGAGAAGCTTCAACCGCCTCAAGGCCAGCGGCAAGCACTGTATCGATGAGCTCCCCTCGGTGCTCTGGTCCATCCGCACCATGCCAACGAAGCCAACTGGCGAGACGCCGTTCTTCCTCGTCTATGGCGCTGAAGCTGTTCTTCCCAGCGAGATCACCCACGGCTCTCCACGAGTCCTGGACTTCAAGGAGGCTGAGCTGGACGAACTCCGCTACGACGACCTGCTGCTGCTCAAGGGGCTCCGCCGCAATGCGGCCCTGAGAGCGGCAAGGTACCAGCCAGACCTCCGTCGCTACCACAGCCACCACATCCGCCCGCGCACTCTCGAAGCAGGAGACCTTGTCCTGAGGAGAATCCTCTCCAGGGCAGGCCTCCACAAGCTCTCGCCAATGTGGGAAGGACCCTACAGGGTCCTGCACATCGCCAGGCCTGGCTCCGCGTGGCTCGAGATGGAGGACGGCATTCCTGTCGCCAACCCCTGGAACATCCAGCACCTGCGCAAGTTCTACCCCTGATCGTCCTCGACGAGCAACTTTTTCCGTCAAGGGAGAGCTTCGCGCCATCATCCTCCACGAGGAAAATATTCGAGCTCCCCTCTCTACTATACGTTGCCGCGGGCCGTTCGAGAAGACTCTCAAGCCACCATGCCTCGGCAAGGTGACTTCTTCAAGCACCATGCCTTGGCGAGGTGGATCCCCATGCCCAGACATGGCGGACCACGGGATCTACGAAGCCACCCCCGCCTAGGGGCCCCCTCTGAGCTCTCTCTACATGCGTCGCCTTGGGCCGCGAGAGTCTCAGCCACTCCATGTGGAACCCCATGCCCAGACATGGCGGATTTTGTACTTCTGGCCACGCCAGTGTAATGAACCCTTGTTTCAGGTCACTTTGAACCTTTGCGCTTCGCGCCAGCATATGTTGTTGCTTCGGTAAGCAGTTATATTATTGCATTTCATCCTTGCTCATATGATCCCTCCTGTGCATCTCGCGAGCGGGGGCTGAGCATGGTGCCTGTGCCTCAGGAGCATCCCAGCAGCGCCTCAAACCCAAGGGATCCGAGCTCTGAACTCACGGGTCAGCTCTCATGTACGTCAACTCCCAAGAAGCTCTGAACTCATGGGCCAGCTCCCGTGCACGTCAACTCACCAAGGACCTTGGTACATGTTCTCCTTGCGAGACACACATGAAGGAACCTACGAGCGCGCATGAGTTATCTAGCTATGTATTGCTTGTGGGTATGCCTATCTGTCCAAGCGCAGGAAAGCAGGTTCAAAACAAGCCTCAGGCAACCTCGGGAGGAAAAACGCCTCATCAGGGAACCAACACCCTCTCCAAGGCAAAAACGCCTCGCGAAGCTAAGTCCAAACACTTGGTTAAATTTCCTTTCGCTGGTTTTTGTCCCTCGAGCCTCTTTTCTCTCTCCTATGCCTCATGGGCTGCTTGCGCGTTAAAGGGGAGCCCCGAGCATCGCGCCTCGGGAGCTCTTACTTCTCGAGGCCTCACACACCCCCCGGCCTTGTGGAGCCCTGACTCTCACATACCGAAGAGGCAGTGGTGTAGCGCTAAGAGAGGGTCCTAAGACGTAGAGCGAAAAAGACATGAAGGGAAAGATAAAAGCCTCCCGAGGGACATTCAAAGCGCATTTAAGGAAAACTTAAACAAGTCTTTACAAGCGAAATACTAATATAATGTGTGCCCCATGCACATCTAGCCGCAGGAAAAAGCTCAGGCCGTCGGGCCTCCTGAGGTGCCCCCGTCGTCCGCAGCGACACTTTCCTCCTCTTCCGCGGCGTCCTCCTCGCCATCGTCCTCGTCCTCCTCTACCTCGACCTGGTCGAACTTCTTGGCATACGCCTCTACGGCCTTCCGCATCCTGTCGCTCACCGCCGTGCGGCAGCTGAGGTCGACGGGCGCCATCACGGCCTCGAGGTCGAGGGAAGGCTGAAGCCTCGCGAGGTTGGCAAAGATGCGGCAAGTGGCGAGGACGAGGAGATCGCGACTCTCCTTCACGACGCGTTCGTCGAAGCTCTTCGCGGTCTCTTCAAGCTTCGTGAGGAATCGCTCGAAGAAGAACGCGTACCCGGCCTCATCGTTGTTCCCCTCTGCGGAGAAGGAGGGGACCTCGGTCCCCAGGCGATCCCCAACAGCACGCGCGCGGGACACCTGGTCATGGAGCGTGCGCTGGCGCTGGCGCGACATGGTTCGGGCGATATGCGCGTTGCGCTGTGCCTCCTCCGCGGTGTCTGCAACCGGCCCGACCTGCTGGTGGAGCTCGCTCAGGTCCTTCTCTCCAGGGCGGCGATCTTCTCTTCCGCGCGAGCCTGAGCGTCCCTGGCGCTCTGAAGGCGGGAGGCCATCTGCTTCTCCCCCTTCTCGAGCCCCTTGATGCGGCTCTGGAGCTCATTGCGCCTCGTCGTGAAGCGCTCCTCCTGCTTCTTGGCCTTCTCGTCGAAACTCTTGGAGAGATCTTGGCGGATGAGCTTGACCCTGTCGTCGGCCTCCTCCTGCAGTTTCTTCTGCTTCGCCACGAGGCTGGCGTTGGCCTTCTCGAGGCGCTCCGCGTAGGTGGCCTCGTCCTGGGCCACCTGACTCTCGCGAGCCCCCAGTTCCTCCTCGCGGGTGGCCTGGTCCCTCTCGAGTTGCTGGACCTGCTCCTCACGCCGGTGCAGTTCCTCCTCGCGGGGGGAGAGCTCTCCCTCGCATCGCGTCAGCTCCGCTTCGCGCTGTGTCAGCTGCTCCCCACGAGCGTCCAGCCTCTCGCGGAGCTCCTTCAAGCTGTCCTCTACGACTTTGAAGTCCATGATGAATTTTTGCTCTGCGGCCGCAATCTCCTGTTGCTTGGAGGCCGTTTCCGCCTCGAGCGCCTCCCGCGCGGCGTCCAATTGCTCCATGGTCTCCGCCGCCTCCCGCTTCACGCTGTCGCAGGTCTCCTGGGCGAAGCGCATCGCCTCTTCGCACGCCGCCCGGGCCGCCGCATCCTGCCGGCGGCAGCTCTCCACCCTCTCGCGGAGGAGGGCCCAGGCTTTGTCAAGCTCCGCCCGCTCCTCCGCCCTGGCGAGTTCTTCTTCGGCGTACTGCGTCTCCAGCTTGTTGAGCGTCTGCCGCGCTTGACTGAAGACAGAGCTGCGGCGAGCTCTGTGACGGCGCGGCTCCCGCAGCGCCAAGGTCCCGGCATCGCCGCGGGGTGCAGAGGCCTCGACGCTTGGCGAGGTACCCGAGGCACCTTGCCTCGGGCTCACAGCGGCTCCTGATGCGGCCTGGGGGCTCGTGTGGGAGCCTCCTTCACCGCCCGCGTTAGGAGCCCTCTGGGGGATGGGCGTCCTCTCATCCCCGGCTCCGACGTCCGTGGGCTCCGGAGGCGTTTCGTCCTCCTGTCCTCCGGGGGCAGATTCAGCCTCTCCTGTGGCAGCCGCGCCTGCCGCGGGCTCGTACTCGTCAGCCCCTCTTGTGGAGGCCTCTCCCTTCGGAGGTGGCTCCACGGTGGCCTCTTGGGCCTCCGCCTCGTCTGGCCTCTTCGAGGCTCCTGCGGCCTCGGTCGCTGCTTCGTCCTCCACTGCCTCCTGCTGTGTGGGAGGAGTGACGGCCCGTGCAAGCGACGATGCCACCTCTTCAACCTCCCCCTCCGCGCGGTGTTCATCCGCGGGAGGAGTAACCACACACAGCGGCTCATCAATCGCAGGCGTCGCCACGGTGGCGCCGGCAATCTCCCCAAGCTTGCGGAGCCGTCGCCTCTTCGGCGCCGCGAGGTTGCTAAAAAGAAAGACAAACAGAAGATCCTTCAGGAGGGAATTCGAAAGCAAAATCCTAAAGGAAAGAATAAGGACCAGGGCTTACTCGTCAGCCATCTTCCACACCCTCTTCTTCGCCTTCGGCGGCTGGGGGTTGTTTGCTCTGGCTCCTTCTCGAGGCGCTCCTGCCTCCTCGCGAACTTGGAGCGGGGCTCGCGGCGCCCTCCCTTGCCGCCGCTCTCCAGCTCCTCCTCCGCGGTGCGTCGGGAGGGAGCTCCGCGAGAGGGATCCTCGTCACTGCTGGAGGAAATCACCTGGGGGTCCCCTTCAGGCGGTACGCTCCTTGAGGAGCCAACGAGGCCCCCCGAGGGGTCAGCGCTTCCCTAGGCCTCACCCTCGCGAGAGTCCTCCGCCTCGTCCGGTTCCGGCGACTCGTCCATCTGCTCCAGCTCCGCCGCCTACGGGTTGCTACGGGGCCCGCGGTGTCCTTTGGGCACGATGCCCCATTCGTCGAATATGGGCAGGCTCCTGCGGTGCTCGTGCACCTTCTCTTCCCCAAAGGTGAAGAGCGGTCGGGCCTTGTCGACGGCTGGGGCTGGGATGGCCGCCAAAGTGAAGAGGGTCCCCATGACCTTGTTCAATACCTCCGGAGTGAAGTTGTCCGTGCACAGGCGCATCCCATTCTCCAGGCCTGTGTACGTCCACATCGGCTCTGAATGCCACTGGAGGGGGGCGATGCGGCGCCTCGTGAAGTCCTTCGCCACCATCTGGCCGGTGAGTCTGGCGTCGCGGAGCCCCCGCAGGCACTCGTACACCGCGTCAAGCTTCGGGCCCTCGAAGCCCTCGCTCGCCCAGCGTGCCCACTTCTTCGGGGGTGCCACGGGTATATCCAGGAGATGGTTCTTCACCTTGGTGTCAACGAAGAACCACCGCTGGCAGAAGTCCTCCACCTCCTTCGTCACCTTCGTGATCGCATTCTCGCCGCTCCACGCGATGGGGATGTAGCTCTTGCTCCTGGCGTCGGCGATGCGGAAGGAGACGCATCCGGTCCGCTCATTCTGCGTGGAGGACCGGAGTGCGTAGAAGCTGCGGAAGAGCTCCACAGAAGGACGGACACCGACGTAGGCCTCGCAAAGTTAGGCGAAGATGGAGAGGATGAGGATGGAATTGGGATGAAGATGGAGGAGTTGGATCTGGTATGTCTCCAGAATCCCCATGAGGAAGTCGGAGAAAGGAGGAATGAGACCGGCGGAGAGAGTGTGAAGGAAGATGGGGTAGTACCCCTCGGGAAGCTTGCTGCTGCCGGCCGGCTTCATGCTTGTGGCGCCGTGCTCGTTGGTCTTCGTGGCCGCCAGGTGGCGCACCTTGTCAATCCCCGCCGAGTTGATGCGAGACCCCAGCAGCGCCTCCTTGGGTTCATCACTCCCCGACGCCGCCGCGGGCTTGCCAGCCGGCATCGGAGCCTTGCCCATCTTGGGAGCGGCTGCTTTCTTGGGCGCCATGCTCGCAGAAGAGAAGAAGATCTTGGAGGTGGTACAATCTGGGAAGAAGGAGGCGTTTGGGGGAAGTGTGTGACGGAGTAATGGGCGAAGTGATGGGCACCATCATCGCGCGCAGGCTTTATCGACTAGTTACCAAGGGCGTGGCGGGCCCCACCGGGTCGCCCGTTGGAGCCGAGGAGATCGTGGCTTCGGGCGCAACCGCTGCGTCCCACATGTCACGGCCCAGCCAGGCATCATTGGGCCCTCGACGCTTCGCCTGCATCCACAGATTTCGGCGTGCCCATCGTGGGCCCGGGGGCTACTGTCGGCACAATGGAAACCAGGGTACCACGGGCCGGCCTGCCAGGGCCCACAACACTCTTCAGAAGATTTCGCTAAGGACCAGGCTCTCCAAGCCTGGCGAGCCTCGCGAGGGTTTTTCCCTCGCGAGGGACCTCTCCTCGAGAAGGCATCTCGGATGCTGCCTACGATTCTGCCAAGGATCAAGCCAAAAGGCTCGACGAGGCCTCCAGCCTCGCGGGGTTCCTTCCCCACGAAGCAAGCTCTGTCTCCGCGACAGAGCGCACATGGGCTCTGCACCCTCCGCAGAGTTACGGGCGCGCCTACGCGCGGTGACGACAGTGTCGTAGTTGCCATTCTCGTGTATAAAGCAGTCAACAATGCTGCACCAAGCAAAGGAGCTACAAGAATTGCCGTTTTGGTGATAAGGAGACCATCTGCCGCTGCACTCCAAGGGCGACATCACCGTGGGGCGCATCCCGAGCGCTAGCAGCGCCAGCCCACCGTCCTGGCTGGACGGTGGCTTTTCCAGCTTTGGTGACGCCGCTCCCTGCCGTGGACCGCGTCCATGGACTCTCCCTTTATCGTGCACCCGACCTCCTCCTTCGTCGCCCTGTGGTAACCCTTCCCGCCAAGATATTTGGGGGAAGAGGTCCAGGACACCTATAAAAGGAGGGGGAGCACGTTCAGGCAAAGGGTTGGCCTTTAGTTGGTTGGAGGGCTGTTCTAGAGATAGCCATTGTTAGCCACCTCGAGCTCCGGAAGCTCTCCTTGTACTGTAACCTCTACAAGCAGTGCAATACAACCAAGGCAGGACGTAGGGGTTTTACCTCTACAGGAGGGCCCTGAACCTGGGTAACACCGTGTGTTCATCTCTGCAGTGCCGTTCCACAGCGATCTCGACGAGCGTCGTCGCCGAGGCACGTTGAGGGTTGTTTGATTCCGTGTTCAGTCCCTTACTCGATTCCTTACCCAGTGAGAAGCACCCAGTTCCTGGGACAGCTCTCCGACAACCTTATGGATCTATAAAAAGTCCTCATGAATTGCTTGATGTTTTCTTTGCAAAATATTTTCCCGCTCACATGCAGCATGAGGCTTTGCAGAGAATTTTCAATTTCAGACAATTGGAGGATGAGCATCTCCCTAAAGCTTGGGGGAGATTCGGATCATTACTCAGGGCTCGGCGAGGGCATGATATTCCGAAGAATGAACTTCTTGATATATTTTATAATGGACTAACTATTGAATCTAGGACATACCTAGATAGCTGTGCCGGTTGTGTTTTCAGGAAAAGGACTGTAGATGGAGCTGAAGAACTAATGGCTAAGATTGCTAAAAATCATGATGAATGGAGCATTCCTGAACCTCCTCCATTACCAACTCCGAAGAAAAGGGGAGTGCTCTTCCTAAACACAGAAGATATGCAAGAAGCCAAAAGATCTATTAAGGAAAAAGGTATTAGAGCCGAAGATGTGAAGAATTTACCTCCAATTGAAACTTTATGTGAGCCTACCACTCACCCACCTATGGTAGAGGTACACTCTCTTCATAATTTTACTGTTAATGATATTCCATATAGTAAGCCTCCTAGTCAGTGTTTGGATGAATTTGATAACTTTATTGTTAAACAAACTCATTTTAATATGCAAATTCAAGAACAATTAAATGATAACACCCTGGTTATTAAAAAATTGCATTCTGTCTTGGAGAAAACTGCTAATGATGTCAAAGGTCTTGTTAAGCATTTTCATATGGTCCAAACTCAACTTGAACAAATTACTAAAGTGCACAAAGACTTGCTTGCTGGAATTCCTACACAAAGTAATAAACAAACTTGTGGTGTTTTAACTAGAGGAGGAATCTCTACTCAAGATCCTCTTTATCCTGAGGGACATCCTAAAAGAATTGAACAAGAATCTCAACTGGTTGAAAATAATATTTCTAGTTCCCCTAAAAATAAAAATAAAACGAAGAAACATAAAGAATTAGGAGAAGCTAGTAATATGGAACTTGATAAAGAACCTACAAGTAATAATCCTAATGATGTCTCTAATTCGGATGCTTAAACTGAAAGTGGTAATGAACATGATAATGATACTAATGAACCTGAAGAACAGGAGGAGGAGACTGCACCTCCTGTTGCTAAAAAACATGGTAAAGAGAGAGAGCCATGGGTGCAAAAACCCTTGCCTTTTCCATCTAAATCTCAGAAGGCTAAGGAAGAAGAACACTATAATAAATTTTGTGAATGGATGAAGCCCCTCTTTTTGCAAATTCCTTTGACAGATGCTATTAAGTTGCCTCCCTATTCAAAATATATGAAAGACATTGTTACTAATAAAATAAAAATCCCTAATGAAGAAATCTCCACTATGCTTGCTAATTACTCTTTCCATGGCAAGATTCCTAAAAAGCTTGGTGATCCAGGTATACCTACTATTCCTTGCTCCATTAAAAATAATTATGTTAGAACTGCTTTATGTGATCTTGGTGCAGGAGTTAGTGTTATACCATTTTCTCTTTATAAGAGACTTTTATTAGATAAGCTTATTCCTACTGATATTTCCCTACAAATGGCTGATAAGTCCACAGCTGTGCCCATTGGTATCTGTGAGGATGTTCCTGTTAAAGTTGCTAACTGTTTAATCCTAACTGACTTCGTGGTATTGGAAATGCCTGAAGACGATAATATGTCTATTATTCTTGGGAGGCCTTTTCTTAATACTGCAGGAGCTGTTATTGATTGCAATAAAGGAAAAGTTACTTTTAACGTTGATGATAAAGAACACACGGTGTACTTTCCAAAGAAGATCAATACCAAAATTGGTTTGAACTCCATTGAGAATATTGAATCCATCAAGATTGGAACTATTGATTGTCCTATTCATACACATTCAAGAAAATATGAAACTCTCATGATTGGGAGAATTCTTATTCAATATGAGGTAACTTGATTGTTTGTTGAATATTGAATAATTTATGTCAAATAAATTTGGTGTGGTAGCAAGACTTGATCAACCTTGCTAACAAACCAACTTTAGGAACATAAAGACATCAAGATTCATTAAATTTTCTTCTATTGCTCATCTTTAATTTTTCTGTAATTTTTATTTCTTGCTTAGTTTGTCCTTTTTAAATACCATTATCCTGTTTTATTAGATTATTTTGATCTCATTTAAGTTCCTCTATAAAAGTTTTCGAAAAATTCCAGAAAAATTACATGAATTTTATTATTTTTAAAGAGACACATGAGTGCTTGGGGCTGACCTGGGGGACACCCCAGGGGCACAGGCGGGTCCCACCCACAGGTGAGACCTTGGCCGCGGCCAAGGGCCGCCTGTGCCCCCTGGAGGGCCCCACAAGGTGAGCTGCCTCCCACACACTCCCTCTCTCTAGAAAAATCACTCCCCCATTGCTCAAACCCGATTTTATGCTCTTGAGTGCTGGGATTTTCAATCTCTTTGTTCAGCCCATTATTCTTGCTGAAATTTGGAGCAAATCCTCTCCGGTATGAGACTCCTTCACTCCTCCAATTAGAATCTTGAATGGTTTTGTATAAGTTGAGTATTTTGCTGTTGTTTATGACTTTGAGTATGAACTTGCATGCTTGATTTGTGACTTGCTAGATGGATTTGATGCATGTACTAGTTGATATTGAGTTGTAGGAATAGTCTAATGCACTTCCTATATTTTATTTCAAGTTTTATGAGGTTTGTTGAAAAATTTCAGAAAAGGAAGAACATGCCTAAGTTCAATTTAGGTGGGATCTTTAAGAAGAAGGAGCCCTCTTCTCATCGAGAAATGAGAGGGTCAAGTTCTAATGCACCAATGAGGCCTTCATATAATGAAGATTTGGAGCCACTTGGTGTTATTGTGCTTGCTCGAGAGACGGATGTGCGTTCATCGGTATACCCATGTTATGAATTTCTACAAGCTGCAGGGACGGATATTCATTTCCCGAGGAGGTGCTGGATGAGTACCTCGCATCATTAGTCCCTGAGGAGGAACCAGAGGAGGAGCCACAGGATATGCAGTGGCAGCCACAGACGGGCGCTAACTGGGGCGTGCCACCACCATGGTAGATGAGCCCCACCTAGGCCAAAAGCCTAAGCTTGGGGGAGTACGTATCTCTCACCGGCACCTTTTTACTATGTTCACTTAAATGCTTTATGTCGGTGTGTTCATCATTCCTTTGTGTATCCGTTAGTGTATTCCTTTTGGTTTCTTTTCGCTCTTTTCAATTTTCTCAGTCGCCTTAGTTGTTCTTTTTGTTTATTAATCAAAAACCCAAAAACATTTCCTATTTGTTTGCCTCTTCTTTCTCATAATCAAAAAGACCAAAAATATTTTCTTTTGTTTCTTGTTTGTTTGTTTTCTACTTCGTTTTTAGTCGCTTCTTTCCAAATTGAAAACAGCAAAAAGATTTCTCTTCTAGTTCTGCGCTATTCCTTTCGCTATTCGAAAAACACAAAAATATTTTCTCGTCTTCTTCGTTTTGTAGTTGTTTCAGAGTTCAACCAGTGTTTGTGACGACACTTGCACTTTTTTTATTATTTCCATATATTTCGGTTGTGCAAGCGTCTATGCAATAATGATGATATTTGGCGACGCGGATTTGATGAGGAAATTCGGTATGAACTCTATTTGTTTTCATTTTTGTACAGATGCTTATCCTCATGCTCATGTTTTAGTTTGCTATGGTAGAATGTTGCGTAGATGATATTACTTAGTTTTTATGGATTCCTATGCTTAGCCTCAACTTGTTAAGAGTGGATAATTTGTCATGTAGACGTGAGCATGTTTTGCATTGTTTATAATATGGTATGGTGAAGTGAGATCCTCCTCCAAAAGATTTATTTGGATTGACTTGGCACATGTTCACACATGTAAAAGACTAAAAATAAAGTCTGTTAAGCCTTGACGGTTTATTGTGCTTAGAATTGTAGTATCACTGTTATGCTTTATTCATTGATTGATCTTGTCGCAAAGCATGATTATGACAGTAGTGCTCTTGATCGGTTGCTCCCGAGTCTTTTGCTAGCCTCCATTTGCACTGGGTGTAATTGTCCATCCGTGCATCCATTTTCCTTAAGCCAAAGTATTCCATTTGAGTCCACTATATCTTCCTACATATGGTATTTCACCGCCATTCCAAGTAAATTTGTCATGTGCTACCTTTAAATCATTCAAAAAAATGCTTCTTTTTATGTCTCTGTTTTTAGCTCATGAGGAAGCAGTAGAGGGCTAGATATAACTTGTGACAAGCAAGGTCATTTCCCCCTTTTTCACCCGGTGTTGATGGATTACGTCTTCACTTGAATCAACCCGAGAGCAGCTTAAGCAAAATATAAATATAACTCACCATTCTCCTCTGCGCAATGCAAAATCTGAGAAATCAGCTCAAACATTGGACAGTGGTGAAACCAAGGAGAAAGAGGAGCGTACTCGCTCCTCTAAAGAACCAGTTGCTCTCACAAGTCTAAAAGCCTTGCTTGTTATGAGGGACTAGATAGCCTCTCTGTTGTGAAATCGTTGACGAAAGCATGCATCTCTCAAAACTGTTTTACTTCTGCTTATAAAAATAAAAAGCTCTAGCACATGATTAATCCCTGCTTCCCTCTGCGAAGGGCCTTTCTTTTATATATTAATGTTGAGTCATCACCCTTCTTTGAGCACCATCTTATAGAACATTGCTGTCATTCTGAGTATAACGTGCTTTGTCCCAAAGTTTTAATGATTGGAGCATGTTTGAGATACTTCTCAATTCTGATAACTTTACATCTAGTCACCATTTAATGTCTCAAGAGGTGCCCGGCATTTATGTTTTGCCCCACAAAAGGGGCAAGCGAGAGATCACTTTACCATGCCTAGTTATATGCATTGCATCGGTGCTATTTGTTTGCATGTTTAAATTATTACTTGTTAGCATATTGTGAGTTTTGCATAAGTCTTCATGATTGCTTTAGTTCTATTGTCTTTGTAACTTCTCTCTTGTGCTTATTAAAATACTGATCATGGTTTAAACTTCTGTACTCTAAATGAAGCAAATGTGTTTGTCAAAGTTTCTTTTATGGCGTCAAGTTTGTCAACTGAATTGCTTGAGGACAAGCAATAAGCTAAGCTTGGGGGAGCTGATACGTCGCAAACGTATCTACTTTTCCAAACACTTTGCTATTGTTTTGCCTCTGATTATTAATGAATTTTTTTGGAACTAACCCGAACTGATGTTGTTTTCAGCAGAATTGCATTTGGTGTCTTTGTTTTGTGCAGGGTTTAGAAGTTCGCGGAAAATTCCAGAAAAAATATAAAAAGGATTTTTGAAGAAGAATAAGCCTCGGAAGCGGAAGATCCCAAAGGGGGGCCACCCCAGGAGCAGGGGTGGGCCCCACCCGCGGGTGGCCCCTAGGCCGCGGCAGGGGGCGCCCATGCCCCTGGGACCTCCTCTGGTGATCCCCCTTTGCTTATAAGCTCCCTCTCGACCTAAAACGACGGGCGCCCGAACACTTTTTCCAGAAACCTTATGGAGCTCCGCCGCCATCACGAACCCTAAATTCGGGCTCCAGGATCGCTGTTCCGGCACCCTGCCGGAGTGGAGATCGCGGCCATCGTCACCGCCAACGCCTATCCATCAACCATACATGCCGTCCCCCTCCATGTGTGAGTAGTTCCCTGCTGTAGGCAAGGTGATGGAAGGGATTGAATAAAATTGCTCATGTAATTCGATGCCAAATTGTTAGGGCACGATGCGTAGTATCCTCTATTTGTGTTAATCATCATTGGTGCAACTAGTTATGCTATATATTTGCCACTTTGGGCCCGGGTGCCATGTTTTCAGATCTGAACACTTATGTTTGCATGAGTATAATTGTTGTTTGGATCCTATCTACTAGTTGTATGCACTTGTTATCAACCAGAACCGGAGACCCCGAGTGACAGAAACGGGGACTTCGATGGGAATGGTTGGCAACTCGAGGGTTACATGTATTCATTGTGTGTTAATGCTTTGATCTGGTGTTCTATTAAAAGGAACACCTTAATTGCCATTTGTTCCTTAATTGGCCCGGCTGAAACCGGATGGCAGGACAAAAGATGCCGTGCAAGTTCTTATTTTAAGCACGTACGGCTAAATTAGGAATACATGCCTATGACTGTTTGATACTTGGATGCTATTTATATATTTATTTGCTTCGTGCTTAGTTATGTTCATTTCATGAGCTATCTTATTCATGCAACGCCTGTCTATCTGTCCCTATGCCTACGGTGTTTTAATCCCGCTGTTTACAATCATTACTTTTACCATCATCATTGATGTCTTTATTTTATTACCGCTGTTACTATTCTACTGCTGTCATCAAATCACTATTACTACTGATAAATTGCTTCGAGGCCTTTTCAGGTGTGGTTGAATTGACAACTCAACTGCTAAGGCTGATAAATATTCTTTGGCTCCCCTTGTGTCGAATCAATAAATTAGGTTCAAACTACCCGCGAAGACTGATGCGATCCCCTACACTTGTGGGTCATCAGTGCTTCACAAAAACGCATTTTTGACACTCGAAAAATGAAAAATATATTTTTTGTTTAAATAAAATAAAAACTTTCTTCGACATTCCAATATGCACGCTTTTGTATAATATGAGCTCATTTGAACAAACTATGCGGTGAATGTCGCCATAACATTCGTCATTTGGCCTGAAAGACATGAATCTTCGGACATGGTAGCTCATTTCTAATAACACTTTTTCGATTTTTTAGATTTTTGAAAAAAATTATGCGATTTCAAGATGCGGTCAAATTTGTGAGCATGACGAATCATATCTAGGGATTGAAACTTAAGAAATTCTCTATGGATCTACCAACACGGCTCTCCGAATGCGGAACATCCAAATGTATAGAAAATAATAGACCACTTTATAGCTACATATCACCCTGGATTTGAATATAAAAACATTTGTAGCTATTTCTAAAATTTTATAGAAGTTCCTACCGATTTCGGTGGAAGTTGGACCGATTTGAACTACGAGCGTCGCATAGTTTGGTCTTTATTTTTTGAAAAAATCACTTTCAGATCCATAATGTGTAATTGCTTTACAGATCTTTGGCGCTTTTTGCTGGAACAGAGTTATTTTAGGTAGCTTGTTCACAAAACACCACTTATTTCAGTTCAAAAGTTTTTTCTTGTTGTGTTTACTATTTTGCCAAACTGGGCCGAAACTGGCTCAGCCCAGCTCCCCGCCTGGATATTAGGCCTGTTGGACATCTCATTAAGCACCACGAGCCGTCAGATGCCAATCCGATGGTCGGGAGCTCGCGCATCTAGAATAAAACCAGCACGTCCCAGCCTTGCCAGCGGAAACCCTAACCCCTCGATCCCATCCCCTTCCTCTCTTCTCTCGCGACGGCGGCTAGAGAGTCGACTATGAGAAGCTCGCCGGCGACAACTGCGTGCAACTCTTACTGTTGTAGATCCCATATTATTTGCAATCATCTACTACTGTTGGTATTTATCCATTGTTGAACTGTAACTCTTACTGTTGGTATGGCAGTTCCTCTTTATGGGAGCTTGAGGAATAAGAAATTTGAAGTGCGAAGACATGAAGCCGGGAAGCCCTGCTCAGCCAATAGTAGCATATTATCTATTGTAATAGAAGGCATATCTGGGTTGTAATAATAGAATGATTTACTGTTTTTTGGACGATTTTCATGTGTTCTGTTCTATTCAAAATATTTGATTATGTAAGTGATTTGAAAATGTGTGAAATGGAAATCTAACCAGTGGGACCCACTTTTAGAAAAATATGAAATTTGAACTTTATGATGTGTGGGCCAAAGTTGTGAGATGAAAATGAATAGTTGGACCCATCTGACAAGTGGGTCCAGCTCCAAAATATAATGGCCGAAAATAGAAAATCAGAAGACTGAATGTTATGGCCCAGAAATAAAAAGGCGGAAATGTTGGGCTTGGCCCATGTAACCGACCAAAATTGTCAGGAAAAACATATAATAAAAAGGCTGAATTGTTGGGCTTGGCCCATGTAAAGAAACTAACTGGATTGGGCTGATTCTGATCGACGACCATTTTATTTGGTCACAATTTTCCCACGTAGGATTGTCCATGTAGGATCTGACGTGTCCACGGCTAGTAACGTATGACCAATTATTTTGGTCATAGAATTTATGACCCTCTAATTGGTCATAGACGGTCATGACCATTCCATCAAAAAGGTCATGATCGACCGTTTTAGTCACTCGGTATGTGACCATTTGTTTTTGGTCACAAAGGGGTCATGAAGGGAACTTTGTGACCTTCTAGCGACCAAAATGAAGGGTCACCAGTCAACATATTTCTTGTAGTGAGAAAAAGGTATACAAAACCCTGGTGCTTTCTGTCAAAAATTTGCAGCCACAGATGACGTTCTGTGATTTTTTGGATTTTTGAACAATGAAGAACATAAATCTGTTTCTGGACAGCAAACTCACCAATTCGTCATTCTCTCTTTAGAGGCTATTCTTGGCAACAAAAACCAAAACAAAACCATACAAGGGAGTTGCTACAGAAGTAATATCACCCAAAACTCAAAGAAACCAAAAAGAAACAGAAGGTAAAAATAAAATGGGTTGCCTCCCATAAGCGCTTTTGTTTTATGCCTTTTAGCTAGGCAAAAAGATTTTAATGATGCTCTCATAAGAATAAGAGTTGAAATAAAAGAGAACATCATGAAGCAAATATCAAACACATTTAACTCTAACTCTCTTCCTATGTATAGGCATCTTGTAAGAAAATAAATAATTGGAGCATAAAGCATTAAGCATAGGAAGGCAAAGCAAGTGCAACATTAAAACCTTCAACATAAAGAGAGGAAACATAATATTGTTGAGGTATTTAAAGACATGTTTCCCTCTCTTAGAATAACTTTCAGTAGCATCATGAACAAAATCCACAATATAAGTATCACATAAAGCATTCTTATCATGATCTACAAGCATAAAATTATTATTACTCTCCACATAAATATAGTCATTATCATTAGTAATAGTGGGAGCAAAACTATCACAGCCATCATTGTAATCATCATAATTTGGAGGCATAGTATGATCATAACAAATTTTATCCTCAATAATAGATGGACTGAAAATATCACATTGATCATTGTCAACATCATATATAGGAGGCATATCATAATCAAAATGAACTTTATCCTCAAGAGTAGCTGGAACTAAAATATCACAATTATTGTAATCATCATATATTGGAGGCAAAGTATCATCAAAGTAAATTTTCTCCTCAAAGCTTGGGGGACTAAAAATATCATATTCATCAAAACCAGCTTCCCCAAGCTTAGAATTTTCCATAGCATTAGCAATATTGGTGCCCAAAGAATTCATGCTAATAACATTGCTACTATCATGATTATTATGCAAATAAAGTTCCATAGGTTTTTTAATTTTCTCTTCAAAAGCATCATGACCAATTTCAAGATAGAGCTTATAAAGCTCTCTCATTTTTTTGTTGTTTTCCATTAAACCGAACTAGTGAAAACAAGAAACAAAAAGATTTAATTGCAAGATCTAAAGGAGATACCTTCAAGCACTCACCTCCCCAGCAAGAAAAGAGCTTTGTTGCAGGAGTGTGAGCGCCGTTTACCTTACCTCCCCGGCAACGGCGCCAGAAAAGAGCTTGATGTCTACTACGCGCTTCTATTCTTGTAGACAGTGTTGGGCCTCCAAGTGCAGAGGTTTGTAGGACAGCAACAATTTTCCCTTAACTGAGTAACCCAAGGTTTATCGAATCCACGGGAGGAAGAGGTTGAACGTATCCTCTCTCAAGCAACCCTGCAATTAAGATACAAGAAGTCTCTTGTGTCCCCAACACACCTAATACAATTGTCAGTTGTATAGGTGCACTAGTTCGGCGAAGAGACAGTAAAATACAAGTGATATGGATGGTAAAGGGTGAATTTGTAATTCTGTAATAAAAATGGCAGCAAGCAAACATGTAACAAAAGTGACTAGAAACGGTGTTCCGATGATTGGAAACAAGGCCTAGGGATCCTATTTTCGCTAGGGATCTCTCTCAACATGTTAGCACTATCGGGGATATACCAAATAGGGGTATCATCGACATGTACATATTCCAGTATACCAGGGTGGCCCACTGATGGTAATGCCGGCAGGCTTACCAGGTGGTCCAGTATGCTGAAGCACAAGGACAAGGCAAAGCCGGCTAAGAAGGATCCAAGACGAAGGCCCAGTGACCGTCCGACTTGGAGCACAAGACGAAGACAACTCAGCTGTGTTAGTCTAGGACTCCTATTACCTTAGTCGGTGGACTTTCCTTTTAAGCTATAGGTCTGGCCGCCTTTATAAGCCGGCTTATGGGACGCCTTAGGGCACAGCCTCATACACCAAGCATTTCAGGCTACACACAACATCATTGTAATCGGCTCATATTGCCTTATACTGATTTATAGCAGCACGTAGGATCATGCCACCATCGTGTGATCCGAAGCTGGGTAAACTGTCTGTAATCCCGTCACCGGAATCCCGCTACGTTTCTCCCCCACGTATTCTCTCTACCATCGGCGTATACCTAGCCGGATGGCACCCCTATCTAGGCTAGATTCGACAATACCACGACAGTTGGCGCCCACCGTAGGGCAAGAGGCGTCCAGGCGACGATCCGGGCAGGATCCTTCATCATTATCTTCAGCCAGATCGGATCTGGGATTCGTCATCAACAACGACGCACTCGTCGCTGGATCCGGCAAGGTGTGCAGCTGCCTGACATGTCGGGCGGCATGCTGCTGATCGAATTGGACAGATATGCATCTGGTCAAGTCACCGTCTTCAGCGCGACGTCTTCCAGAGTCTAGTGTACTACCAGCTGATCCCGGTGTGGTTTGGCGGCAGCATCCAACCGGCGCGTCATGAAGATCTGTCAAAGTCGGCGATATCATCAGCATCAAGATCGGCGGTTGTGGGCTCGATACCAACTTCGCCCTCACACGCGCTAGTCATGTTTCGACGGAAGACG
Organism: Puccinellia tenuiflora; assembly: GCA_012064385.1. Classification (NCBI taxonomy): domain Eukaryota; kingdom Viridiplantae; phylum Streptophyta; class Magnoliopsida; order Poales; family Poaceae; genus Puccinellia; species Puccinellia tenuiflora. Next base: position 266,120 of record QRDG01002392.1, on the reverse strand, counting down.
AGTTCGCACCTTCTTCAATGTTGAGTATCGTGATTAGTTAGGAAATATAGGGTAGCGTAGGATTTGTTCTACCTTGCCTTGTACTCCAAGTAGATCATTGTACTCCTATATATATGCCCATGAGGCTCAAGCAATACAACGATTCCACCAAACCCTCTCTATCCTTCTACATGGTATCAGCCTAATCAATCCAACCCTAGCCGCCGCCGCTTCCGCACCGCGCCGGCCCCGGGGAGGTTGATCTCCATGATCTCCACCGGGGGCCACGCCGCCCGTACCTAGGGTTTGTCCGCCGGTCCTGTGGATCGGCTGCCCTAGAGTCTTTTCTCCTGATCCCTTGATCGGGGCTTTTCTCTCGCGCCGGTCGCCTTTGATCGGCGTTCTTTTTCGCTTTTCCGATCTAAGATCGGTTTGCGTCGCCCACTGCCGCCGTCATTCTCACGCGCCTCTACTTCGTCACCGGCGCGACTACCGGCTGCTTCCCCGACCCGGCGGCTCCGCGCGACGTGGCGGCCCGTAATGGCCGCCTTCCTCGTGTTAGCTCGCCCGTCGCCATCACCAGCTGTCGCCGCCCCTGCTCTGATTGGGACTCATCCGCCCCTCGCCGCCACCACGGTCGCCTCATGCACGACGCTCCATCGGCCGCGCGGGCCGTCCGCCGCGACCGCCCGTCTGCTCGCTTGGGCGCCCGCATCGCGCGTTGCCCGCGTCGGCCATCGACCTCGTCATCTGCTCGGACGCCTCCGCCACCCGCCTCCATAGGGGCCGCCTCACGCACGACGCAGCATCGGCCGCTTGGGCACCTCCGTCGTGGTCACCCGACTGCATGCTTGGGTGCCGCCACCGCACGTCGTCTGCGACAGCCTTCGCCTTCATCACCGAGCAGAGTATCCACCTCACGGGCAATCGGATTGGCCATCCGCCCGCCCGCGATCAGCCCCATCCATGCCACGTAGCCGACCTGATCAGTCGCCCGCGTGCGCCTCCACAGGATCCCGTGAAGATCGCCCGAGTATGAGCGCCTATCCACCGATCGAGCAATGGGATGCCGATGCGTCGCCCCTTCAGGTCGCAGCGCCGCCTCCCCGTGGTTCTCCAGGCGGCTACCTCGACCTGCACGCTACCGCTACGTCGCCCCTTTGGGCCGTAGCGTCGCGGCATGCGGTCCACCCCGCCGCCCCGAGGCCGTACCCGCGGCTGCTCGACACGCGCGCTGCCGCTGCGTTGCCCCTTCGGGCCGTAGCGCCGCGGCACGCGGTCCACGCCGCCTCCCCGAGGTCTTCCCCGCCGTCGCCCCCAACACGCGTCGCCATTTCGTCGCCCCTTCGGGCCGTAGCGCCCTGGCACGCGGTCCACTCCGCCATCCCCGCGCGTCGACTTCTATGTGGTATGCACTGCGCCGCCCCCTAGGCGCGGGAATGCCACCGTCCGCGCTTGGTCTTCGTCATGTTGTCGGGTTCTCCTTCGCCTACTTCGAGTATCGTCGCCGCGCTCCTACCGGTGACCGACGTGGCCCCCTCCCACCATGGGCTGCCTCTGTCACCGACTGCCTGTTCGTCTTCGTCCAGCACTAGCTACTCGCTAGCGTCGCCGTCATCTTCCCCAACCACTTCATCTACTCCGACAACCGCGGGCGACATCAGCACCTTCTACCCCATGCTAATTGGCGCCGCAACCGTCGTCGAGTCCTCCTCTGCTGGCCCCTCCGACATGGCGCGTCCAGCTCATACTGGTTCCCCGTCTCCGCATGCCCGGTGCTAGCAACACCGATGTGTGCCTTCGTCTACGATGTGTCCCTGGGTCTGGCAAGCCTGGTGCGGCGCCTCGTCAACATCGACTAACTTACCATCATCCCGCCGCTGCAGCTCGGCGAGTCACGCCGCTTCTTCCGACGCGCCGCTGTGACTGGCTGAGCCGCACCGCACCCTCTCACCACCCCTATGCATGACAGGTGTTGGCAACACCGACGAGTGCTTTCGTCCACGACGTGTCCCCGGGCTTGGCAAAACCGGCGCGACGCCTCGTCCACGTCATCTTCCACTTGGCGCACCACTGCGCCCTGACTACCTGGTGCTTCCTTGCGCCCGCGGCTCCTAGACGACTCCCTCGACACCGGCTACTCCGACTCGACATTGACCACGGCTCTCCTCGCACGGCAACCTCGACTACGACCTCCCAACCCTAGCTCTCGGCTACTTCGACATCGGCACAAAGTGCTACCGCCGGCTTGGGAAGCTCATCGGCTTCCACTCCAGCCACACCTTCCGCGATGCATCGACCGCTGCGACTGTGGTGGGGATGTCCGTCGGCTCCGCCTTCGGATTCTTCTTCAGTATCACCGTCTGCGTCGTTACGTTGTGACTGCGGGGGGATGTTGAGTATCGTGATTAGTTAGGAAATATAGGGTAGCGTAGGATTTGTTCTACCTTGACTTGTACTTCAAGTAGATCATTGTACTCCTATATATATGCCCATGAGGCTCAAGCAATACAACGATTCCACCAAACCATCTCTATCCTTCTATATTCAAGACGTACCCGGACAGGCCGCGGGCGGTGTTTCGGTGGCTGCTTGCGTGTGTATTAACAGTACAAGCTTAGCCTCGAGTTCTGCACCGCGTGATGTTTCGCTGCATGAAACAAGCTAGTCTCGGTGAGGCGTATCGCTGGGACTCAAGCTTCAAAGACCATAACAGCAGCGCAATCAGCTAGCTCACCTTAAGCCCAGAGGAGCAAGACTGCAAGACCACCTGATGATTAATTCACGTGATGAAGATGCATGCTCATGGCAATGGCTAGTTATGCCGTCAGCTTGCATGTGTACGTACTAGTAGTGTTAGCTACTGATTGATATAATCGGTTGGTGTCTTAGATACTTCTAAGTACGTACGGATCTGAATTCGGTAAATTTAGCATCGCCTCCATCGCAATGGATTCTGCTCGACTGCGGGCTGTTTGCTCGCAACGTGGCTGACACGTCGCGGCTGGGTTTAATCATCGACGCGGCATGCCGTCTTTCTGACGTATTTATTGTTGTGTTCTAGCTTAATTGCTAACGCATCACGTTGCCTTTTTGGCGTAATCGACGTGTCCAGCTTAATTGCTAACATGACATGATGCATTTTCGGCGTACCCGTTGTCGTGTTCTAGCTTAATTGCTAATGCGGCACGACGTCTTTTCGGCATATTTATCGTCGAGTTTCGGCTTAATCGCCAACGTGGCCCGTCGCCTTTCGGCGTAATTATCGTCGTGTCCAGCTTAATTGCTAACAGGACATGACGCCTTCATGGTGTACTTATCGTCGCGTTCCGGCTTAATCGCCGATATGCATGTTGCTTTTTCAGCGTATTTATCGTCATGTCTAGCTTAAATGCTAACAGGACACGACGTCTTTTTGGCGTATCCGTGGTTGCGTTCTAGCTTAATTGCTAACGTGGCACGATGTTCTCTCCGGCATGATTATCTTCGTTGTTCCGACTTACACGACAACATGGCAATAATCAATTTTTTTCTCTCTTTGTCCCGGTTTAGACGAGTTCATCGTCATCTACACTACGCCCGTCTTATGCGGATCCGTTATTGCCTACTTATCATCGCGGTCCGACTTAATTTGTCATTGCGGCTTACTCGTCGTTGCGGTCCGGCTTAATTGCTGTCACGGCCTACTCATCGCCACATCCCAGCCTGCGCGTCATCAACGCCAAGAGCACCAAAAAGCTAAGTTTTTCAGCAATTCTCTCGTTAACATTACCTATAGTCATGAAATAAATTCTGGTTCGCTCTTTGAGATCATGCTATCTTTTATTTCCCGATGATCATATATACTAAGCTATCAATGTCAATCCGAATTTGCTTCGTGCTAGTGGTTAAGTTTCTGATGCTTTTTGGCCATGTTGCCTTACAAACTAATGTTTTGTCCGACTAAAAGTATTCATCTGATCGCTTATGTGCTGGGTTGTCTAAGTAGGTGTTTTGGCACCAAAAGCCGGCGCTTGTTCTGGGTTTAAATAGCTTGGTATCGCATCCCTATTGCCCAGCAGACGTTCCGTGCTGGAGGTTTGCTAGCACGAAATATTGCTAAAGTGCATAAGCCAAAAAACTTAAGGGCGGACCGCAGATAATCTGCTACCCAAAAATTTTGTTGAAAAAACTAACTGCTCATGCCTTGCAATTGTCCAGCTTACATTAAAAGTACAGCTTAATGCAGTTATTGTCTATTCTACATGTGATTTATTGTCTCTTCATCAAGGGCATCTCCTGCAACCGACTCATCTTCAGCCGCCTCCTGGGTTTTAAACAGATTGGCATTGCCCTGTTACCCGGTGAGATGTATTCATCAAGCCTCACGCCGGCTTACTTCATAAGGTCAACATGACCCTCGGGGGCTACAGTCTGTCGAAACTTACACTTTTGATAGATAGCTCGGGGGCTGCGTCGATCTACATCAAGCCGACGCTCGGGGGCTGCAGTCTACGGATTTATTGAGTCTCATACCGCCTTACTTCATAAGCCGACATGAGCCCCGGGGGCTACATCCACCAGGACATGGAGTTTTTTCTTCATCCAGTGTTTGGAATAAACTCGGTTCCGATACATGCAAATTAACTGTGTTCCCAATGGACAATAAAGCCGGCACCAACGGGCACAGCTCAATTCTGAAAGCAGACTGGACACAGCCTACTTCAGGAGCATGGAAATCGGACGAGTCCCACTGGACATAATCCGGCACGATATAAAATCGATCAGTCCGGACATCCTGGTCAAACATCTTAATCGGCAATTAAGACGATCGTAGTTCGGCATTATATGTTAGATAATTTTATTCTGCAAAGCTTCAAGTTCTACAGCCACCTAATCAAGACAGACAACAAGGCGAAACTACTTCAAGCTCGTCGAAGAAGCCGGCCGCTGGAGAACTCAAAACTTTCCGGGGGCTAATGTCGGGATATACCAAATAGGGGTATCATCGACATGAACATATTCCAGTATACCAGGGTGGCCCACTGGTGGTAATGCCGGCTGATAACCCACAAGTTTAGGGGATCGCAATAGTCTTCACGGGTAGTATAACTCAATTTATTGATTCGACTCAAGGGGAGCCAAAGATTACTTAGAGGTGTTTGCAGCTGAGTTGTCAATTCAGCCACACCTGGAGAAGCACAAATATCACAAGAGAGGTGAAAGCAACAGTGATTTGATAACAATAGTAACAGAAACACGAAAGCAATGATGGAGAAATATGGACCGGGGTTCATAGTTTCACTAGTGGCGGCTCTCCTAAGCAAATAATCATGCATTGGGTGAACAAATTACAGTTGGACAATTGACAGAATTGCACTAATTAATTAATTATGACAAAGCATTCAATTTATCAATCATACGTAGGCATGTATTCCATATATAGTTGTAACTACTCGCAATGAGAATTCGCACAACATCTTTTGTTCTGCTATCCGGTTTCAGCCGGGCCAATTAAGGAACAAATGGCAATTAAGGTATTTCTTTTAATAGAACACCGGAGCAAAGCATTAACACACAATGAACACATGTAATCCTCAAGTTACTAACCATTCCATCGATGTCCCCGTTTCTGTCACTCGTGGTCTCCGGTTCCGGACTAATAACAGGTGCATACAACTTGTAGATACGATCTAAGCATCAATTATATTCATGCAAACATAACGCGCCCAAATCTAAGATCATGCCACTCGTGCACTAGTGACAAGCATTAAGCATAACAACATTGCTGCAACAACAATTCATAAACATAAATAATCTGATCATAACGTGCCAATCCATCGGATCCCAACGAAGACAACGAATATTACATCGGATTGATCTCGATCATGTAGGGCAGCTCACGAGAACATGGTATTGAACAACAAGGGGGAGACAGTACCATCTAGCTACTGCTACAAACCCGTAGTCCACGGGGGAACTACTCACAACTCATCCCGGAGGCAGCGGTGGCGGTGAAGATGGCTCCGGGGGCCAATCCCCGTCCCGGCAGGGTGCCGGAACAGGCAATCTAACCCCCGAAACTTGTCGGCGATGGCGGCGGAGCTCTATATCGTATTTGGGAAAATCCTTCGGGGGTTAGGGTTTTTGCGTCGGGGATGATTTTATAGGCGTCGTAGGCACCCGAGGGGTGCCCGAGGGGCAGGGCGGTCCCCCTCTCACCCGTAGGTGGGACCCGCCCCAGGGCTGTGGGTCCCTCCCGGGGTCGTCCTTCTGGCTCCGGTCCTTATTTCTTCAATAAAAAATCGTCGTAAATTTTCGTCCAATTCCGAGAATATTTCCATAAGTAACTTTCTGCAATAAAAACAGCACAAAAACAGGGAACTGGCACTGGGCATCTTGTCAATAGGTTAGTCCAATAAAATGCCTTGAAATGATATAATAATGTAGCATAAACATGTAATAATGATAGGAATCAAGCATGGCATGATCAAAAATTATAGATACGTTTGACACGTATCAGCATCCCCAAGCTTAATTCCTGCTTGTCCTCGAGTCGGTAAATGATAATCAAAATAATTTTTGAGCTTGACATGCCACCAACATAATCTTGATCAAGATAGTAATGCAAAGCACATGATGTGAATAAGGTGATCCAAAACAATTGTCTATAGTTGACATTAAGCAAACAATGATTAACAAACGCTAGCTAACAAATGCTAGAAACTTTTCATGAATAAGTGTGTTGGAGACATGGAACCATACATAAGGTTTAAAAAGAAGAATTGCAAATTATGTCTCCAATGTAAAGTATCAATCATTCTTCAAAGCATCTAATTAGTCTTTCATGGAAATAGCCAAGCTCAAGTCAAGTATCCTAATCTATTTACTTCACAAATCAACTGTTTCGAAGTCTACTCAACTAGTGCAAGTAAGAAGTGTCTTTGGCACCATGATGTTATGGCAAAGAGAACAATAATGGAGGTTTGGAAGGTCAAAAAGAAAGGCTCAAACAGCGGAGAAGGTAACCACAAGACAGAAGGAAGTCCTGTAGTTGACACTGTATGAGGAGTAGTGATTGCCATGCAACGGATGCACATAGAGCTATAAGTGTATGAAAGCTCTCCAATGGAACTAGTGGGGGTGCATCCAACTTGCTTGCTCATGAAGACCTAGAGCTCACTTGAGGAGGCTCATCCCTGGAATATACAAGCCAAGTTCTATAACGTGAATTCCCCACATAGTTATACTACTAAAACAACATGAGAACTCTCTATAATGAAGTGTAGGTCATACTAGCACAAGTGTGGTAAAAAGGATAGTAGTGTTGCTCCCTCTCTCTTTTTCTTTTTTTCTTTTTTTTTTTTTGATTTTGGGTGGCCTACTTGGCTCTTTTGAATGCTCTCTCATTTGGCCTCCTTTGGGCTCTTTTATTTTTCTCTTTTTTTTATTTTATACCTCACTATAGGAGCAACACTCTATATTACAAATGGATCATCACACTTTTTGGTACTCATAACTCATAAGACTAATACATGATGTATAAAAGAAGATATGCATGATCGAGCGTAGTGTGGAAAAAATGTAAAACATGTGGCAAGCCACGAGGCACACTAACTCAATTATCAAGCAAACTATATGGTAATGAAGAACGACATCAAGTCATGTAATGTAATGATGGATGTTGCATGGCAATGTATCTCGGAACGGCTATGGAAATGCCGTGATAGGTAGGTATGGTGGCCGTTTTGAGGGAGATAGTTGGCTTATGTGTAGGATAACAGGATGAAGTTCTCCCACGGAGTTGGATGTACTCGCGAAGTATGCACCAATCTCAATGTGAGAGAGGGCATTGCGCAGCACCGAAGAGGCTAGCAAAATATGGAAGTGGAAGTGCCAAAAAACCAAAACTCACAATGCATTACGTATATTGCAAACAACTAACAGTTTCAATGTTCCACAAATGGTTTGAAACACCCCGAGAGGGATCGTGGCGGCGACACAAGTGCCTCGTTGGCTTCCTCGACCGTTGCAGTAACTACCCACTAGGAACTTCTTTTCAACTTAGCAGAATTCATGACACATTAGCATTGTTGACTTAGGTTGTTTAGTTCAGAAAAGTACGGCTCCACGCTTTACTAACACATCTCCACTAATAAGCTCGAACACCATTAACCAACACATTTTAACCATTAGTTATTTTAATGTCTCAAAACAATTGAAAAGTATCAAATTATCCACATAGTGATCTACAAGACTATGCAGGTTTTTTCTACTTCATACCACTACCACATGCATAGCATTTTACCGATCTAACACATTAACCAAGCAACCAAAACAAATCTCTAAAAAATATAAGTGAATATCAAGAGAGTTTAACATTAACTACTAGCAGCTCTAAATAAGATAAAAGCTAAAAGCGAGAGCTTGCTAGCAAACAAACAGTAGCTAAGAATACTCAACTAGATATAAGCAAATGGAGCGTGTCTCTCTCCCACACAAATAAAGATAGGATCCAACAAGGATATGACCAGCAAAATAACAAACAAAACTGAAAGTAAAAAGACGCTCCAAACATAGCACATAATATGTAAAGTGATAAAAACGTAGTTTCAACGAAACGACCTGATGGTTGTTGGTGAAGAGTGGGGATGCCTTGGGCATCCCCAAGCTTAGACGCTTGAATCTTCTTAATTATTCCAGGGATATTCCATGGGGGCATCCCCATGCTTGATCTTTTCTCCATTTTCACATCATCGTGTCGTTCAAAACTTAAAAACTCGCTTCACACAAAACTTCTCATAAACTGATTAGAGGGTTAGTGCTCATAAATTAAAATGCACATGTGTTCAACTAAAGACAAATTACAAACAACTTTATTAGGAATTAGCTATTGTTTACTAAGTCTCAATGTGACACTCCATCTCTATTGTATCGCATTTGACGATAGTAAAAGAGACGAATACAAAATAAAAGCAGAATCTGTCAAAACTGAACAGTCTGTAAAGATCGAATTTTGCGAGGCACTTCTGTACCTCAAATCAGAAAAGTCAAAACTAACGAAAGATAGATAAAAGTATCAGGTTTGCTGTCTAAAAATTTCAGAAAAAGATAAAATTCATAGGATTTTAGATTTTCGAACAGTGAAGGACAAAATTCTGTTTCTGGACAGCAAAACAACACCTCGCACTTTCAATGTATTAGAGGCTAAACTTGGCACAAAAAACCAAAAAAAAGATACAATGAAGTTGCTACAGAAGCAACAACTCCATGACTCATGAAAATCAAAAACAAGACTGAAAGAAAAGATGGGTTGCCTCCCAACAAGCGCTTTTCTTTATAGCCTTTTACCTAGGCCCAGTATTTTCAATGATGCTCACATAAGAATAAGTATTGAAACGCAAGGGAGAGCATCGTGAGGGAATTATCAAACACATTTAAGTCTAACTCTCTTCCTATGCATAGGCATTGTGGGGACCCCGGACTAGCTGTCCGAAATACCCTTGTGCCTACATCAGCGATCCCATGATCAGTGTGTCGCTGAGCACAATCAAACTGGTAATCAAAGAACACCCATAAATACCGAAGGAATATACTTACTCGATTGAAGTCATAATCTTCAATAGGTACTTGCAGCGGAAATCAACAAACAGCGTGGAGCCCAAGTCATTCGCCTTAACCCTACAGGCAACTGACTGGGAAGCGCCCTAGTTCGCATTGACGTCAGTTCCGTCTCCTTCTTCAAGCTGCTCTTCTTTAAAATCTGGCTAAGACAATAGCCAGGGACGAAACCATTATGAGTACAATGGGATTTGTACTCGCAAACTACCCCCGAAAGAGCATGCACTACCCTTTTTTTTTTTTTTGTTTATAGTTTGAGTAAAACTTTGTTTGCTTTGAAAACTCTAATCTTTATTGAAAAGAGAATGATAGACTTTTGTTCAATAAAACTTTGTCTAAAGACTCTATAACTTTGGTTGAAGTAAAATAAGAGAAGTTTTATAACTTTTCATAAACCTTGTATATTTTTCAAAATATCTATAGCCTTTGTTAAAGAAAACGAAAAGAAGGCTTTAAATTCTTTCTTTTTTTTTTCCATAAAACTGTCTTTGTAAGGAGTTTTCTTTAAAACATTTTTCCCGAAAAATAGCTGTTTGTTAAAATAAGAAGTCCCTTTTTAAAAACGTTTTTCCTGGAAAATCACCATTTTGTTTATTTATCCAAAACTCCTCCTTTTTCCCGACCATGTCTCATCATGGCCCAATTATTTCCAACAACTCATACCAGCACATTGGCATAGTTGCATAAAACATCCTTCACATCATTTCCTCTTTCAAATCTCAAACCTTTTTCCAAAACTTGCACATAGGCCTAGTACAGCCTCCCAACTGTCCATATCCGAGGACTCGGCTATTCGAATAGTTTTTACCCTCTGCAGAGGTAGCACGCTTTTCCCACACCCATCCGGTAGCTCATCGTGTCTGCCACGTCCCGCCATACAAGGTGTATGCGAAGTTGAGCCACCGGCCATAGCCTTTCCTTTGCTCATGCTAGTATAGGACCCTGCCCTTACGATTTCACCATTCCTTCAACACCTAGTACAGGATCCCCCGTCGAGGAACCTAGATGTAAGGACTCGTAGTTTTGCCCGGCGGGCGCGAAGCTCTTCAATCCCTCAATCCCTCAGATTGCCGGGACCCAGGTCAGGGGGTAGGTCGCCATGACCATCCCCTCATGCATAACGGAGTCATCTCCGTCGATGAGGTATCCAGTACTAACACGAGCAAACTATATGACTACGCCCGTTCCCATATTTGGGTAGGTGTGGTCGCACTGGTTATCGGCTGGTCGTCATGGTACTAAGACACAATGTGCATTTTCATAAACAACTCCCTTTATCACTTCTCCATTTTAACACCGATAACTCGGCATTTCATCATCAACTAGGTACTTTAAAAAGGAGTTTGGAATAAATCATATATTTTTTTTTTCATACTATAGTTTGAAAAGGAATTTTTCCACCCAATACTTCCATATAGGGTGTCAAAGTAATATACTTGTATTTTTGAAAAAGGGTTTCAAAATGATAGCTTTGGTGGCAAAAACCACTTAAGTCATTTATGCTCTTTATGGGTAAAACATGTAAATCAAAATAGACGTATATAAATGCAAGCTCAGTGAAGTAGCTTGCCTGTTTTCAGCATAATGTCCCTGGACTTCTCCTTACTGATCAAAGAAATAAACTCTGATTCTTCTCCAATAAATCCTTTCCAATATCACCCAGGTAGCGTTTATATCTAGCGTCGCAAAAGGGAAAGAACACAATCAACACACAGTAGGACACTCCAACAACAAACATCAAGCAACACTAACAAACAACAATCATGAGAGGAGATTATCTTTTAACCAACAAGTTTGGCAATCACCAACACTACTCATGTTTTTAAAGATTATGATTAAAGTGGTGATTAAGCATCTTCATTCAAACAGGAAATACTTCAGACAAAAGTTAACCCACCAATTACTTTCTTTAATTCTAAATATCTTACCAAGCTATGGTAGAGATATTGCTAGATACTCAAGCTAGCACTCAACTTGAATATAACCAAGTTTAACAAGCAAGGCAATTATATTAATCACACCAAATAATCTAATCATCAACATAAACAAGCAATATATACCATTACTAAACTACTCAACCAAGCATCACAACAACTATCAAGCATCACACATAGCTACTACACTCACAAAGCCACACAATTTGAATACAATTTGTTTTAATTACCCATTATTTAAATGTGTCACATTTATGGCAGAAACTAGGGTTTCATGTTTAATTGCATAACTTGTGTTCTGTTGGTCACAAAAATATGAACTAAAATTCTGTGGATAGCTACTGATTTATAGGAAACAACTCAATTGGATTTAATTCAATTTGAGTTATTAAACTCCATACATAAATGTTTTAATCCAGAAAGTTCATTCTCTTGTTTTTGCTACAACTCAAGTTAATTTTACTCAAAAGTTAAATCCTCTTAGGGATAACTAGTATTGCTTAAATGTGAGCTAACAAAATTGGTTTGACCTCATTTGGATTAGTAGAGTATCAGAAACAAACAAGTTTAGGTTTTATACCTTTTGTTGCATTTTGATTACCATTATTTATTTATTAATCTAAATGGGGTGAAACCACTTTAGTTAGTTAGATAATTTCATAAGCTTTCCAGAACATTTTCATTTGCTATTTTTAGATTTTTAGATCTCAAGTTATTGGTTTTCAAATTCTAATCAAATTTCTGACAGAAGTTTTTATCATTTTAAGTGTTAACAACTAGCTGATTTGATAATTTCATTCTGACTTGACCACAACATCAAATGGATTCAAACCAGTGGCATTGGGTTCACTAGTTGATATACTTTTAATAACATTTTAGTTTGATAATTTTGGTTAAACCAATCTCTGGGAAGCATCTCCCAAAGTTGGTACCAATATAACCTTTCTGAGTTTTCAGTTAAAACTAACGCCTTTGTCATTTTTATTTCAAATGGGAAATATGTCCAACAAGGATCATGGCCTGCATCTATGTGAAGATGGCATGTTATACTAGCTACAACATTTTAGTTTTCTATTTTTAGGCCTCTGGATAACATAGAAACTTGTATGGGAAGTGGCTATCCCTGTTATTTCATGTGGTGGGAATTATTGCTTAGCCAATTTCCTCAGATTATATCTTCTGTATAAAATTTTATTTTGAGGTCACACCACTTGTTTATGTCAGTACTCTAACAATACTAACATGACATGCCACTACTAACATCCAAATAAATCTAGATTAATTTCTATGATTGGATCAAAATCCTAAGCAATAATCTGTTTTCAGAAGTTTTCTGAAAGCAGACAGAACATAGCTACTTTGCCTCATGTTTCCATCAAGCTAAACTAAATATTTTGGAAATCTAAAAGTTGCATCTGAATCTATGAAACTTGATCTTTCCAACCATGCAAAGTTTATAGATTTTGGTGCGGTAGATTTCTCACAAATTGCTTGCAAAGGTGGCTAACCTATACTGTGTTTCGGGACTTAGCAGTTTTTCAGAAAAATTAAAACGGGCGGGAGTGCATCGTGGCCGTTGATCTGGCGATCCACGGCGCACAGCCATCTTCTCCCACACGACGGAAGCAGAGAAGAGAGAGAGAGGGCGCGGTGGCCGTAGCTCACCAATGGGGCGGCGGGGAGGCGACGACGGTTGCGCAGGGAGGCGGAGGAGGTCCGGGGCGGAAGCAGGGCGGCGGTGGCGTCGCCGGGGATGCTCCACAGCGGCGGCACGGCGCCGGCGGCCGTGCAGCTTGGGGCGAGCTCCGGCGGCTCTCCTGCGGCTTCTAGGTGGAGGGGGGGGGGTGGTAACGGGGTGGTGTGGTGCAAGGGAGAGGCCCGGAGTGGTGCTTATATAGGCGGAGCGGCTCGGGGCAGTGGGGTCACGGGGTGGACATGGCATGGTCATGCCACGCCGCGGGCAGCACGGGGATGCGCGGGGCGGCGACGTGCGGGATGGGGATGGCACGGGGCCGTGTCTGGGGGTGCAAGGGGTGGCGTGGGCGCGTGCTGGGGCGGTCGGGCGGCTCGGGAGGGTGCTGGTCGGCCGGGGGGGCTGCGGTGCAATGGTGCACGCCAGGTGCTCGACAGCGTGTCGGCCGGCAGTGCTCCGGCGAATGCGGGCAGGAGGAGGGGCCTGGTGCCATGGGGTTGGCATGGGGAGCATCAGGGTGGCACGGGCAAGCTCCTAGACATGGTGGGGTGCTGCTTTGCTGCCGGTTTGGGACAAGTTGGCATGGTGGTGGCATGCTCATGCCATTGCTAGTTCTAGCTAGGGTTTAGGGTATGGGGGTGCTGGGCTTGTGTCCAGAACGTGCAGGGGGTGCTGGGTGGGGTGCTGGACATATTGGGGACAGCAAGGGAGCAAGTAGATGGTGTGGCATTTGAATAAGTTGGAGGGGCACCATTTTCACTATGTGCCACTACTTGTATTTTAATGCTAATGAAAAAGGTGAGGTGCAAGTGTGCAATTGTTGTGGAAAATAAGAATAAGTGTTTGGGATTTTTGGGGCTATGATGGAATTTATTCGACAAGTGCATCATAGCACATTTTGCGATTTGATAAAATTAAAGAAAGTAGTAGAAATGTAATTTTTTAAATTTTGAATCTATAATTTGAAGAGGGAAGAAATATTAGAGCAAAGTGGGAGTGAGCACTATGTCACCCCACTGATTTTCGATTTTTAAAAGAAAATATTAATTTCTCACTTTAGAGAAATTTGGGTGGCATTTGTCCCATCATTGTATGTGTTGATGCTTTGCTTTTGTTTCCTTTCTTCTCCTCATAATTTTATTTAGCAAACACACACATCAAGCAACAAAACACAACAATATTCACATCACACCCATGACCACACAATTCAAACAACATGAATTAATATCACCATCAATTCCATAATTCTCAATACTATATTATAAAAATGATCACACTCAATTATGACAAGATGTTGTTTTAAAGAAATGTCTCAACTCAAAACTTAATTGTTTTCGAAAAGATTTGAGAAAGGAAATAGGTGGGGTAATATATTTCCCACTAGAGTTGTTTTCAAATGGAGTGGAAAATAGAGTTTATAAAATAGGAGTTGCATTCATATGCAAAATATCAAGGTTGATAATTAGATAGGAGATAACATATAGATTCCCATATTTTTGGGAACACATAATTTTGGAATTACTTTTACTTTCTCAACTGAAGGGTATTTTATTTGCTGAAATCAAACATCATTGAAATAGACTTTGGCCAAAATAAGATTGGAAAAGATATATGGAATTTACTCTTGTCATAACATGATCACCAAAGTTTTATATGTTTTTATCTTGGTTGGATTCTTGGGTTGATATTTACCAGTCAAACAAGCATATACATCAAGTCACACAAGGTCAAACAGAACAATATACAGAGAAAAACAATAATTAGTGAAATATTTCAAAAAGTTTTTGTTGGTTCTGAATTTTGGGTCTCGTTAATTCTTATTTTAAATTTGGGATGTCACAAATCCTTCCCCCCTTAAAATAAATCTCGTCCCGAGATTTGCCCGGGGGTACAGGGGAGTACGAGGGTACGGGTTTTGGGATGGTTAACTTCCGAGGTTGTTGCTTCTTCAGTGAGGTTGCCAGGTGAGATCTTGACAATTTGATGTTGCGAGGTCGTTCCTTGTCGATAATTTTCTCTGATGGGTTCAGATCCTGGATGATAGGGTTGACTTGACGATCGATGCTGATGGATAGTCTTGGTTAGCTGTTTCCAGTTTCTACGAGGCTGAGGTGCAAGGAACTAATTATTACCACGTTCTTGTATACCCATTGCAGGTCTTCCCCCCTTAAAAGGGGTTTTTAATCGGTCTTGCTGAAGTTTGCAGTTGGAGTTGACTTGGAGGCATTGTTCTTCTTGAGTAGCTTGACGATCTTCGTCTCGGTTGTCAATCCTTGGTGCTTGGGGTTGGTGCAGATATCACTTGGTACTATTTTCTCCTTATGAGGGTCGCAGATGGGGACGCGTGGTTTTCAGGATGCGCCGAGTCTGCGTACTCGACTCTCTCCGGTTTCTAGTTAGAAAAAGGATGTTATAAACGTCTAAATTCATTTGGACTTGCCTGGTGGTTGATGTTGTCCACAGCAGGTGCTTACGTCGTTTGATTCTTCTGGGTA
This sequence comes from Puccinellia tenuiflora, assembly GCA_012064385.1. Lineage (NCBI taxonomy): Eukaryota > Viridiplantae > Streptophyta > Magnoliopsida > Poales > Poaceae > Puccinellia > Puccinellia tenuiflora. The sequence continues at coordinate 250,419 of QRDG01002392.1, read as the reverse complement.
TTCCATTGGTTATTGTCTTCATGCTTGTCCTTCTTTAGCTGAGTAAAGGAGGAACTTCATTGCTGACTTCCTTGGTTCTTGAGCTTCATGAAGCGTTGGTAAGAATCTTAAGAAGTACAGTCTAGATTATCGAGCTTCCAGAGGAATCTAAAAGTCAGTACAAGGACCCTAAAGGTAGGCGGTTTGGTCTGTTGCTCGACAAGGGTACAAGGGTTGCGTTCTCATTTAACCTTAATAAGTTAGACAAAGAGCTTCATGTCAACAGTCGATGCTCGTGCTTTCTTGAATCCTCCTTCGGTGTGATTGGTCGAGGCCAGTTGAAAAAAGGATGATTGCTAGATAGGTGACGTTGATGGTGCTTGCTTCCTGGTTCAATTCTGCACAGATGGTCTTCAGTGTTGATCGACTTCGGCCTTGATGACCGTCTTCGTCTTCTCACTACCAACTATATGTGATTCTTTCTACATTACCTCTCTTTTTGTCAAAACTTGTGGTTAGGTAAGGACAGTTAGTACTGTCACAACTGGGGTTAGATGTTAATCTAGGATTTGGTAAGTTTGTTCAAAAGTCACGGCTTAATGGACCTTAGAAAAAGGTTAGTGAAGAATCTTCACACCAGTTGTTTTCCAAACAGGTACCTTTGTCTTTATTGTTTCGATTAGTTGAGCCGGGTTGAACTAAGATTGTTGTTCGGCAGATGACGTCGATGGCGTCCTTTTTCCTAGGGTAACTTCATGTTGACGATCTTTAAAGTTGGTTCCCTTCGGGTTAGTTGGTGGCAATCTCCCTTGGATGAGTCTTGTGCTTGAGGCTTCATATAATCTTCAGAAAATCAGCGGCAGGCTAGGGTTCTCATCTGTCTTTCCCAAGTTTGCGGTGATAGGTGGGAGTTAGTCTTATTTCACGGGACAAATTTGGGTGGGTCAAACCTAGCAAGGCTAGCGCAAGAGATTAAGGTGCTACTAACTGCTCATCAGGCGGGTAGGTACATGATCCTCTTTGAAACCCATCATTACCGTTGGTCTCTGAACTCGAATCCTCATAGCAATTCTCATGCACTCCTTGAGTTTCTCTAGTTACCATTTCTAAATGAGTCTCCTTATGTCCCCGTTTCATGTCAAGGTTTGTGGTCCTAGAAGATTAGCTGGTACTATCGTGGACTTGAGTTAGTTGTTAACCTAAAGTTAGATACGATAAGTTGGTGTGGTATTCTTATAATTTCACAAGTTAATTTTGTGAGGTGGGGGCTCGTGTCTTCACGAGGTTGGCGTATAATTGCAGCTTCCTTCAAGATCTTGACGCACTTGCTCCAGATGTTGCATGAAGTCCATGGTCTGACTTGCCGGTTAGGTTACAAAACTTTTCCGGCTATTTGGCTAAGGATCGGGGGTCTTTTGTATCTTGCGGAGCTGTCAGATCTTGAGACGAGAGGGAAAATTAGTTTAGAGAGATTTTCCTTGGCGGGTTTACATCCGCAACAAGGTACAACTATGACGAAGAGTTAAAAATTGTTCTTTTTTTTTTCGTTAGGTGGCAAAAGGGAAACTAAACCTTTTTTTTTATAAAACTCCTCTTTTTTTTTTTCATCTCACAAACAACACACAAGCAGAGTACACACAAGGTACGTCTAGTACCAACGGACGCCTAATACTCGTGGTAGTCGGGGTAACCAAAGTTCCTATCATAAGTCTTTCCTAGGGGTCTTTGTCGAACATTGTTGGTGGAGTCTTCATTTTATCGCCTTAGCCTTTTGCTGGAGAAATTGAGATTGTCGAAGTTGCAACTGGAGTAGAATTGTTGATGTTGATCTGAGGTCTTCGGAGGTTTGTTGCTTTATTGACACTGACGATCTTGGCATTTGCAAATCAATCACCTTGATGTTGAATGTCGAGGATTTGGGATGGAACCTTCTTCTCCGTCTGGCTCCTGGTCAGTTAGGTCTCACTTGGGTTCATCGTCGAGTATGTATGTAGGTTTTGAATGAAGGTAAGATAATAGAAGAATGCCTTTGAAAACCTTAAAATAGAGGGGTAAGACTTTGAAATATTTGAGAAGATGAGAAGAGCGAAGCCATTTTTAGACTTCTCTAGATAAAAATATATTTTGGTAGAAATATATTTTTTTAACAAAAGTATTTGCTTTCCTAACTAACGTCCATGCTAACTAAGGTCTCCTACAGTCAGGATTGCTCTGATACCAAGTCTGTGGGGACCCCGGACTAGCTGTCCGAAATACCCTTGTGCCTACATCAGCGATCCCATGATCAGTGTGTCGCTGAGCACAATCAAACTGGTAATCAAAGAACACCCATAAATACCGAAGGAATATACTTACTCGATTGAAGTCATAATCTTCAATAGGTACTTGCAGCGGAAATCAACAAACAGCGTGGAGCCCAAGTCATTCGCCTTAACCCTACAGGCAACTGACTGGGAAGCGCCCTAGTTCGCATTGACGTCAGTTCCGTCTCCTTCTTCAAGCTGCTCTTCTTTAAAATCTGGCTAAGACAATAGCCAGGGACGAAACCATTATGAGTACAATGGGATTTGTACTCGCAAACTACCCCCGAAAGAGCATGCGCTACCCTTTTCTTTTTCCTTTTTTGTTTATAGTTTGAGTAAAACTTTGTTTGCTTTGAAAACTCTAATCTTTATTGAAAAGAGAATGATAGACTTTTGTTCAATAAAACTTTGTCTAAAGACTCTATAACTTTGGTTGAAGTAAAATAAGAGAAGTTTTATAACTTTTCATAAACCTTGTATATTTTTCAAAATATCTATAGCCTTTGTTAAAGAAAACGAAAAGAAGGCTTTAGATTCTTTCTTTTTTTTTTCCATAAAACTGTCTTTGTAAGGAGTTTTCTTTTAAAACATTTTTCCCGAAAAATAGCTGTTTGTTAAAATAAGAAGTCCCTTTTTAAAAACGTTTTTCCTGGAAAATCACCATTTTGTTTATTTATCCAAAACTCCTCCTTTTTCCCGACCATGTCTCATCATGGCCCAATTATTTCCAACAACTCATACCAGCACATTGGCATAGTTGCATAAAACATCCTTCACATCATTTTCTCTTTCAAATCTCAAACCTTTTTCCAAAACTTGCACATAGGCCTAGTACAGCCTCCCAACTGTCCATATCCGAGGACTCGGCTATTCGAATAGTTTTTTACCCTCTGCAGAGGTAGCACGCTTTTCCCACACCCATCCGGTAGCTCATCGTGTCTGCCACGTCCCGCCATACAAGGTGTATGCGAAGTTGAGCCACCGGCCATAGCCTTTCCTTTGCTCATGCTAGTATAGGACCCTGCCCTTACGATTTCACCATTCCTTCAACACCTAGTACAGGATCCCCCGTCGAGGAACCTAGATGTAAGGACTCGTAGTTTTGCCCGGCGGGCGCGAAGCTCTTCAATCCCTCAATCCCTCAGATTGCCGGGACCCAGGTCAGGGGGTAGGTCGCCATGACCATCCCCTCATGCATAACGGAGTCATCTCCGTCGATGAGGTATCCAGTACTAACACGAGCAAACTATATGACTACGCCCGTTCCCATATTTGGGTAGGTGTGGTCGCACTGGTTATCGGCTGGTCGTCATGGTACTAAGACACAATGTGCATTTTTCATAAACAACTCCCTTTATCACTTCTCCATTTTAACACCGATAACTCGGCATTTCATCATCAACTAGGTACTTTAAAAAGGAGTTTGGAATAAATCATATATTTTTTTTCATACTATAGTTTGAAAAGGAATTTTTCCACCCAATACTTCCATATAGGGTGTCAAAGTAATATACTTGTATTTTTGAAAAAGGGTTTTCAAAATGATAGCTTTGGTGGCAAAAACCACTTAAGTCATTTATGCTCTTTATGGGTAAAACATGTAAATCAAAATAGACGTATATAAATGCAAGCTCAGTGAAGTAGCTTGCCTGTTTTCAGCATAATGTCCCTGGACTTCTCCTTACTGATCAAAGAAATAAACTCTGATTCTTCTCCAATAAATCCTTTCCAATATCACCCAGGTAGCGTTTATATCTAGCGTCGCAAAAGGGAAAGAACACAATCAACACACATTAGGACACTCCAACAACAAACATCAAGCAACACTAACAAACAACAATCGTGAGAGGAGATTATCTTTTAACCAACAAGTTTGGCAATCACCAACACTACTCATGTTTTTAAAGATTATGATTAAAGTGGTGATTAAGCATCTTCATTTAAACAGGAAATACTTCAGACAAAAGTTAACCCACCAATTACTTTCTTTAATTCTAAATATCTTACCAAGCTATGGTAGAGATATTGCTAGATACTCAAGCTAGCACTCAACTTGAATATAACCAAGTTTAACAAGCAAGGCAATTATATTAATCACACCAAATAATCTAATCATCAACATAAACAAGCAATATATACCATTACTAAACTACTCAACCAAGCATCACAACAACTATCAAGCATCACACATAGCTACTACACTCACAAAGCCACACAATTTGAATACAATTTGTTTTAATTACCCATTATTTAAATGTGTCACAATTATGGCAGAAACAAGGGTTTCATGTTTAATTGCATAACTTGTGTTCTGTTGGTCACAAAAATATGAACTAAAATTCTGTGGATAGCTACTGATTTATAGGAAACAACCCAATTGGATTTAATTCAATTTGAGTTATTAAACTCCATACATAAATGTTTTAATCCAGAAAGTTCATTCTCTTGTTTTTGCTACAACTCAAGTTAATTTTACTCAAAAGTTAAATCCTCTTAGGGATAACTAGTATTGCTTAAATGTGAGCTAACAAAATTGGTTTGACCTCATTTGGATTAGTAGAGTATCAGAAACAAACAAGTTTAGGTTTTATACTTTTTGTGGCATTTTGATTACCATTATTTATTTATTAATCTAAATGGGGTGAAACCACTTTAGTTAGTTAGATAATTTCATAAGCTTTCCAGAACATTTTCATTTGCTATTTTTAGATTCTTATATCTCAAGTTATTGGTTTTCAAATTCTAATCAAATTTCTGACAGAAGTTTTTATCATTTTAAGTGTTAACAACTAGCTGATTTGATAATTTCATTCTGACTTGACCACAACATCAAATGGATTCAAACCAGTGGCATTGGGTTCACTAGTTGATATACTTTTAATAACATTTTAGTTTGATAATTTTGGTTAAACCAATCTCTGGGAAGCATCTCCCAAAGTTGGTACCAATATAACCTTTCTGAGTTTTCAGTTAAAACTAACGCCTTTGTCATTTTTATTTCAAATGGGAAATATGTCCAACAAGGATCATGGCCTGCATCTATGTGAAGATGGCATGTTATACTAGCTACAACATTTTAGTTTTCTATTTTTAGGCCTCTGGATAACATAGAAACTTGTATGGGAAGTGGCTATCCCTGTTATTTCATGTGGTGGGAATTATTGCTTAGCCAATTTCCTCAGATTATATCTTCTGTATAAAATTTTATTTTGAGGTCACACCACTTGGTCATGTCAGTACTCTAACAATACTAACATGACATGCCACTACTAACATCCAAATAAATCTAGATTAATTTCTATGATTGGATCAAAATCCTAAGCAATAATCTGTTTTCAGAAGTTTTCTGAAAGCAGACAGAACATAGCTACTTTGCCTCATGTTTCCATCAAGCTAAACTAAATATTTTGGAAATCTAAAAGTTGCATCTGAATCTATGAAACTAGGTCTTTCCAACCATGCAAAGTTTATAGATTTTGGTGCGGTAGATTTCTCACAAATTGCTTGCAAAGGTGGCTAACCTATACTGTGTTTCGGGACTTAGCAGTTTTTCAGAAAAATTAAAACGGGCGGGAGTGCATCGTGGCCGTTGATCTGGCGATCCACGGCGCACAGCCATCTTCTCCCACACGACGGAAGCAGAGAAGAGAGAGAGAGGGCGCGGTGGCCGTAGCTCACCAAGGGGCGGCGGGGAGGCGACGACGGTTGCGCAGGGAGGCGGAGGAGGTCCGGGGCGGAAGCAGGGCGGCGGTGGCGTCGCCGGGGATGCTCCACAGCGGCGACACGGCGCCGGCGGCCGTGCAGCTTGGGGCGAGCTCCGGCGGCTCTCCTGCGGCTTCTAGGTGGAAGGGGGGGGGTGGTAACGGGGTGGTGTGGTGCAAGGGAGAGGCCCGGGGTGGTGCTTATATAGGCGGAGCGGCTCGGGGCAGTGGGGGCACGGGGTGGACATGGCATGGTCATGCCACGCCGCGGGCAGCACGGGGATGCGCGGGGGCGGCGACGTGCGGGATGGGGATGGCACGGGGCCATGTCTGGGGGTGCAAGGGGTGGCGTGGGCGCGTGCTGGGGCGGTCGGGCGGCTCGGGAGGGTGCTGGTCGGCCGGGGGGGCTGCGGTGCAATGGTGCACGCCAGGTGCTCGACAGCGTGTCGGCCGGCAGTGCTCCGGCGAATGCGGGCAGGAGGAGGGGCCTGGTGCCATGGGGTTGGCATGGGGAGCATCAGGGTGGCACGGGCAAGCTCCTAGACATGGTGGGGTGCTGCTTTGCTGCCGGTTTGGGACAAGTTGGCATGGTGGTGGCATGCTCATGCCATTGCTAGTTCTAGCTAGGGTTTAGGGTATGGGGGTGCTGGGCTTGTGTCCAGAACGTGCAGGGGGTGCTGGGTGGGGTGCTGGACATATTGGGGACAGCAAGGGAGCAAGTAGATGGTGTGGCATTTGAATAAGTTGGAGGGGCACCATTTTCACTATGTGCCACTACTTGTATTTTAATGCTAATGAAAAAGGTGAGGTGCAAGTGTGCAATTGTTGTGGAAAATAAGAATAAGTGTTTGGGATTTTTGGGGCTATGATGGAATTTATTCGACAAGTGCATCATAGCACATTTTGCGATTTGATAAAATTAAAGAAAGTAGTAGAAATGTAATTTTTTAAATTTTGAATCTATAATTTGAAGAGGGAAGAAATATTAGAGCAAAGTGGGAGTGAGCACTATGTCACCCCACTGATTTTCGATTTTTAAAAGAAAATATTAATTTCTCACTTTAGAGAAATTTGGGTGGCATTTGTCCCATCATTGTATGTGTTGATGCTTTGCTTTTGTTTCCTTTCTTCTCCTCATAATTTTATTTAGCAAACACACACATCAAGCAACAAAACACAACAATATTCACATCACACCCATGACCACACAATTCAAACAACATGAATTAATATCACCATCAATTCCATAATTCTCAATACTATATTATAAAAATGATCACACTCAATTATGACAAGATGTTGTTTTAAAGAAATGTCTCAACTCAAAACTTAATTGTTTTCGAAAAGGTTTGAGAAAGGAAATAGGTGGGGTAATATATTTCCCACTAGAGTTGTTTTCAAATGGAGTGGAAAATAGAGTTTATAAAATAGGAGTTGCATTCATATGCAAAATATCAAGGTTGATAATTAGATAGGAGATAACATATAGATTCCCATATTTTTGGGAACACATAATTTTGGAATTACTTTTACTTTCTCAACTGAAGGGTATTTTATTTGCTGAAATCAAACATCATTGAAATAGACTTTGGCCAAAATAAGATTGGAAAAGATATATGGAATTTACTCTTGTCATAACATGATCACCAAAGTTTTATATGTTTTTATCTTGGTTGGATTCTTGGGTTGATATTTACCAGTCAAACAAGCATATACATCAAGTCACACAAGGTCAAACAGAACAATATACAGAGAAAAACAATAATTAGTGAAATATTTCAAAAAGTTTTTGTTGGTTCTGAATTTTGGGTCTCGTTAATTCTTATTTTAAATTTGGGATGTCACAGGCATTTTATAAGAAAATAAATCAAAGAAGCACAAAGCATTAAGCATAGGAAGGTAAAGCAAGTGTAACTTCAAAACTTTTAGCATAAAGAGAGGTGTTTTAGTGACATGAGAAATCCGACAACCTTATTTTCCTCTCTCATAATAATTTTCAGTAGCATAATAAACAAACTCAACAATATAATTATCACTTAAAACAGACTTTTCATTATCTACAAGCACATAGTTTCGGTCCATCTCAAAAATAGTGGGATTAAACCCACTTTCAATAGCATTATAATTTTTATCATCAAGTAATATATGACCATCATCAAGAGCTTTATCATATAGACTTTCTAAGCACAACTCTTCATTATCATGCATCTCAATGGTTGGAGTAAATAAAGGTTTATCATAAGATTTATCAATATAGCACGGATTATCATATATAACAAGATCATTTTTATCAAAAAGGGATGTTTCAAATGAATCAATGGGATCATAACAATCATTCTCCTTTTGTAAGGAAGGAGGACAATCAAATAATGTATGAGTTAGAGAGTTACTCTCATTAGAAGGTAGAGATGGGTAGCTACTCCATTCTTCCTCCTCTTGTTCGTCACTCTCCTCCTCGTTTTCATCCAATGAGCTTCCAGTTTCAACAATTTCTTCTTTCATAGGCTCCTGCACGGCATTAGTCTCTTCTTCTGGGGGAGATAAACCCTTAAGATATTCAGTAATGTAGCAATTTTCATCTTTATAATTATCCATGCAATATTTAAGTATAGCAAAACTTTCAGATTTATAAGGAGCATCATCATCATTTTCAAGCAAAGAAGTAATTTCATAAGCACCCTTCCACGCAATAAATTCTTCAATAAGTTCCACATCATAAAAATCATAGTTTCCCTTAGCATAAGATGCTAAGGTTTCATTATCATTACCAGCACATTGAAAAGGAAGGTGTTTAAAATTCATGCTACAACTAGACTCATCGCAGCAATAAGATATATCATAATTTAAGCACAAGTCTCTAGCATAATTGTTCAGAGTATTAATTATTTTCCATAAGTGTATCCCTTTTTGTGACAAGCGGTATTCCTTATAATATTCTTGTTGATCCTCCGTGAATCCGCCTTGCCAATAAGATCTAGTTTCAAAAAAGTTAACCATTGATAACAATAACAATAAAGAGAGTAGAGAGAAAGTGAGTATTTCCCAAGTGAACCAATAAGTAGAGCTATGGCTCCCCGGCAACGGCGCCAGAAAATAGTATTGATAACCCACAAGTGTAGGGGATCGCAATAGTCTTCACGGGTAGTATAACCCAATTTATTGATTCGACTCAAGGGGAGCCAAAGATTACTTAGAGGTCTTTGCGGCTGAGTTGTCAATTCAGCCACACCTGGAGAAGCACAAGTAACACGAGAGAGGTGAAACCAACAGTGATTTGAGAACAATAGTAACAGAAACACGAAAGCAATGATGGAGAAATATGGACCGGGGTTCATAGTTTCACTAGTGGCGGCTCTCCTAAGCAAATAATCATGCATTGGGTGAACAAATTACAGTTGGGCAATTGACAGAATTGCACTAATTAATTAATTGTGACAAAGCATTCATTTTATCAATCATACGTAGGCATGTATTCCATATATAGTTGTAACTACTCGCAATGAGAATTCGCACAACATCTTTTGTCCTGCCATCCGGTTTCAGCCGGGCCAATTAAGGAACAAATGGCAATTAAGGTATTCCTTTTAATAGAACACCGGAGCAAAGCATTAACACACAATGAACACATGTACTCCTCAAGTTACTAACCATTCCCATCGATGTCCCCGTTTCTGTCACTCGAGGTCTCCAGTTCCGGACTAATAACAGATGCATACAACTTGTAGATACGATCTAAGCATCAATTATATTCATGCAAACATAACGCGTCCAAATCTAAGATCATGCCAGTCGTGCACTAGTGACAAGCATTAAGCATAACAACATTGCAGCAAGAACAATTCATAAACATAAATAATCTGATCATAACGTGCCAATCCATCGGATCCCAACAAACACAACGCATATTACATCGGATTGATCTCGATCACGTAGGGCAGCTCACGAGAACATGGTATTGAACAACAAGGGGGAGATAGTACCATCTAGCTACTGCTACAAACCCGTAGTCCGCGGGGGAACAACTCAAAACTCATCCCGGAGGCAGCGGTGGCGGTGAAGATGGCTCCGGGGGGCCAATCCCCGTCCCGGCAGGGTGCCGGAATAGGCAATCTGACCCCCGAAACTTGTTGGCGATGGCGGCGGAGCTCTGTATCGTATTTGGGAAAATCCTTCGGGGGTTAGGTTTTTGCGTCGGGGATGATTTTATAGGCATTGGAGGCACCCGAGGGGGTGCCCGAGGGGCAGGGGCGGCCCCGACCACGGCCCCCCTCTCACCTGCGGGTGGGACCCGCCCCAGGGCTGTGGGTCCACCCCGGGGTCGCCCTTCTGGCTCCGTGATACGTCTCAAACGTATCTATAATTTTTGAGTGATCCATGCTAGTTTTGCGATATTGTCACATGTTTTTACTGTCATTTATATCATTTTTATGCATTTTGTCGGACTAACCGATTGACAAGATGCCAAGTGCCAGTTCCCTGTTTTTATTGTTCTTGTATTTCAGAAATTTACTTCTGGAAATATTCTCGGAATTGGACCAAAATTTACGGAGATTATTTTTACGCCAAGACGAAGACGGAGTCCGAAGGGCAGCCTCGGAGGCGACCCACGGGGCGCAGGCGGCCTCCTGCCGCGGCCTAGGGGGGACCCGCGGGTGGGACCCGCTCCTGCCCGTGGGCCACCTCCTCGGCCCCCTCTGACGCCTATAAAATCAGAAATAACCTAAAAACGTCAAGGCGGCGATTATTTTCCAGAAACTCGACCCCGACGTGCCGTCACTGAAATCCCTAGTTCGGGGTCCAATATGAAGCTGATCCCGGCATTCTGCCGGAGGGGAGATCGATCCTGGAGGGCTCTTCATCGTCGTGCCTTCCTCCGGGATGATTTGTGAGTAGTCTCACCTTGGACTACGGGTCCATGGCAGTAGCTAGTTGGTAGTCTCTCTCTTGTGCTTCATGTCTTATGATCTTGTGAGCTGCCTAACATGATCAAGATCGATTATTGTAATGCTATGTGATGTGTTTGCTGGGATCCGATGGATTATGAAGTTATGTTCAGATTGTGCATGATTCTTATATGAGTAATTTATGTTCTTGCATGCTCTCCGATGTGCGTAGTTACTTTGGCCAAGTGATTGTGTGTATCTCCAAGAGAGGGTATTTATGCTAGATAGTGGGTTCATGCCTCCTTTTGTTCCTGGGCACGAGTGACAGAAACGTCTAAGGGCGAGGGTGTGCTGTTGCTACTAAGGGTAAAACAGCGGTGTTAATGTCTCTTTTGATATTGGTATTGCTTACTTCATGCACTTTACTTAATGCAATTGTCAGTTGCTTGCAACTTAATACCGTTGGGTGACAGGCTGGATAGCGATCCCACGGTGGACTTTTTAGACAAAGACGCAGTTGGACTCAACGGTCTTTGTTCCTTGTCGTGATGCCTCCATAAATATTATCATGTCCTTTTTGTCATAGCTAAATTGGGTTTGTCTCATGATCTTGTCAATTACCTAGCTGTAATTCGTTCACCCATCACATGCATATTTTATTTACTTGAGAGACTCCAGTAGTGAACCCATGGCCCCCGGTCCATCTTTTTACATTGTTTACAAATTCATTTACTTGCTTTTAATCATCATTACTCCTCTGGTCACTTTTCATATTTTATCTATTTCATCATACAATTAACCGCTTTGTTTTCTGTGAGACCGGAAAGATTGACAACCTTTCCGCCGTTGGGGGCAAAGTATTTTGGTTGAGTGTGTGCAGGTCCATGTCTGTTGAAGGTCAAGCGCCAGAGATCTTTAACATTCACCTCGTTGTTGATTTCAAAGTCCTACTGGTTCGATAAACCTCGGTTCGTTAAACGAGGGAAAACTGCTACTAGCTACAATTCCGCCTTCGCTTGGGACACCACCCAACTTATCAATATCTACCATCAAGCAGTTTTCTGGCGCCGTTGCCGGGGACTTTGGAGCTACATCAAGGGGAGTCTCACACTCTCAATCTCTTTACTTTGTTTTTGTCTTGCTTGCTTTATATCTCGTTTAGTTTATTTTCCTGTTTCAAAATTTTAAAACCCAAACAAATTTAGTGTAATCTTTATTTCAGTTTTGTTTATCTTTTATCTAGTAGCTATGTTTTCTTCTAGTTTTGGTATGAAAGATGTTAAGGTAGGAAGTGCGGATGTTGTTGGAAAAGATAATATTTAAGAATTCCTCACTTTCGTTAGCAAACTCTATACTCACGATAAAAGATCAATAGTTGAGCTAACTGATAGTTATGATTCCGCCATATCTTGTTTGGTAGCTCGTCTAGAGAAGAGGTTTGTTAATTTAAATCCTATACTACAGTAAATTTTTCTTTAGCTTGACAGCATGGAGAGAGGAGAGGAAAAAGATTTTGTATTAGAAACTCTTCTCCATGAATTTGATGATATAGTTAAAGAAGCTAGGAAATATTTGCTCGTTATGGTGCTCTTGGTTCATATCCTAATATTCACTATTCTTTGGATGTTAGGGATGAAAATCTAAGGAAGTACACTCGAAACACGGAGGTAGAGGAGAAAGTTGAAATTTCTGTACCATTTAAGCTCCTAGGGATGGCCGATGCATTGGAAGACAATTTTGGTTGGATTGGTCCCCAAAACCTATTTGATGAGAGCAGTCGACCAAAGATAATGGACAAGGGTGATTCTCAGCCCTCTATTGGTAATATCCAATGCATCTATGATAAACTTGCTAGTATTTGCTTGAAAGATAATAATGCCTATGATCCCGAAAAAACTTGATATTTGGCATTGCGCCTAGCTAAAAGGCGTTAAAGAAAAGCGCTTGTTGGGAGGCAACCCATCTTTTATTTTCAGTTTGCTTTCTGATTTTCTTGAGTCATGAAGTTATTACCTCTGTAGAAACTTCATTGTTTCTTTTTTTCTTTTGGTTTTTTATGCCAAGTTTAGCCTCTAATGCATTGAAAGTGCGAGGTATTGTGTTGCTGTCCAAAAACAGATTCTGTGCGACTGTTGCACGAAAATCCTAAAATTGCCAGAATTTTATTTTTCTGATAATTTTTGACAGAAAGCCTGATGCTTTTATTTATATTTCGTTAGTTTTAAGTTTTTTTATTTGAGCTTCAGAAGTGCCTCGAAAAAATCGATCTTTACAGACTATTCAGATTTTGACAGATTCTGCTTTTATTTTGCATTTGTCTCTTTACCATCGTCATATGTGATACTCTAGGGGTAGAGTGCCACATTGAGGCTTAGTGAACAGTAGATAATTTCTAATGAAGTTGGTTTGCAATTTTTCATGAGTTGAACACATGTGCATTTTAATTTATGAGCACTAACCCTCTAATCAAATTATGAGAAGTTTTGTGTGAAGGTAGTTTTTAAGTTCCAAAGGAGAGAAATATGAAGAAACCGAGGATGGATCAAAGCTCAAGCTTAGGGATGCCCCCATGGCACCCCCTCTAAATATCAAGAACTATCAAGAGTCAAAGCTTGGGGATGCCCAAGGCATCCCCTCATCTTCATCGACTATCATAAGGTCGTCTTCGTTGAACTTCGTTTTTATCACTTTACATATTATGTGCTATGATTGGAGCGTCTTTTTACTTTCGGTTTTGTTTGTTTTCTAGTCATATCTTTGTTGGATCCTAGATTTATTTGTGTGGGAGAGAGACACGCTCCGCTTTTTCGTTTGAATACTCATTGGCTTCGCTTATATCTTTTGAGTATTCTTAGCTATTGTCTGTTTTCTAGTAAGCTCTCGCTTTTAGCTTTTATCTTGTTTAAAGCTGCTAGTTGTTAAGTTAAACTCTCTTGTTCTTCACATATATTTGTTGGAGAGTTGTTGTTGAAAAATCGCTTGAATTGTCAATGCGACAAAATGCTGTTTGTGTGATGATAGAATAAAATAAAAAGCCTGCATAGTTTTGTAGATCATGGTGTGGATACTAGGTGCTTCTCAATTGTTTTTAGATGTTAAGTTGAATGCTTAAACTTGCTGGTTATTTGAGTGGAATTGATTAGTAAAGAAATATGGTTGAAAGCTTGAAATTGTGTGGTTTTTCACAGTTGTTAATTCATAGTGCTAATCTTTCCATCAAAGAATTGTTTGGTCAACAAGAGAGATGGTGTAGAGTTTTTATGGTTATGACCGGTAAATGTCTTATGTTGTTCTGTTACCGGTTATTGTTAGATGTTTGCTTCAAATACCTTTTTTGCTAAGCCTAAAAATTCGTACTGAGTGTATGGTTCACTCGTGCATCCAATCCCCAAAGCCAAACTTTCTTGCCAGCTGAGTCCACCATATCTACCTATGCATGGTATTTCCTGCCATTCCAAGTAAATTTGTCATGTGCTACCTTTAAAAATTCAAAATACTTCTTCTTTGTGCCTCTGTTTTTAAGCTCATGAGGGAGCAGTAGAGAGCTAGATATAACTTGTGACAAGCGAGGTCATTTCCCCCCTTTCACCCGATGTTAATGGATTACGTCTTCACTTGAATCAACCCAAGAGCAGCTTAAGCAAAATATAAATATAACTCACAATTCTCCTCCGTGCAATGCAAATCTGAGAAATCAGCCCAAACATTGGACAGTGGTGCAACCAAGGAGAAAGAAGAGCGTACTCTCTCTTCTAAGAACCAGCTGCTCTCACAAGTCTAAAAACCTTGCTTGTGATGAGGGACTAGATAGTTTCTCTGCTGTGAAGTCGTTGACGAAAGCATGCATACCTCAAAATCATTTTACTTCTGATTTAAAAACCAAAAAGCTCTAGCACATGACTAATCCCTGATTCCCTCTACGAAGGGCCTTTCTTTTACTTTTAATGTTGAGTTAGTTTTTCCCTTTTTCCTTCTATCTCCACAAAAGCAAACATCTAGCATTGACCCTGGGTATCGTTGAGCATATTACATTATCAAGATTAAACATGAATCTTTATATTGACTTTATCTGTAAGATAAGCCGTTGGAAGTTGAAGCTCTTTGCTAATGCTTACATCTTCCTTTGTGTTGATTCTCAAACACTTTTTTCATGGAATTATTATCCTTGTGAATTAGTCAAATATGTTGATCACATTGTTTTCATGTCTTTGACATACTATTTATGAAAGGTTTTGCTTGGATGATTCAACTTGTTTATTCATTGCTTTCTTGCTATCAATTATAGACAATTGTTTTGTATCTCTTCATTCACATCCTTTGATTTGCATCACTATCTTGATCAAGATTGTGTTGGTTGCATGTCTCATCAAAAATTATTTGTTATCACTTACCTACTCGAGGATGAGTAGGAGTTAAGCTTGGGGATGCTGATACGTCTCAAACGTATCTATAATTTTTTAGTGATCCATGCTAGTTTTGTGATACTAGTCGTCAGCCCGTGCATTCGCACGGGCTATTTTCTTAATAATATTTTTTATCAAATTAATGTAATAGAACTTCTAATTTGGATCCTAGTTCTAATTTTTTTAAAGTTTATTTATCGATATGGAAGAACCATAATTTGAGTTAATTTAAGTATGTATCAGCTATTTTTCAAATACCTTAATGCACGTGTATAAGCTCTAATATATTTAAACATTCGAGCATCACGATTGTTTCACGAAAAGTTAGATCCCCACTAAACTAATCTCAGCAGTATGATTGTTTTTGTTGTTTGAAAGGAAAACATAGAGGACTGTCGACCTTGGATATTCTTTTTTTCTAGATCATTGATTAGTATAATTTACAGCCAGTGTTACAGCCTGGCGAGGAAAAGAGATAAGAAAAAATAGAGAAAGAAAAGAAAGCCATATACATGAGGCTAACTCTGAAACTTTTCCGCGCATTCCCAGAGCTGTTCCTGCTGGTTTTGTGATCGTGTGGCCCATAGCTTCAATTCGCCGGCGATTCGCTGGAAGATTATTGGATCCGTAGCTGTAGCTCTGGCCTGGTTGCAGATTCAATCATTCCTCACTCTTCACATAATCATCTAGCACGTGGGAAAGCATTGTGAATTTTGAACTGTGCCCCATATGTTTACAGCAAGCATGTAGAAGTTCTAGTATTTTGCACACAGTCATGTAGGGAAACTGCAAGCAGAAATTCATATATGTGAGTAACCGTCAGGGTGACATAGGTTGCATGGTTTTCCTTGACCACAAAAGGACATGGTGAAATACTTCTAGGATTATATCATGTGAGTAATTTATACAATATCAAATTGATAGAGAGAAAGAGAAACTACCATCCTGATAACAGATGAAACCTAAAAAACGTACTCAGTTGAGAAATAGTTACCAGCTGGACCAATATTTCATAAATTAATAAATAGAATGGAACTCCAACCAATTTTATTATCATAATAATCTCAAATGTTAATTGGAAAAGAGGAAATCAGAAAGTGCAATTTACTACACGATAGAAACATCCACTTACAATAACATTTAACTAATTGAAGGTCAATGCCATCACATACCAACATCATCAGGCCTTTGGCTGTATTGGATAATTAAGATGCAGGAAAGGATTCAAATAATGTGTTTTAGAAAAGACTATGAAAACATCTTGTATCCATTCAGTAACCACTAATTCTTATCATGTACGGACATGGAAATATGGCATGGACTGAGAACACGTTGGTCATATAACTAAAAATCAATATTTTTAACTACTATCCGCCATGATTTCGCAAACATAGATGTTGCCGATGCCCTCTTTTCCAAACATTTCTCTCATGAATTTGTAATACAAAGCATATCAAGCTGTCATTCATCAACTGTTTTGGCTCTTCAATTGGTGGAAACACATTCTTTCAGTGATAAAAGATCGACGCTAATAGAATCAATTAATCAAGCACAGTAATATATGGTCTACACTATTAATGTGAAGAGAATATATTTTTTTCAGTTTCATCCTGCGGTGGCAACTACAAAATTTACGGGTATAAAAAAATCAAAAGGCATATTATTTGAAATTAAATTTAAAAAAATTACAATGAATGACAAATTGTAACTATTCAATCATGGTATATTCATTACCTGATCTCCAGCTAATTGCATCTAGGAATCGTCATTTACACTAAATTTCATTGAATCTGTAGTACTCCATTATAATACTATGCCAACTCAATGGAATAAAATTTTCTCATTCACACTAACTTTGTTATTTCTAACTCCTTTACCTGTTCATTATGTACATTCTTGTTTGATTCTAATGACGACGCAGCCGCCGGAGACTTGCAGCTTGCAATTGTGTTAGCTTTCACACCGGCCGACTATACTTGCTTCTCTCGATTCCTGTAAATCTTTAATATTTCAGTTCAGTGCAAGCCAGCGACCCGTGCATCTGCACGGGCTAGTTTTTTTAACAATACATTAGTTAGCATTTACTTATAAACTTAATTTTCAAATAAGGTACAGTAGAGATAAATAGGAAACTTAGCAATGATGTCTCTGGATGTTTATTTATTTAACATAGAGTAGTTTAAGTTTTCTTCAGAGAATGTATGTATTTCCTACGGCAACATATTTGTAGAACAAAAATGCTTATATGTACAATATTTACCTTGTCTATAATTAGTATAGGATTTGGAGATGTCAATTAAGTGCAAAAGTGAATTGTTTGAAAAATCATTACAAATTCCATCCGAAGATCAAGTTGTTATTGAATGGGAATTGCCATCATGTTTCTTTATTAGCCTTTACATGGGTGAATAGTTACATGCTTTTAACCCACAAATAGGCTTTCATCCACCGCAGTGGACATTTTTAGTATGAATAATTTGTGTGCTCAAAAAAGTATTTTCCCTTATGATACATAGTTATATGTATTTTGGTACAGAAAATATGACAAACAATTTGAGCTTAAGAAGTGAGGACATTGTCTTGTTATGTGTACCAAGTTGTGATGATACTACCCGCATCAGATTTTTTTCATGCTCCTGGTATGGAAGAGAACGGGTAAAAATCTGCAGCAAAGATGAATTGACACTCCAACATGGAAAATATACAATATTAGCTATGTCAAAATTGGTCCTTAATAATCGGAAAGGACTCTAACTTGTAGAAGTGGACATGATTTTGACTTTACTACAAATATGGCGAAGATGAAGATGGCAATATGGTCTTATGCCAGTCGTTACTTGCGCTGAATGAGGGGAAATCTGAATTCATGAATATTGAAGTGTACCAATCAAATTATGAGATCATATGAATTCATAAGTAGATGATCTAATCGAATTCCCGGACACAACATGTGTGGCTGCACAAATGCAAAATTAAGAGTCCACAATCATGATAAGTACAACTTATTAATGAATAGAAGATGCTCTTTTTGAGCACCGTGATTGTTTTGCTGATTAAAACTTCAAAATCCAGTCTGACTTGAAATCCAATCTGACACTGTACAAACCAAACATAACACTGGCAACAAATAATGTTTTGAGGTACAACTTAGCTGCAAATACCATGCTGCAAGTTTACATTGTCTGCGATTTTTCAAATATTACATTGTAAAACAGAGTGGTGAGCAAGGATCCCCTGGCAAGAAAGTAACTTAGAGCAGCGTGCAAAATAACACAAAGTATAGATAGAACTTTTAGTGATATAAATCTCACTATTATTACAGTCCCTAGATAGCAATTCCCATAACTCTTACGTTCAGACTGCATATGTGAGCAATTCCAGCAAGTACATGTCTACTCAGCTCAAAGCAAAGCAAGTAGACGAATACCATTAGTCCAGTTTTCAATGCAGAACATCAATAATATATGTCTATCAAGACGTGACTACGTGAGGAGTTGGCGATTAGTAGATATCAAACGAAGACAATCTAATGAGGGAAAATATAGATGTCAACCATGTACGCGTTTTTGGCCGCCGCTCAACGCCAGGTCATGCTGCCATCGCCTTGCCGAACGTAACCGGCCGTTGGACTCTCCTCTTTGCGACAGTGCTTAGCACCACTCTTCTGAAAGGAGGGCGAGAGGATGGCTGAGAGGATTCCTACCTGCTATGAAGTGCCATATATACCTAAGGTCCTCTGCTGCATCAATAATCGTAGTACAAAATTGATCGGCCTAAAAGAAGGTAGACACAGCAGGTCACAAATTCAAAACTGGGTAGATTCAAAGGTTCAGAAAAGATGGATCAAATATTGGGATAATTACTTGCCTGCAGTGTGAGGGTATGAGTGAATGCGACGTGTAGATGAGTTGAACGGCGGCGCCATTAGTCTACCGCCCCAATCCGTAGATCTGATTGAAAGTTGGATCGAAGCACCAAATAATCCATCGGCTATTGCACTGTTGTCTGGACATGGAATCTCAGGAGAGGATTTAAGTGACCTCTCCTTAGCTGCATCACGAATTACAGATTGCGACCTGGTTGGAGCAGAGGAGATTCGAAAGTTAGTCTGGTCCTCTGGTTTGCAGGATCGACGGGATGTATGTATTTTCTATTTTTCTGCAGCCGGTAGAAGATTTTCCTAAAGGCGTGCACGTGGGACATCGGGCGAGGACTCCTTGAGTAATTTCATCTGACGGCTGTAGATGATTAATAACATGATCGGATGGATAATTAGCATAGCTCGTGAGGATTAACGTGGAGCCTCCTACGGTGCCTCCAATTAGTAAATATAAGATTGTCACATGTTTTTACTGTCATTTATATCATTTTTATGCATTTTGTCGGACTAACCTATTGACAAGATGCCAAGTGCCAGTTCCCTGTTTTTGCTGTTTTTGTATTTCAGAAATTTACTTTCGGAAATATTCTCGGAATTGGACCAAAATTTACGGAAATTATTTTTACGCCAAGAGGAAGACGGAGTCCGAAGGGCAGCCTCGGAGGCGAGCCACAGGGCACAGGCGGCCTCCTGCCGCGGCCTAGGGGGGACCCACGTGTGGGACCCGCCCCTACCCATGGGCCACCTCCTCGGCCCCCTCCGACGTCTATAAAATCAGAAATATGCTGAAAATGTCAAGGCGGTGATTATTTTCCAGAAACTCGACCCCGATGCGCCGTCACCGAAAACCCTAGTTCGGGGTCCAATCTGAAGCTGATCCCGGCACTCTGCCGGAGGGGAGATCGATCCCGAAGGGCTCTTCATCGTCATGCCTTCCTCCGGGTTGATTTGTGAGTAGTCTCACCTTGGACTACGGGTCCATGGCAGTAGCTAGTTTGTAGTCTCTCTCTTGTGCTTCATGTCTTATGATCTTGTGAGCTGCCTAACATGATCAAGATCGATTATTGTAATGCTATGTGATGTGTTTGCTGGGATCCGATGGATTATGAAGTTATGTTCAGATTGTGCATGATTCTTATATGAGTAATTTATGTTCTTGCATGCTCTCCGATGTGCGTAGTTACTTTGGCCAAGTGATTGTGTGTATCTCCAAGAGAGGGTATTTATGCTAGATAGTGGGTTCATGCCTCCTTTTGTTCCTGGGCACGAGTGACAGAAACGTCTAAGGGCGAGGGTGTGCTGTTGCTACTAAGGGTAAAACAGCGGTGTTAATGTCTCTTTTGATATTGGTATTGCTTACTTCATGCACTTTACTTAATGCAATTGTCAGTTGCTTGCAACTTAATACCGTTGGGTGACAGGCTGGATAGCGATCCCACGGTGGACTTTTTAGACAAAGACGCAGTTGGACTCAACGGTCTTTGTTCCTTGTCGTGATGCCTCCATAAATATTATCATGTCCTTTTTGTCATAGCTAAATTGGGTTTGTCTCATGATCTTGTCAATTACCTAGCTGTAATTCGTTCACCCATCACATGCATATTTTATTTACTTGAGAGACTCCAGTAGTGAACCCATGGCCCCCGGTCCATCTTTTTACATTGTTTACAAATTCATTTACTTGCTTTTAATCATCATTACTCCTCTGGTCACTTTTCATATTTTATCTATTTCATCATACAATTAACCGCTTTGTTTTCTGTGAGACCGGAAAGATTGACAACCTTTCCGCCGTTGGGGGCAAAGTATTTTGGTTGAGTGTGTGCAGGTCCATGTCTGTTGAAGGTCAAGCGCCAGAGATCTTCAACATTCACCTCGTTGTTGATTTCAAAGTCCTACTGGTTCGATAAACCTCGGTTCGTTAAACGAGGGAAAACTGCTACTAGCTACAATTCCGCGTTCGCTTGGGACACCACCCAACTTATCAATATCTACCATCAAGCAGTTTTCTGGCGCCGTTGCCGGGGACTTTGGAGCTACATCAAGGGGAGTCTCACACTCTCAATCTCTTTACTTTGTTTTTGTCTTGCTTGCTTTATATCTCGTTTAGTCTATTTTCCTATTTCAAAATTTTAAAACCCAAACAAATTTAGTGTAATCTTTATTTCAGTTTTGTTTATCTTTTATCTAGTAGCTATGTTTTCTTCTAGTTTTGGTATGAAAGATGTTAAGGTAGGAAGTGCGGATGTTGTTGGAAAAGATAATATTTAAGAATTCCTCACTTTCGTTAGCAAACTCTATACTCACGATAAAAGATCAATAGTTGAGCTAACTGATAGTTATGATTCTGCCATATCTTGTTTGGTAGCTCGTCTAGAGAAGAGGTTTGTTAATTTAAATCCTATACTACAGTAAATTTTTCTTTAGCTTGACAGCATGGAGAGAGGAGAGGAAAAAGATTTTGTATTAGAAACTCTTCTCCATGAATTTGATGATATAGTTAAAGAAGCTAGGAAAATATTTGCTCGTTATGGTGCTCTTGGTTCATATCCTAATATTCACTATTCTTTGGATGTTAGGGATGAAAATCTAAGGAAGTACACTCGAAACACGGAGGTAGAGGAGAAAGTTGAAATTTCTGTACCATTTAAGCTCCTAGGGATGGCCGATGCATTGGAAGACAATTTTGGTTGGATTGGTCCCCAAAACCTATTTGATGAGAGCAGTCGACCAAAGATAATGGACAAGGGTGATTCTCAGCCCTCTATTGGTAATATCCAATGCATCTATGATAAACTTGCTAGTATTTGCTTGAAAGATAATAATGCCTATGATCCCGAAAAAACTTGATATTTGGCATTGCGCCTAGCTAAAAGGCGTTAAAGAAAAGCGCTTGTTGGGAGGCAACCCATCTTTTATTTTCAGTTTGCTTTCTGATTTTCTTGAGTCATGAAGTTATTACCTCTGTAGAAACTTCATTGTTTCTTTTTTTCTTTTGGTTTTTTATGCCAAGTTTAGCCTCTAATGCATTGAAAGTGCGAGGTATTGTGTTGCTGTCCAAAAACAGATTCTGTGCGACTGTTGCACGAAAATCCTAAAATTGCCAGAATTTTATTTTTCTGATAATTTTTGACAGAAAGCCTGATGCTTTTATTTATATTTCGTTAGTTTTAAGTTTTTTTATTTGAGCTTCAGAAGTGCCTCGAAAAAATCGATCTTTACAGACTATTCAGATTTTGACAGATTCTGCTTTTATTTTGCATTTGTCTCTTTACCATCGTCATATGTGATACTCTAGGGGTAGAGTGCCACATTGAGGCTTAGTGAACAGTAGATAATTTCTAATGAAGTTGGTTTGCAATTTTTCATGAGTTGAACACATGTGCATTTTAATTTATGAGCACTAACCCTCTAATCAAATTATGAGAAGTTTTGTGTGAAGGTAGTTTTTAAGTTCCAAAGGAGAGAAATATGAAGAAACCGAGGATGGATCAAAGCTCAAGCTTAGGGATGCCCCCATGGCACCCCCTCTGAATATCAAGAACTATCAAGAGTCAAAGCTTGGGGATGCCCAAGGCATCCCCTCATCTTCATCGACTATCATAAGGTCGTCTTCGTTGAACTTCGTTTTTATCACTTTACATATTATGTGCTATGATTGGAGCGTCTTTTTACTTTCGGTTTTGTTTGTTTGTTTTCTAGTCGTATCTTTGTTGGATCCTAGATTTATTTGTGTGGGAGAGAGACACGCTCCGCTTTTTCGTTTGAATACTCATTGGCTTCGCTTATATCTTTTTGAGTATTCTTAGCTATTGTCTGTTTTCTAGTAAGCTCTCGCTTTTAGCTTTTATCTTGTTTAGAGCTGCTAGTTGTTAAGTTAAACTCTCTTGTTCTTCACATATATTTGTTGGAGAGTTGTTGTTGAAAAATCGCTTGAATTGTCAATGCGACAAAATGCTGTTTGTGTGATGATAGAATAAAATAAAAAGCCTGCATAGTTTTGTAGATCATGGTGTGGATACTAGGTGCTTCTCAATTGTTTTTAGATGTTAAGTTGAATGCTTAAACTTGCTGGTTATTTGAGTGGAATTGATTAGTAAAGAAATATGGTTGAAAGCTTGAAATTGTGTGGTTTTTCACAGTTGTTAATTCATAGTGCTAATCTTTCCATCAAAAGAATTGTTTGGTCAACAAGAGAGATGGTGTAGAGTTTTTATGGTTATGACCGGTAAATGTCTTATGTTGTTCTGTTACCGGTTATTGTTAGATGTTTGCTTCAAATACCTTTTTTGCTAAGCCTAAAAATTCGTACTGAGTGTATGGTTCACTCGTGCATCCAATCCCCAAAGCCAAACTTTCTTGCCAGCTGAGTCCACCATATCTACCTATGCATGGTATTTCCTGCCATTCCAAGTAAATTTGTCATGTGCTACCTTTAAAAATTCAAAATACTTCTTCTTTGTGCCTCTGTTTTTAAGCTCATGAGGGAGCAGTAGAGAGCTAGATATAACTTGTGACAAGCGTGGTCATTTCCCCCCTTTCACCCGATGTTAATGGATTACGTCTTCACTTGAATCAACCCAAGAGCAGCTTAAGCAAAATATAAATATAACTCACAATTCTCCTCCGTGCAATGCAAATCTGAGAAATCAGCCCAAACATTGGACAGTGGTGCAACCAAGGAGAAAGAAGAGCGTACTCTCTCTTCTAAGAACCAGCTGCTCTCACAAGTCTAAAAACCTTGCTTGTGATGAGGGACTAGATAGTTTCTCTGCTGTGAAGTCGTTGACGAAAGCATGCATACCTCAAAATCATTTTACTTCTGATTTAAAAACCAAAAAGCTCTAGCACATGACTAATCCCTGATTCCCTCTACGAAGGGCCTTTCTTTTACTTTTAATGTTGAGTTAGTTTTTCCCTTTTTCCTTCTATCTCCACAAAAGCAAACATCTAGCATTGACCCTGGGTATCGTTGAGCATATTACATTATCAAGATTAAACATGAATCTTTATATTGACTTTATCTATAAGATAAGCCGTTGGAAGTTGAAGCTCTTTGCTAATGCTTACATCTTCCTTTGTGTTGATTCTCAAACACTTTTTTCATGGAATTATTATCCTTGTGAATTAGTCAAATATGTTGATCACATTGTTTTCATGTCTTTGACATACTATTTATGAAAGGTTTTGCTTGGATGATTCAACTTGTTTATTCATTGCTTTCTTGCTATCAATTATAGACAATTGTTTTGTATCTCTTCATTCACATCCTTTGATTTGCATCACTATCTTGATCAAGATTGTGTTGGTTGCATGTCTCATCAAAAATTATTTGTTATCACTTACCTACTCGAGGATGAGTAGGAGTTAAGCTTGGGGATGCTGATACGTCTCAAACGTATCTATAATTTTTTAGTGATCCATGCTAGTTTTGTGATATTGTCACATGTTTTTACTGTCATTTATATCATTTTTATGCATTTTGTCGGACTAACCTATTGACAAGATGCCAAGTGCCAGTTCCCTGTTTTTGCTGTTTTTGTATTTCAGAAATTTACTTTCGGAAATATTCTCGGAATTGGACCAAAATTTACGGAAATTATTTTTACGCCAAGAGGAAGACGGAGTCCGAAGGGCAGCCTCGGAGGCGAGCCACAGGGCACAGGCGGCCTCCTGCCGCGGCCTAGGGGGGACCCACGTGTGGGACCCGCCCCTACCCATGGGCCACCTCCTCGGCCCCCTCCGACGTCTATAAAATCAGAAATAAGCTAAAAACGTCAAGGCGGTGATTATTTTCCAGAAACTCGACCCCGATGCGCCGTCACCGAAAACCCTAGTTTGGGGTCCAATCTGAAGCTGATCCCGGCACTCTGCCGGAGGGGAGATCGATCCCGAAGGGCTCTTCATCGTCATGACTTCCTCCGGGCTGATTTGTGAGTAGTCTCATCTTGGACTACGGGTCCATGGCAGTAGCTAGTTTGTAGTCTCTCTCTTGTGCTTCATGTCTTATGATCTTGTGAGCTGCCTAACATGATCAAGATCGATTATTGTAATGCTATGTGATGTGTTTGCTGGGATCCGATGGATTATGAAGTTATGTTCAGATTGTGCATGATTCTTATATGAGTAATTTATGTTCTTGCATGCTCTCCGATGTGCATAGTTACTTTGGCCAAGTGATTGTGTGTATCTCCAAGAGAGGGTATTTATGCTAGATAGTGGGTTCATGCCCCCTT
This sequence comes from Puccinellia tenuiflora, assembly GCA_012064385.1. Classification (NCBI taxonomy): domain Eukaryota; kingdom Viridiplantae; phylum Streptophyta; class Magnoliopsida; order Poales; family Poaceae; genus Puccinellia; species Puccinellia tenuiflora. The sequence goes on along the minus strand of QRDG01002392.1, from coordinate 225,034 downwards.
TTGTTCCTGGGCACGAGTGACAGAAACGTCTAAGGGCGAGGGTGTGCTATTGCTAGTAAGGGTAAAACAACGGTGTTAATGTCTCTTTTGATATTAGTATTGCTTACTTCATGCACTTTACTTAATGCAATTGTCTGTAGCTTGCAACTTAATACTGTTGGGTGACAGGCTGGATAGCGATCCCACGATGGACTTTTTAGACAAAGACGCAGTTGGACTCAACGGTCTTTTTTCCTTGTCATGATGCCTCCATAAATATTATCATGTCCTTTTTGTCATAGCTAAATTGGGTTTGTGTCATGATCTTGTCAATTGCCTAGCTGTAATTCATTCACCCATCACATGTATATTTTATTTACTTGAGAGACTCCACTAGTGAACCCATGGCCCCCGGTCCATCTTTTTACATTGTTTACAACCTCATTTACTTGCTTTTAATCATCATTACTCCTATGGTCACTTTTCATATTTTATCTATTTCATCATACAATTAACCGATTTGTTTTCTGCGAGACCGAAAAGATTGACAACCTTTCCGCCGTTGGGGGCAAAGTATTTTGGTTGAGTGTGTGCAGGTCCACGTCTGTTGACGGTCAAGCGCCAGAGATCTTCAACATTCACCTCGTTGTTGATTTCAAAGTCCTACTGGTTCGATAAACCTCGGTTCGTTAAATGATGGAAAACTGCTACTAGCTACAATTCCGCCTTCGCTTGGGCCACCACCCAACTTATCAATATCTACCATCACTCCGGTCCTTATTTCTTCAATAAAAACCATCGTAAATTTTCGTCCAATTCCGAGAATATTTCCAGAAGTAACTTTCTGCAATAAAAACATCACAAAACAGGGAACTGGCACTGGGCATCTTGTCAATAGGTTAGTCCAATAAAATGCCTTGAAATGATATAATAATGTAGCATAAACATGTAATAATGATAGGAATCAAGCATGGCATGATCAAAAATTATAGATACGTTTGACACGTATCACCGGCAGGCTTACTGGGCAGCCCAGTATGCTGAAGCATAAGGACAAGGCAAAGCCAGCTAAGAAGGATCCAAGATGAAGGCACAGTGATCGTCCGACTTTGATGTAGCCCCACACGTGGACAACACCATGGACACCATGCCAAATGGCCCAATGACAAGATCAAGAGTCAAGGCTCTTCATGAAAAGGTGACCTCGCTCCTCTCGATGTGTGATCTTGACCTTCCTTTGAATGGGTTGCTACTTCATGCCGGTACCTTGTGCATACTCAGGATCCACCCGGTTGATGGCCCACAATGGAGTCAAGGAGATGACCAAGAGAAGGTCCAAGATGATGGAGAAGATGGACAAGAGGAGACCCAAGAAGATGGACAAGAAGAGGAGGGAAGGAGCGAAGACTGGGTGGCCGGCCTCCCAGCCGGCCTAGGCCGGCCTCCAGGCCGGGCACCAACCCGAAGCCGCCGGCCTCCCAGCCGGCCCAGGCCGGCCTCCAGGCCGGGCACCCACCCGAAGCCGCCGGCCTCCATACCGGCCCAGGCCGGGCCACATCCCGACGCCGCCGGCCCACGCGCCGGCCTCCCAGCCGGCCTCCAGGCCGGCCTAGGCCGGCCCCCAGGCCGGTCATCCACCTGAGCCGGCCGGCCTCCAGGCCGGCCTAGGCCGGCCCCCAGGCCGGTTCCCCGCCAGAGCCAGCCGGCCTCCAGGCCGGCCTAGGCCGGCCCCCAGGCCGGTTCCCCGCCTTTCCTGCCCGTTTTGTAATGGACTATAAATAGCTTTCCACTTTCCCCATTTCGAGGTTAGACTGAATCTGAGACTTGTGAGAGCTATGCTCCTCCTCCCTCGTAGCTAGGGTGCCTCGTTGAGGTAGATCTTGTTGTTGCTACTCTTTCACTACGGTGTCTCTAGTAGTGCAAACCAATCTTTCACTGCGGTGATTCTATTGGATCGGTGGACCGGCCGGTAAGAGCAATCGGTTTCAACAAGAGTAAGTTTGGCTTTGATTCTTCGATCCAAAGGCTACCTTTTTAAGGGTTTGTTGTTGGGTGGAGTTCTTAGCAGGATTTGCTAGTTATCCTTGTGTTTTGCCCACGAATCTCCCTCGTTTCCCCTCGTGTTCTTCGTGTTCATCCCCGTTTCCCCCTCAAATCCGTGAAGATCGGGCCTAGCCCTACATCATTTGGTATCAAGAGCAAGGGTTTCCACGGATTTGGATCGTGTTTCCACCGTTTATTAGCCATTTCCACCAAAATTTTTCTTTCCCATACCAATTTCGAAAATTCCAAAAAAAATAGCCCATATGGATTTCGTTCGATCTTTCGATTTGGTGAGCGATTTGTGGTTTTGATCCACGGATCTCGTGCTTAAGACCTTTTCCCCACTTTCCGTTGGTGTTTTCCGGAGGCCTTTTCCGCTCCAAGCCCAAGCGTGCCGCGCAATTCGTCGCCGGCGGTACTACCGTCCGAACGGCCGTTACTACCGCCCGCAATCGGTCTTACCGCCCGTTCGGCCGGTGCTACCGCCGCACGACTATTCACCGATTCATCTTCGTGTCGCTTCATCGCTACCTCGACGACATCAAAGGTATAGCTTCCGACACATCCCTTTCCATTTCGCGAAACTTTTTCCTAGGAGCTAGCTCTTCATAGTGTGAGCATTGCACTTGTGTGACACCAAGTAACCATATCATAATCTTGTGAGCATCTAGTTGTAGCGGACTCGGCTCGGGCAAAAGCATAAAAGCAAAAGAGAAATAGAAAAGATTCAAAAAAAAAAAAGAGAAAAGCCGAGCCGTGATCCTAGTTATCCTCAAGCTCCAATTACCAATAGATAAATGGGTACACTTGTGCAAATCGGGTGCTCCTTCCCATACACTTGAGCTAGTTGTCCTTCGAGAGGTGGTGCGGCACGAGCATAGTCTTCGTTAGGTCCAAGTTGCTCCTCCCTATAGTCGCACCATCCACGTTTGTCTCCACGTGTGAGTCTCTTTTGTTTCTCGGATTGTGTGGTTAGTCTCTTTTGTTTCGTGGTCCTTGTGGTTATCCTCCACTTCTTGCAATAGCCTTTTCGTTGGTTTCGTTTCGATTTCTTGCCACTTTACCATACCCAAGCTCCTCATAAGTGTGTGTGTGGGTCGCTTTTGGATTGCTAATCAAACACTCTTACTCTTGTAACACCTTTGTCTCGGACGGCAAGTCCACTTGTCCAATACTATCAACCAAAGGTAAGAGCGGTTTTTAGCCACCACATATTCCACATATCACTTGTGTTTTGCTTATCATGGCTAGGGAAGAACAAGATGCCGACTTCGGCAAACAAGCGGAGGCCCTGAGGAGGTACATGGACGACAACTTCCGCCGCTACGAGGAGCGCCATCAAGCCGCACAACGTGAAAACGCTGAGCGCTTCGCTCAAATACAAGACGATCAACGTGAGAACAAGGCGCGTTCCATTCGTCTCGAGGAGCTTCTCGAACGACAACAACGGCACTCTTCGAGATCAAGCTCAAGGTCTTCCCATCGTTCCAACGCAAGAAGCAAAGGTCCAAGTGAGATTGGTCAAGGTCAACACCACAACATACCTCCTCCACAAGCGAACTTGGACCATCACCAACACCACGACGAACATCGTCACGAAGCGCCTCGCCCTCTAGCGAACATCGACCCTCCACTTCATCAAGCTCGTCCTCGACAAGAAATTCCAATTCAAAATGTTAACTTGGATCCCCTACACATACAGGAGGACAATCGACATCATCGTCATGAGCTACCTCCACATCGAGCCCGCCGAGTGCCATTGGCCGACAATCATGTTGATATTGAAGATGACGAGGATTATGTTCCACGCCACCACCCACGACATCGTCACCGAGACCGCCATCACCACCATGATGATGATGATGAGGATGATCGCAAGAACCGTTTCAATCCTCCCAAGCTCGTCATTCCTAAGTTCCATGGCACCAACGACCCGGAAGACTATATTGCATGGGAATCCAAGGTCTCCAAACTATTTCGAGTCTACAAGGTGCCGCAAGACAAACGAGTCGACCTCGCATCCCTCGAGTTTGAAGGCTATGCGCAACTATGGTGGGAACAACTCCAATCATCCTTTGAAGACCCAATCGATACATGGAATGACATGAAGAAGGAAATGCACAAGCACTTTGTGCCACATCATTATGCGCGAGATTTGTACAAGAAGCTACAAGAACTCAAGCAAGGTATCAAGACGGTCGACGAGTACTACAAGGAGATGGAGTCCACTCTCTCCCGTGCACACATTGTAGAGTCCGAGGAACAATCAATGGCACGTTTCTTGAACGGCCTCACGTACCCCATCAAGAAGATAGTGGAATTCCAACCTTATGAGAACCTTGTTGAGCTCGTTCATCAAGCCATGAAGGCCGAGCGCCAAGTCGCCGAAGAGCTCAAGTATGTCAAGGCCAAGTCATTCTTCGCCACTAGAGCTTCATCATCAACACAACCCATGACTCAAGTCCAAGCTCAAGGCAATGCCAAAAGTTCTACACCGCAACCCACTACCACTTCCAAGAAGACGACGCCCTCACCACAAGCCGTCAAGTCATATCTCACTTGCTACAAGTGTGGAGGTCAAGGGCACAAGTCATTTGAATGCACCAACAAGAAGGTCATGATAGTCAATGACAATGGAGACTATGAGTCCATGAGTGAAGATGAGTACCACGCATTGAACAAGGTGGCCACGATGCAAAGTTTGGATGACGACGATGACTACATCTATTGTGATGGTGACCCCAACCCCACTCTAGTTGTCACTCGAGTCTTGACTACAATCAACCAAGGTGATGACGCTCAAAGATGCAACTTGTTCCAAACCAAGGCCGGCATCAACGGCAAATCAATCAAGGTAATCATTGATGGTGGAAGTTGTCACAACTTGGCAAGCAAGGAGCTATGTGAGAAACTCAACTTGACATACAAGAAGCACCCCAATCCTTACCATGTGCAATGGCTTAGTGACTCCGGCACCGTGAAGATCCAACACACGGTTCAAGTATCCTTCAAGATTGGCTCTTACGAGGACACGGTAGATTGTGATGTGGTACCCATGTCGGTTTGCCACTTACTTCTTGGCCGCCCTTGGCAATTTGACAAGGCCGCTACTCATGATGGGCGCACCAACTACTATAGCTTCAAATGGAACAATAAGATCCTAGTGCTCCGCCCAATGACTCCAAGCCAAATTATCGCCGACAACGCCAAGACAATTGTAAGAGCGCAAGATAAACAATCCTCTAGTGAGTTGAGTGGTGAGAGAGCGAACCACATTCACGTGAGTGAGAGCCACAAGCCAAATGTGAGCGAGAAAGGGAAAAGAGTGAGTCCCGGCGTAGTCTTGTTAGCCACCAAAAGTGAGATGAGGGAAGTGAGAGCAAACCCATCCACTTTCCACTTCGTGCTCTTATGCAAAGGAGATGGCAAAGAAACTAACGACTTAACCCAAGTTCCTCCGTCTATGTTGTCTATTTTGCAGGAATTCAAAGATGTCTTTCCGGATGAGCTACCTCAAGGACTTCCTCCCCTACGTGGAATCGAGCATCGCATCGACCTCATTCCCGGCGCCCCTCTACCCAATAGAGCGCCATACCGCACCAACCCAGAGGAGACAAAGGAGATCGAGCGCCTAATTCAAGAACTCCTCGCCAAGGGACATGTTCGTGAAATCTTGAGTCCGTGCGCCGTTCCGGTCATCCTCGTCCCCAAGCAAGACGACACACTCCGAATGTGCATGGATTGCCGTCCCATCAACAATATCACGGTGAGGTATCGACATCCTATCCCACGACTTGATGACATGCTAGATGAGCTTAGTGGTGCCACTATCTTCTCCAAAATTGATTTGAAAAGTGGCTATCACCAAATCCGTATGCATGAAGGAGATGAATGGAAAACCGCATTTAAAACAAAACTTGGTCTTTACGAGTGGCTTGTCATGCCCTTTGGTCTTTCCAATGCTCCTTCAACATTTATGCGTCTTATGAATCACGTCTTGCGCACTTTCATTGGCAAGTTTGTGGTTGTCTACTTTGATGATATCCTTGTGTATAGCAAATCCTTGCATGAACATGTCGACCATGTGAAGCAAGTTTTGTTGGCCCTTCGTAATGCTTCCCTTTTTGCCAACCTCAAGAAATGCACCTTTTGCACCGACAAGCTTGTGTTTTTGGGTTATGTGGTTTCTTCAAAAGGGATTGAAGTTGACACCTCTAAGGTTGAGGCAATCACAAATTGGCCACCGCCAACTAATCTTGCTCAACTTCGTAGCGCTCTTGGTTTGTTTGGGTTTTACCGTCGCTTTGTGAAAGATTTTAGCACAATTGCTTGCCCCTTGAATGAGCTTACCAAAAAGAATGTACCCTTCATTTGGGGCAATGCTCAAGAATCGGCTTTCAATGAACTCAAGAAGAGATTGACCGAAGCTCCTTTACTTGCTTTACCGGATTTCTCCAAAACATTCGAACTTGAGTGTGACGCTAGTGGCCTTGGCATCGGTGGCGTCCTCATGCAATGTGGCCGTCCCGTTGCTTATTATAGCGAAAAACTTGATGGTGCTCGCCTAAACTACCCAATCTACGACAAGGAACTCTATGCCTTAGTACGTGTTTTGGAAGTGTGGCAACACTACCTTTGGCCCAAAGAGTTTGTTATCCACTCCGATCATGAATCTTTGAAATATTTGAAAACCCAAGCCAATTTGAACAAAAGGCATGCCAAATGGGTTGAATTCATCGAGTCTTTTCCCTATGTGGTGAAGTACAAAAAAGGCAAGGACAATATCGTTGCGGATGCTCTTTCCCGCAAGATGAGCTTACTCACCCAACTTGAAATCAATGTTTTGGGTCTTGATGACCTTAAAGAACTCTATGCTTCCGATTCTTTCTTTGGTCCTATCTTTACCAAGTGCACAATTGACAAAGGTTGCGATGATTTCTACTTGCATAAGGGTTTCTTGTTTAAGGCTAACAAACTATGCATTCCCGAGTCCTCGCTCCGTTTGTTACTTCTACAGGAATCACATAGTGGAGGACTCATGGGACACTTTGGACGTGACAAGACACTCGCCATGCTATCTACACACTACTTTTGGCCACGGATGACGCGTGATGTGGAGCGCTTGGTGCGCCGTTGCCCAACTTGCCTCAAAGCTAAGTCCACGTTGAACTCTCATGGCCTTTATATGCCTTTACCAATACCACACACACCTTGGTCCGACATTAGCATGGATTTCGTCTTAGGATTGCCTCGCACAAAGAATGGCAAAGATTCAATATTTGTTGTTGTCGATCGCTTCTCAAAAATGGCACACTTTATTCCTTGCAATAAGACCAACGATGCTTCACACATTGCAACTTTGTTCTTTAGGGAAATCGTTCGTCTACATGGAGTGCCGAAGACCATTGTTTCGGACCGCGATGTCAAGTTCACAAGCTACTTTTGGAAGGCATTGATGGCAAAGCTAGGAGTCAAGCTCCTCTTCTCCACCGCTTACCACCCACAAACCGACGGCCAAACCGAGGTGGTGAATCGAAGCTTATCAACTCTCCTTCGCGCATTAATCAAGCCAAACATCAAGGGTTGGGAGGAATGCATACCGCACGCCGAGTTCGCCTACAACCGTGCCTCCCACCGGGCGACCAAGCGAAGCCCGTTTGAGGTTGTCTATGGGTTCAACCCCAACACCGCCCTAGACATCCTACCACTTCCTCTACACGAGCGCACCGACATGGACGTCGACAAAAGAGCCGACTACATGAAGACATTACATGAGTCAACACGAGCAACTCTAGAGGAGCACACAAAGCGCCAAGCCACCAAGATCAACAAGTTGAAGAGGCCCATGGTATTCGAAGAAGGAGACCTTGTGTGGCTACACCTCCGCAAGGACCGTTTTCCGGATGAAAGGAAATCCAAGCTTGCTCCTCGCGGTGACGGACCTTTCAGAGTGCTCAAGCGCATCAACGACAACGCATACAAGATCGACATACCAACCTCAAAGTACTTGGTGCATGACACGTTCAACGTCGCCGACCTATTCCCTTTCCACGGAGATGCAAGCGTTCAAGAGGATGACGAGTCGAAGACGACTCTTTCCGAAGGGGGGGGAGATGATGTAGCCCCACACGTGGACAACACCATGGACACCATGCCAAATGGCCCAATGACAAGATCAAGAGTCAAGGCTCTTCATGAAAAGGTGACCTCGCTCCTCTCGATGTGTGATCTTGACCTTCCTTTGAATGGGTTGCTACTTCATGCCGGTACCTTGTGCATACTCAGGATCCACCCGGTTGATGGCCCACAATGGAGTCAAGGAGATGACCAAGAGAAGGTCCAAGATGATGGAGAAGATGGACAAGAGGAGACCCAAGAAGATGGACAAGAAGAGGAGGGAAGGAGCGAAGACTGGGTGGCCGGCCTCCCAGCCGGCCTAGGCCGGCCTCCAGGCCGGGCACCAACCCGAAGCCGCCGGCCTCCCAGCCGGCCCAGGCCGGCCTCCAGGCCGGGCACCCACCCGAAGCCGCCGGCCTCCATACCGGCCCAGGCCGGCCCCCAGGCCGGGCCACATCCCGACGCCGCCGGCCCACGCGCCGGCCTCCCAGCCAGCCTCCAGGCCGGCCTAGGCCGGCCCCCAGGCCGGTCATCCACCTGAGCCGGCCGGCCTCCAGGCCGGCCTAGGCCGGCCCCCAGGCCGGTTCCCCGCCAGAGCCAGCCGGCCTCCAGGCCGGCCTAGGCCGGCCCCCAGGCCGGTTCCCCGCCTTTCCTGCCCGTTTTGTAATGGACTATAAATAGCTTTCCACTTTCCCCATTTCGAGGTTAGACTGAATCTGAGACTTGTGAGAGCTATGCTCCTCCTCCCTCGTAGCTAGGGTGCCTCGTTGAGGTAGATCTTGTTGTTGCTACTCTTTCACTGCGGTGTCTCTAGTAGTGCAAACCAATCTTTCACTGCGGTGATTCTATTGGATCGGTGGACCGGCTGGTAAGAGCAATCGGTTTCAACAAGAGTAAGTTTGGCTTTGATTCTTCGATCCAAAGGCTACCTTTTTGAGGGTTTGTTGTTGGGTGGAGTTCTTAGCAGGATTTGCTAGTTATCCTTGTGTTTTGCCCACGAATCTCCCTCGTTTCCCCTCGTGTTCTTCGTGTTCATCCCCGTTTCCCCCTCAAATCCGTGAAGATCGGGCCTAGCCCTACATCAGACTTGGAGCACAACACGAAGACAACTCAGTCGTGTTAGTCTAGGACTCCTATTACCTTAGTCGGTGGACTTTTCTTGTAAGCCCTAGGTCTGGCCGCCTTTATAAGCCGACCTATGGGACGCCTTAGGGCACAGCCTCATACACCAAGCCTTTCAGGCTACACACAACATCATTGTAATTGGCTCATATTGCCTTATAGTGATTTATAGCAGCACGTAGGATCACGCCACCGTCGTGTGATCCGAAGCTGGGTAAACTGTGTGTAATCCCGTCACCGGAATCCCGCTACATTCCTCCCCCACGTCTTCTCTCTACCGTCGGCGTATACCTAGCCGGATGGCACCCCTGTCTCCGCTAGATTTGACAATACCACGACAAGCACAACTGAAAGCATGCAAACGCTACTCGGAATTATCCTTCTCCATGATATAACAAGGTGACTTTGCGTAGGGCTACAAAAGCACACCTCAAAGTCTGAGTAAACAAACACCACAATTCCACAAAGAATAAACATGGTAAATATCACTCTAGATAATCTATCAAGGAGTCACACGCGCGCTCCGTCTGTCACCAAGGCTTTGTGTTGTCATAACTCCGGAAATTATACTAGACAAACCAATTGAGTAGAATAACATTACATAAGAATTCAGCCGTACTAACAATGCTCACAATCACATAAAGATCACACCATCAGAGAGAGAGATAACCACATAGCTACAGTAGAGCCCTCAGCCTCGATGAAGAACTACTCCCGCTGCGTCACGGGAGGCAGCGACGGCGATGAAGATGGCTCCGGGGGCAATTCCCAATCCCAGCAGGGTGCCGGAACAGGAACTTCTATCCCCGAATTAGGGTTTTGGCGATGCCGGCGGCCTCAGATGTATTCTAGAAATATGATCGACGCCTCCTCGGTTTTTAGGTCAGGAGTGAATTTATAGGCGAAGAGGCGACGCGAGGCGGTCAGCGAGGCGACCAGGTGGGGTCCAGGCACGGTTGACCTTGGGTCGTGCCTAGGGGCCTCCTGGAGGTTGTGGGCCTCCCCTAGACTTATCCTTTTGGCTTCCGGGGTCTTCTGGAGAAATAGAATTTCTGTAATTTTTTCGGATTTTTCCGAGCACTTTGGATTTTGGACCTTTTCTGCAATGCACACACATAATAAACAGAAACTGCCACAGGGCATCTTGTCAATAGGTTAGTTCCATAAATCATGCCAAAATGACGTAAAACATTATAAAAACATGTGGCAATGATATGTAACTAAGCATGGAACATCAAAAATTATAGATACGTTGGAGACGTATCATCTCCCAGAGAGGAATCGAAGCCAACCCGGACAAGATCAAAGCCATAGAGGCGTTGAAGAAGCCGGAGAACCTCAAGGACGTCCAGCGGCTGATAGGGTGCGTGGCCGCCCTAAGCCGTTTCATCTCGCGACTGGGAGAGAAGGCGCTTCCTTTGTACCGACTCCTCAAGAAGTTGGACAAGTTCATTTGGGATGATGAAGCCGATGCCGCCCTCCAGGACCTGAAGAGGACACTCACCGTGGCGCCCATCCTCGCGGCTCCACTCGAGCACGAGCCGCTCCTTCTCTACATCATCGCGACAAACAAAGTCGTCAGTGTCGTCATCGTCATCGAACGCAAGGAGGAAGGCAAGGAACATCAGGTACATAGGCCGATCTACTACATCAGCGAGTGCCTCACCGAGTCCAAACAGCGCTACCCGCACTACCAAAAACTGGTGTACGGGGTCTTCCTCGCGTCAAGGAAGCTGCGTCACTACTTCATGGGCCACCCCATAATGGTGGTAAGCGCTAACCCGCTAGCTGACATCATCCGCAACAGGGAGGCAACCGGGCGAGTAGCCAAATGGGCGGTCGAGTTGAACAACTTCGCCATCGCCTACGAGCCATGCAGGGCCGTCAAGTCTCAGGCCCTCGCCGATTTCTTCGCCGACTGGACCGAGACCAACCAACCCGCCCCAGTCTATGAGGCACCACGCTGGACCCTCTACTTCGATGGCTCAAAGATGTACGAAGGCTCGGGGGCTGGCGTGGTCCTCATCTCCCCTAAAGGAGACAAGATGCGTTACGCCCTTCAGATCATGTTCCCCTGCACCAACAACGTGGCAGAGTAGGAGGCCTTACTTCACGTGCTTCGTATTGCCAAGGAACTCGGTGTATCGCAGCTTCATTGCTACGGCGACTCCGACGTCGTCATCCAGCAAACCATGGGAATGTGGGACGTCAACGAGCCCAACCTGGCGGCTTACAGACGCATGGTCGACCAGGTCGGCAGCCACTTCGCCGGCTTGGAGATGAAGCACATCCCGAGGAAGAAGAATGACGAGGCAGACGAGTTGGCTCGCCTCGGTTCCAAGCGAAGCCCGGCACCACCTGGCGTCTTCCTCGACTCCATCCGTAACCCATCCATCAAACCTCCGACGGAGATCGAGCTTGCTAGCCCTCCTTCGTCGGAACCTGCGCTGGTTGCTCTAACGTTGGAGGCACCCGACTGGCGAGTCCCCTACATCGACTTCCTCACCACCAAGAAGCTTCCTGAGGATCAAATCCAAGCTCGACAGATGGTTCGACGCGCCAGCGCCTACACCATCATCAACAACGAGCTGTACAAACGCCGCACATCCGGCGTTTTCCTGCACTGTGTTTAACCCGAAGAAGAACGTCGCATTCTCAACGACATCCACTCCGGCGACTGCAGCCACCATGTGGGAGCCCGTTCCCTAGTCCCCAAGGCACTACGGCACGGCTTCTTCTGGCTAACGACTCACCATGACGCCCGGGACATCGTACGACGCTGCGTCGGGTGCCAGAAGTACGCCCGCCAGGATCACCTACCGGCTCAAGCACTCAAAACCATCCCCCTAACATGTCCCTTCGCGGTCTGGGGGGTCGACATGGTTGGGCCTTTCAAAAGGGCACGCGGAGGCCTAACACACCTATTGGTGGCCATCGTCAAATTCACCAAGTGGGTAGAGGTGAAACCCATAAAGAAGCTCGATGGCGCCACCACCAAGAAGTTCCTCCACGAGGTCATCTACCGTTTCGGCTACCCGCACAGCATCATCACCGACAACGGCACGAACTTCGCCAAATGAGCAATGGCAACCTTCTGCCGCGAAAAAGGCATCCGCCTCGATCTCGCCTCGGTCGCTCATCCACAGTCAAATGGGCAGGCGGAACGGATGAACCAATCGTTGCTGCACGGGATCAAGCCGCAGCTCCAAGTACCTCTGGAGAGAACACCGGGTTGCTGGTTGGACGAGTTCCGTCTGTCCTATGAGGCATTCGTACCACACCAAACCGCTCCACCGGCTACACGCTTTTCTTGATGGTGTACGGTGCGGAGGCATTCCTGCCAACAGACCTAGAGCACGACTCGCCACGACTCGCCGCATACGACGAGGACGACAACGAGCAAGCTCGCCAAGACAGCATCGACCTCCTCGAGGAAGAACGTGAACTCGCGGTCTCCAGGACCGCCATCTACCAGCAAGGCCTGCGCTGCTACCACAGCCGCCGGGTCAAAAGTCGCTCCTTTAATAAGGGGACTTGGTTCTCCGACTAATCCAAAAGTCGGAAGGGATGCACAAGCTTTCTGCTCCATGGGAGGGCTCTTTTGTCGTCAGCAAAGTACTCGGCAACGGCTCCTACTACCTCATCGATATCCGCAAAGCTGACAAGAGCAGCAAGTCGGAAGAGGAAACAAAACGCCCATGGAACATCAGTCTGCTATGCCCCTTTTACACATAGTATAGTCTGTTAAACTGTGTGGTCAGTCAATGGAATAAAGTCGGCACCCCACGACACGCTCGGGGGCTGTCGTTTCGTCTCAATGCTTTCGAGTTTTTATTTCATACTATTATGTTATATGATTGACGGGTCTCCAGAGAGGGTTCAATGCCACGACGTGTAACTCAACACTAGGAGACCCAACCCATGAGGCGAAAACGGTAAACGTGATGTTTTTTATCCAAGTCATAGGCAACTCGCAAATGTGTACAAAGTAGCTCGCCGGTAGATTAAACTCGACAACGGAGGCCTACAGGACCTTGTCAATTAAATGCCGCGCTACACACGAAAAATGATACATGGGAGGGCATACTTGGGGGAGTTGCATGATCGAGAAGTCGCATGAACGACTCAAAACAACACGAGTGGCACGATCACAAAACACAGTAAAAAAATCAAAAGGCCCCCTAGCCGCATTACGACGCATGGGGGCTAGAAAGGTTTGATACTCAAGCCGGCTTTGGCAAAGTCGACTTGACCCTCGAGGGCTACGGGCGAGATTTCAAATTGGACGAAGAAGAAAGAATAACAGAGCAACTTCAGAAAAACAAATAGGAGATTCGAGCCGACTTCTACAAAATCGCCTCGACCCTCAGGGGCTACGGGCGAGATTTCACTTGAAAAATTCTAGAAAAGAGACCCAAGCCGATCTCAAGACATCGACTCGGGCCTCAGGGGATATGGGTGGCTACGAATACCTATTGAAGACAGAAACTCACATACCTGATGCGCAGCTGCAGCAAACTTCATCGCGTCGACGAAGCTTGGATGACTCGCTCCTTCCGTAGCGGGTCGCGATGCTGACACAAGGGCGACAGGAGTCGCGTCCGTGGCCAACAGTGTTGTGGACGACGAGGTTGCCCCAGGGACAATAGTCCCACTCGACGCATCCATGGCGGCGTCTCCCTTCTTGCTCAGGGGCTGAGCAGGGGTGGCGAAGGAGCAACGGTGGCCCTCGCCGCGTTTTCTGCCGCACCAGCGCATGGTGACCCGACGGGCGAGTCGAGGTCATCCACATCAATGGGTGCGCCCGCCCCCACCCTACGCCGGCTCACATCAAGATGAAGCATGGCAAGCAAAACAAGACAAGAGGATAAAGCTCGATGGTGACTTACTCGGTGGAGAAAGGCTGGCTCTTAAGAGCTAGCTGTCGGAGATTGTCCCCAGGAACTAGGGGTGTCTCCAAGGTATCGTGTAATGGGCTGAACACGGAGTCAAACAGTCCACAACGTGCTCCGGCGACGGCGCTCGTCAGGCTCGCTGCGGACGACACTGCAGAGATTGACACAAGGTATTACCCAGGTTCAGGGCCCTCTTGTGGAGGTAAAACCCCTACGTCCTGCTATGGTGTATTGCACTGCTTGAAGAGTTTACAGTACAAGGAGAGCTTGTCGAGCTCGAGGTGGCTACAATGGCTACTTGCTGATCTTCAGATCTAGGGTTTTGGACTCTGGATCTTGAACCTGAAATCGAACCCCTTGACTAGGCGTGCCTCCTCCTCCTTTTATAGGCGCCTGGGCCTCTTCTGCCCAAACATTTGGGCGGGAAGGGCTACCACATGGCGACGAAGGAGGAGGCGCGGTGCACCGTAAAGGTGAGGTCTACCATAAAGGTAAAGATCGTGGACGCGGTCCACGGCAGGGGAACGGCGTCACCAAAGCTGAAAAGGGGCACCGACCAGCCGGACGGCGGGCTGGCGCTTGCCGAGGTGGGAGGTGGCCCACTGGTGACGTCGTCCTTGGAGCGTAGCTGCAGACTGTTCCCTTGTCACCAAAGGGGCAATACTCGTTGTCCGCTTTGCTTGGCTCCGCTTTGTTGACTGCTTTATACATGGAAACGGCAACTACGGCGTCGTCGTCATCGCGCGTAGGCACGCGCGTCACTCTGCGCATGGCGCAGAGTCCATGTGCGCTCTGCCGCGGGGGCAGAGTTGGCTTCACGAGGAAAGTGCTTGTCGAGGCGAAAGGCCTCGCCAAGCCCTTCAGCTTGGTCCTTAGCAGAATTGCGGGTGGCGTCGAAGACGCCTTGTCGAAGAGCGATCCCCGCCAAGGAAACCCTTGGCGAGGAGAAGAACCCTTCGCGAGGAAAGAAATCCTCGCGAGGCATGCCAGGCTTGGGGAGCCTGGTCCTTAGCGAAAATCATCCAAGGAATCTTGTGGGCCCTGGCAGGCCGGCCCGTGGTACCCTGGTTTCCACTGTGCCGACAGTAGCCCCCGGGCCCGCGATGGGCACGCCGAGGCCCATGACGAAGGCGAAGCGTCGAGGGGCCAAAGATGCCTGACAGGGCCGCGACACATGTCACGCAGCGGTTGCGCCCGCGGCCACGACCTCCTCGGCTCCAACGGGCGACGTGGCGGGGCCCGCCACGATTCGAGTGCTGGTCAATAAAGCCTGGGCGCGCAGGCGGCGCCCATTACTTCTCCCGTAACTCCTCCGCACACTTCTCCCCACGCCTCCAAACTCTCCAGAGAGCTCCAACCTCCAGAGTGCTCTTCTTCTTCTTCGGCGACCATGGCGCCCAAGAGAGCAGGCCACCGACTTGAAGGGCAAGCCACCGCGCAGGCGAGCTCGTCAGCGGCGGAGGCGCGGGACGCTGCGCCGGTGGCGGCGCGGGACGCTACGCCCCAGGGGACAATGCCTGAGTCCCTCATCAGCGTGGCGACGGTTTCCAAGGTGCGGCTCTTTGTGGCCTCCGACACCCATGAGCTCGGTGTTACCAACATAGCGCCTGGCAGCAGCAGGGTCGGCGCGGGATTCCACCCCGTCTTCTTCCACACGCTCTTTTCCAGCTTCGTTCCTCCTTTTTCCAGTTTTCTCCTGGGGATCCTTGAGGCCTACCGGATCCAGCTGCTCCATCTTCACCCAAACTCCGTGCTTATTCTCGCCATCTTCGCCTACCTCTGCGAGGCGTACGTCGGTGTCCGCCCCTCGGTGGCGCTCTTCCGGAGCTTCTATTCTCTTCGGAACTCCGCCAAGGGCGAGCGGCTCGGATGCGTCTCCTTTCGCATCGCCGCCGCCAGGAGTGAAGGGTACATCCCCATAGCGTGGCAGGGGGAGAACGCCATCACCGAGGTGACGAAGAAAGTGGAGAAGTTCCGCGAGAAGTGGGTTTTCGTCGGCACCAAGTCGACGAACCGCCACCTGGAGGTTCCCGTGGCACCCCCGAGGAAGTGGGCGCGTTGGTCGAGCGGTGAATTTGAGGGTCCCAAGCTTGAGGCAGTATACGAGCGTATTCAGGTGCTCCGCGAGGCCGGGCTCACCGGCCGGATGGTGGCGATGGACTTCGTTTCGCGCCGCATTGCTCCTCTTCAGTGGCACTCGAAACCGATGTGGACCTATTCGGGCCCGGACGACAGGATGCGCCTCAGCCCCGGCGACTTCACTCCGGACGAGATGAAGCGGATCATGAAAGTCCTCTTCGCCACAGCGTCCATTCCGGCCCCAAGCAACGACGACGCCTTGCCGCTGTTCGCCTACACAGAGGAGCGAGTGCGCGAAGCCCGCAAGCTCCTGCCCCACTTCGACGAATGGGATATCAAGCCCGCAAGGCTTGTTGGGCCCCGCCGCAACCCGTGGGCGGCGGAACAAGAGCAGGAGGGCGACGCGCTGGAGCCAGACGAGGACGAAGGGTCTGAGGCGGACGAGGCCCCTAAGAGTGCTGAGGAGGAGGACATCGGCAGGGGAGGACACCGCGAGCCTCACGCCAAGGTCCTTCATGACAGGGACACCGGGGTCGCTGCGAGGGAAGCTCCTCACGAGAAGGTGGCGGTGCCCCATGATCAGGCCGGAGCGAGCACCCTCCA
This sequence comes from Puccinellia tenuiflora, assembly GCA_012064385.1. Classification (NCBI taxonomy): domain Eukaryota; kingdom Viridiplantae; phylum Streptophyta; class Magnoliopsida; order Poales; family Poaceae; genus Puccinellia; species Puccinellia tenuiflora. Next base: position 208,196 of record QRDG01002392.1, on the reverse strand, counting down.
GCCGCCAAAAGGGAAGAAGAGGGTGTGGAGAGCGGTCGACGAGTGAGTTTGGCCCTTTCCTTTCCTTTCAGCGTTTGCTTCTGTGAATCCCCTCCTGAAGGATTTTTGCTTGACTGTGTTTTTCCTTTAGCGTACCCGCGGCGCCGAAGAAACGGCGTCTCCGCAAGCTCGGGGAGATCGCTGCACCGCCGAGACACCTGTGGCCGACGAGTCGCAGCAAGTGGCTGACGAGTCTCGGCAAGCGGCTGCCGGGCAGCAGCAGGAGTCAGCTCCTCTCGCGGGTGAGCACCGCGTGGAGGTGGTGATGATTGAAGAGGCGGCGTCGCCTCCAGCTAGGGCCGCCTCTCCCCCCGCGGTCGAGCACCGCGCGGAGGAGGTGATTGAGCTGGCGACGCCTCCGCCTACTCGGGCGGCTACTCCTCCCGCGGCGGAGCACCGCGCGGAAGAAGAGGAGGTGGACGAAGAGATCATCGTGGAGTCGCCCCCAGCAGCAAGGGAGGCTCCCACAAGGAGGGTAGGTACTCCCGCGGCCACGGCAGACGCGGCCACCACGGAGGGGGCGGGGAGCGCCCCTGAAGTGCGGGAGACAGAGACGCCTCTGGAGCCCCCGAGCGACGGGGCCAGGGGCGAGGAGATGCCCAGCCCCCTGAGGGCTCTCGATGCGGGCGGCGAGGGAGACGCCCCCACGAGCCCCCACGCCGCGGCGGGGGCCGCTGCAAGTTCGGGGCAGGATGCCCTAGGCGCCTCGACAAGCGCCGAAGCCTCTGCGCCTCACGAGGATGCAGGGGTCTTGGCGCTGGGTGAGCCGCGCCCTCGCGCGGTTCGCCGCGACGTCGTCATCCGCCAATCGCGGCAGGCGCTTGACGGGCTGGCGGCGCAGCTCGCCAAGGAGGATCTTGCCATGGAGAAGGAGCGGGCTAGGCTTGCCGACGCCTGGGCCCTCCTCCACGAGCGGGTGGAAATGTGTCGCCGGCAGGACTCGGCGGCAAAGATGGCGCGTGAGGAAGCGATGCGCTTCGCGAAGGAGACCCGCGACAGCGTCAAGCGGGAGGCGGCCGAGGTCATGGGCCAGCTTGACGCTGCCCGGGAGGCGCTGGAGACGGATGCCACCGCCAAGCACCAGGAGCTGGCGGCTCGCGAAGAGAAGTTCGCCAACGAGTCCGAGGCCGCGAGGACCGCCTTGAAGGAGCTGCGCGAACAGCTAGACGCCCGCGAGGGGCAGCTAACGCCTCGCGAGATCGAGCTGAAGAAACGTGAGGAAGAGCTCTCCCTCCGGGAGAAAGAGCTGGGCCGGCGCGAAGAACAAGTCCACTCTCTGGAGGAGGAGCAAGCCACCCGCGAGGGGCTGCTGCAGGAGCGCGAAAACTCAGTGGCCAGGAGCGAGGCCACCCGCAAGGAGCGCCACGACAAGGCCAACGCTGACCTCGCGATGAAGCAGAAGAGGACTCAGGAGGAGGCCGACGCCAGGGTTGAGCGCATCCGCGAGAGCCTCGCCAATGACTATGACGCCAAGGCCACGAAGCAGGAAGAGCGCTTCACGATGAAACGCAACGAGTTCCTGCATCAGATCGAGGGGCTCGAGGAGGAGATTGCCGCCCTGAAGGCTGACCTGAGCGACCTCCAGCAACAGGTGGGGCCGGCCGCGGACCGCGCAGAGCAAGCGCAGGACTCTGCGCGGCACAACCGGGCCATGACGCGCCAGCGCCAGCTCATGCTTCACGAGTTGGTTCGCCGCGCGAACGCCATCGGGGACGACCTGAGGATCGAGGTCCCCCACCTTCCCACCGGAGGGGTCAACGACGAGACGGCGCACGCGCAATTCTTCGGGCAATTCCTCGAGGAGATTGAAAAGGTCGCGAAGCGCTTCGACGAGCGCGTCGTGGCGGAGAGCCGCGATCTCCTCGTCCTTGCCATCAGCCGCGTCTTCAGCAATCTTCTGAAGCTCTGGCCCTCTTTCAACCTCGAGGCCGTGATGGAGCCGGTCGAGATCCGCAGCAAGGCAGGGGAGGCCGCCGAGGTTCTCGCCAAGAAGTACGACCAAGTCTTGGTCGACGAAGACGAAGGCGACGGCGAGGGAGATGCCCTGGAAGCTGGGGCTGGCGCGGATGGAGCGGGGACCTCGGGAGGCGCGACGGCCTGAACTTCCTGTAGCTGGTTGCGCATGAGGCACATTATCGTGGTATTCTGGTTGTAATAACATTTGTAAAGACTTGCTTTTAGCTTGGGAACGTGCTTGTGAATGCCCCTTGGGTGGCTTTTGTCTTTTCCCTTCATGTCTTTTTCGCTCTACGTCTTAGGATCCTCCCTTAGCGCTACACCACCGCCGCTTCGGTATGTGCGAGTCAGTGCTCCACAAGTCCGGGGGGTGCGTGAGGCCTCAAGAAGTAAGAGCTCCGCGAAGCGCGATGCTTGGGGCTCCCCTTTGACGTGCAAGCAGCCCATGAAGCGTGGGAGAGAGAAAAGAGACTCGAGGGGCAAAAACCAGCAAGAGGAAACTTAGCTTTGACGAGGCGTTTCCGCCTTGGAAAGGGTGTTGGTTCCTAAGCGAGGCGTTTTCGCTTTGTTGTTGCCTGCGGCTTGGAGAGCCTGTTTTCCTGCACTTGGAGAAATAGGCGTATCCACAAGCAATAGATAGCTAAAGAATCTTATGGTGCTCGTAGGTTCCTTCATGTGTGTCTCGCGAGGAGAAACAGGCACCAAGGTTTTGGTGATCCTTGGTGAGTTGACGTGCGCGGGAGCTGACCCATGAGTTCAGAGCTCCTTGGGAGTTGACATCCATGAGGGCTGACCCGCAAGTTCAGAGCTCGGATCCCTTGGGTTTTAGGCGCTGCCGGGATGCTCCCGTGGCATGGCACCCTGCTAGCCCCCGCTCGTGAGATACACAGGAGGGATCATACGAGCGAGAGAAAAAAGGCGAATAACACCGAAGCAAAGAAACACCGAAGCGACAAAATACGTTGGCGCGATGCGCAAATGTTCAAATTGGCCTGAAACATAGGTTCATTACACTGGCGTGGCCAGAAGCACAAAAAATCCGCCATGCTCTTGGCATGGGGTCCACATTCTGTGGCTGAGACTCTCGAGGGGCGTGCCCGAGGCAGACGCATGTAGAGAGAGCTCAGGGGGCCCCTATGCGGGGGTGGCTTTTAGCCTGCGTTCCACCATGACCGGCATGGGGATCCACTTCGCCAAGACATGGTGCCTGAAGAGGTTACCATGCCGAGGCTTAGTGGCTTGGGAGTCTTCTCGAACGGCCCGCGGCAACGTATAGTAGAGAGGGGAGCCCGAAGTTTTTCCTCTTTAAGGATGATGGCACGTGGTTCTCCCTTGATGCAAAAAATTGCTCGCCGAGGGCGATTAGGGGTAGAACTTGCGCAGGTGCTGGATGTTCCAGGGGTTGGCGACAGGGATGCCGTCCTCCGTCTCAAGCCGTGCGGAGCCAGGCCTGGCGATGTGCGTGACTCTGTAGGGGCCTTCCCACATTGGTGAGAGCTTGTGGAGGCCTGCCCTGGAGAGGATTCTCCTCAAGACAAGGTCTCCTACCTCGAGAGTGCGTGGCCGGATGTGGCGGCTGTGATAGCGACGGAGGTCTTGCTGGTACCTTGCCGCTCTCAGGGCCGCATTGCGGCGAAGCCCTTCAAGCAGCAGCAGGTCGTCGTTGCGGAGTTCGTCCACCTCAGCCTCCTTGAAGGCCAAGACTCGCGGGGAGCCATGAGTGATCTCGCTGGGGAGGACAGCTTCAGCGCCATAGACGAGGGAGAACGGCGTCTCACCAGTTGGCTTTGTTGGCGTGGTGCGGATGGACCAGAGCACCGAGGGGAGCTCATCGATCCAATGCTTGCCGCTGGCCTTGAGGCGGTTGAAGCTTCTCGTCTTGAGGCCCTTTAGCACCTCGGCGTTGGCTCGTTCGGCCTGCCCGTTGCTTCGTGGATGCGCCACCGAGGCGTAGCAGATTTGGGCGCCGATGCTGCCGCAGTAGGACTTGAAGGCGCCGCTGATGAATTGTGAGCCGTTGTCGGTGATGATGCGGTTGGGCACGCCGAAGCGGCAGACCAGGCTCCTTATGAATTTTACCGCCGACTTCGCCGGAATGGTGCGCACAGGGCTCCACCTCAGGCCACTTGGTGAATTTGTCGATGGCGACGTAGAGATAGCGGTAGCCCCCGAGCGCTCGCGGGAAGGGTCCGAGCAGGTCCAGCCCCCAGACCGCGAACGGCCAGGAGAGCGGGATCGTCTGGAGTCCTTGCGCGGGCTGGTGGATTTGCTTGGCGTGAAATTGGCATGCGTCGCAGGTTTGGACGATTTCGGCAGCGTCTTGAAGCACTGAGGGCCAGTAGAAACCGCTCCGGAAGACCTTGCCTGCAATGGTGCGCGAGGAAGAGTGGTGGCCGCACTCGCCGCTGTGTATGTCGTTGATGAGTTGGCGGCCCTCCTCGGCAGGGACACACCGCAGCGCAACCCCATTGGGTCGCTTGCGGTACAGGTCTCCGTCGTGGAGGCAATAGGACTTGGCCTGGCGAGCAATTCTCTCGGCCTCTGCGTCGTCTTCGGGGAGGGCTTGGCTCTGCAGGTAGTTCTTGATCTCGTCGATCCAACCAGTGTCTTGTCGTACCAGAGTCAGCAGCAAGCGATCGCCCGAGGGCAACCCACAGTCTGGTGCTCCGCTTGGTGGGGCGGGTGGGAGCTCCTCGTCGATGCTGATGTTGGCCACAGGTTGCTTGACTGAGGCCTTGGTGAGTCTCTCCTCGAACACTCCAGGCTTCTGGGCTTCTCTTCTTGCTGCTCGCCGAGCAATTTCATCTGCCTCTTGGTTCTCTGCCCGTGGGATGTGCTTGAGCTCCATGCCCCTGAAGTGTTTCTCTAACCTGCGTACCTCTTCAAGGTAGGCCACCATGTGGGTGTCCTTAGGCGTGTAGCTTTTGTTGGAGAAGTGTAACACCCCAGTTTTTTCCTCCCTAATTTTGGCGGTGTTTTCTGACACCTGAAAAACTTTTCCTCGATGCCTAAATGTTTCTCCAAAACTTTTGAGGATGATTTGACTTTGGAATTGCTCTCTCAAAAATTTCCCGGTGATCCACGAACCACTCCAGCACCCGTGATAATTTTTGTGCTTAGGTTTTCTCTCGAAAACCCTAGCCCTGATTATCGAACCCCTAAAACCCTTTACTCCACCTACCAAAGAAAAAGCCTGTTTCCAGAGCTGGAAAAATTCCACCAAAAATACCAGAGACTCCCCTCCTCATGCAAAGACAATCCATCCAAAAATATTGCATACTCCAAAGCAATATTTCCAAGTTTATCCATATTCTCCGTTATGCCATTTCCAATTCAGAAATCATCTGGACACCTTCCACTCATCCAAAAATCCTGCAATTTTGGTGAGGTGCATGATTTGACCTCCTGATCATTTCACTCCATTGGTCCAACCTCATTTGAGCAATATTTGAGGTACTTCCTTTAGAGTGGCCTTTTCATGCCTATTTGCAATTTCCAAAGCAACCCCTAGCTACAAAATTCATTTGGCATTGCAACCTTGCCAGATTGACCAACTCCCTTATATAACCACATATCCAGAATACAAGGTCAAGATCATTTGAATAAAAACAATTGGCATGCCCATGCCATTTGGGCATTTTTGGACACCAATTTATTTGACCAACTTACCTGTGCCCAATTGATCCCAAAATCCATAGACATACTTCATACATCTATCCTAACCTACTGTGAATTTTGGGGATTTTTCTGAGAAGTGCAAGACCCTGGTCATTTCATCGAACACCTTCGGCCATTTTCGAAACCCAAAAGTGTTTACACATGAGACCCCCTCCAATTTGGATGAAACTTGACCACATTGCTCATATACCAGTACAACATCACCAGTAAAAATCCCAGCTCCTCTGGCATAGGGGAAGTCCAGTTTCTTTCCATCGAACACCTTATGTGCGTTTGAATTTTTCAAACTTTGCATTGACATTTTGTCACAATTTTGGGTTTGGCCTTCTAGATATTGTTTGTTGCAGTAGTGCAACCCCGTGGCGAAGCCTTGTCCTTTTTGGTGCCCTAGATCATCGGGAACGTGACGACGCCGCTCGCGTCGCGCTCTGGACATGCCGGTGTCGGCCTGACCCGGTGCGAAACTGCAGCCCTTGCCCTTATCCTCTGCACCAGTACCACCTCGTGCGCCCCTGTGCATCCAGCACGGCAGCCTCACCCCCCCCCCCCCTCCTCCTCCTTATCTCCTCCCTGTGGAGGGGAGACGTCACCCATGACCTCGGTTGGCCATCAATGGCCAAACCGGCCAGCACCTAACCCTCCCCCTCTCTGGTCTATAAAAGAGCAGCTCGAGCTCCCCAACCGCGTGCAAACCTCCACTCTACTTCCCCCGGTGCCGTGCAGCAGTTGGAGCTCGGCATGCCCGAGCCCCTGATCGAACTCGTGCATGCTGCCGTGACCAAGCCTCGGGCGAGCTCACGCCCGTCACCCCCATGCCTCCCACTGCCTCGCAAACGCGGACAAGCCACTCCTCCCCACGGCCGCCCCTCTGCCATCCGCTAGCCGGCCGTGCAAGCGCGGCGGAGGAGCCGTCCGTGCTCGCCTCCGCCACGGTCGAGCTCGGGCGCGCAAGCAGGAGGCCGCCCCCCCCGCCTCCGGTTCCTCCTCCCACGGCCGCGGCACGCCGCCGCCGTTCCAACCCCGCCGATGCCAAGGTCGCCGGCCCACCTCGTCGCCGCCCCCCAGGCCCCACCCGAGCTCCCACCGTGGCCGCTCGGCCAAGCACGCGGGCGACGCGCCGGAGGCGTCCCCTCCGTCGAAGCTGCCGCCCCTGGACGCGGTGGACCACGCCGTGCCCGTACCCGCCGCCGGCCGACCCTCCCGGCGAGCCTCTGGCCAACCCCGGCCAGCTCCTGCTCACTCCCGTGCAGGGAAGGACGGCGACCAGGGGATCGATCCCCTCTGGTCCTTTTTTTTTTTTTTTTCAGCGAAACGTTTTGGGCCAGCCCAGCCGGCTGCCGCGGTCCGCGGCCCAGCCCCGGCCTGCCAGCGACCGCCCAGGCGCAGCAGCACGCTGGCGTGCGACCGGCCCAGCGACGGCCCACCCCGCGTTGGGAGCAGCCCATGCTGTTTTTTTTCTCTCCCGCGCAGGTTTTCTTTTTCCCTGGTAAGCAACTTCGGAGGCCCGTAGTTTCCGAACCGTAGCTCCGTTTTAGCCGATTCAAATTTCTAAATTTGTATCTCGACGAACTATAACCAGTAGTACTGATTCTAACTTGTTCCAAAATAGTGATATTGGGTGCCCTTGTGTGAGTGCAATCCGGAGTCCGGATAAAAGCGGCTATCGCTGCCCTACGCCGCGGAACCAACCCAACCTCTCCAAGCCCGGTGGATCCCGTCTTCGAAGGCAAGCTAACCCCTTGCTATGAGCAGTCCCGCAAAGTTGTTTATTATTCGCTTATTGTCATGCCAAGTGTTATATTTGTCGGCGTTTGGTATTTATATTATGTCGGTCTATTATTTGTTGCCATGTTTTATTCATCATCCATGTATGCATTAGATTGAAGTATGAGTTATCTGTGCGCCTCGCACTTGCGTGGCTTTGAAAACTAAATAACAAAAACATGCGTTGACTGTTTGCTTCTTCTTCAACGCCGAGGCTAGGTGCGGACAAATGTCGGCCCGTGATCCTCGGGGTTGGGGGCATTTGCCAAAAGAGTTATTTGCTTCTTGTCCCTCCGTTAAATATGGTTGGCTTAGACCACCCGGACTGCGACGCTTGGGAGCTGACTTTCCATTTGGTTCTTTTTGCCGAGATTGCTGACACCACGTCGGGGAAACCCTCGAGTGGAATGGGTGCTCTCTCATTCTTATGATTGCTTTTCGGTTTAGTTTTGGAGACTATATGCCCAACTCCCCACTTCCTGGTCAACGGTCGGACGAATACGCCGCCAAAGACTTGCGCGTGGAGGAACGGATGCGTAACAGACTCCGCCTGTGCTATATTATTATACTAACCCCCGTGTGACACCGGCCGGGTTGCCCGCCACAGTCACCCGGGTATTATTATTGGGATGTGGTTATTATTCATGCAAGTGTTAGGCATATTCTAGGCTATGTTTGTTTGTGCTTGCTGTGTTGCTAATGCCCTGTTGGTTGGGATTATTGTGTTGAACTAATCTGTTGTTGCTAGGACATGTGAATGCTGAAACTTGATTAAATGAAACACCCCTCCAAACAACGATGAGGTCCATTCATAGTGCCACTAATCTGAACCCTTGAACGCAATACCACCGTTGTCCCATGGAAACCGTGACCTAGTAGGTTGTTGAGCCCCTTTTGTGCCATCCGTTGGGCGCAGTCGTTCGGTTGTGCTGTCCGAGGGGAGAGGTCGACAGGCACGGGTTCGACTGCGATAAGGAGTCCGGAGTTAGGCATACCCGGTAGCGCCGGGGGATGTGCCGGGCTCACTTGCCCGTTGTACCATGCGTATAGGGTGGGGCAGGAGGGTGTCTTAGCAAGTGGACCGTCGCGAGAGTGTATTTTGCTTGGTACGGCTTTGGGCGTGATGAACCTGAGGTGTCGGCTGAGTGGAGTGCATTCTGATAGGTGGTAAAGCAAACTCTCGAGAGCATCAACCTAGCAAGCTAGCCCCGTTCCTGGGATATGGAACAACAGTTCAGTGTCAGTCACACTATGTGTCTTTGTCGTGTCCGGAGGTTAAACTTAAGATCTGTGAAAAACAATTGATGAACGACCTGACCTCACTTAACAAACAATAAGATGATGCAGGGAACATTGCTCGAGATAAGGAAATGTGATAAGGCCAGTGGGCCTAGCAGTGGTGACAGATGAGATTAGCCTCGTGAGGCTAGAGGCCAGTGGGCCCAGCTGTGATAATATGATTTGTTGTGTTACTTATCAACTGGTACCCCGTTATTCGTCACAGGTAAGCTCTTGTGTGACCCCGGTACACGATCCAACCCCACCTGGCTTGGACTCTGTACTGGTGGTACTTCCATTGTTTGCTCGTACCATGTTTAGTTATGATGCCATGTTGCTACCCACTTGGACTGCCGTAAGTAGTCACTTGCCATGTTTAGATTATTCTCTGTCGCTAGTTATCTGTTGCCCGTTTGCTTGACCGTTCATGTCTTGTGGTTACTCTCTTGCGAGTACATCATTGTACTCAGACTGGCTTTTCATGTGGCCAGACCTTGAGGGGATCCATCTACTACCATAGCAAGGAGATGGAGCAGGAGCGTGCTAGGATCAGTAGCCCAGCCAGATGCCTGTGGAATGGAGCCGCACCAAGCCGTTGCCGTATCTTGTCTTCCGCTGCCAGTTGAACTCTGTCCAGTGCCATACTTGGCCATGATAAATCTTCATGCCTTGATGGTCTTGTAAACCATTTGTAGCCCTTGGGCCTGATTGTGTAATGATATTCTCGCTATGTTGCATTGTCGTAACGTGCGTCCAGATATCCTGGGCTGGCGCACGGGGCGACCGCCTTTCTGACGACCTGTGTCAGAAGGGGGTGCCACAGGGCATGGTATCAGAGCACCAGGCTGGCTGTAGACTACCCTAGCATGGAAAGCCCCGCCTTACTTTTGCCCGACAACGACCCGATGGATTTAACCCATCTCCGCCAAACCGGCATGGCTCATGTCGGTCAACAGTATGGTGCAGTAGAACCTGTCCCAATCTTCCCCAACAAGACGAGCCGGTTTCTTCCATGAGAAGAAGCCGACCTTACCCAGTGAACCCGAGACCCAGTCCTAGTTGCTTTATAACCCACCCTCGCCAGCTCTCTGGCAACCCAACTCCTTTAAAGTAGAATCCCATAGAGGAACCCCGCATCCTTATCCCCACCAAGAGTCTAGAAACCCAGAAAAAAATCCGATGGCGACCCTTAATGCCATCTTGGAAACCACTGCCGAGGAGCATTCGAGCTTTCGATTGCTTCTCTGGAGGGCCGTCAACCATATCCTTGGTAGCTCCGCTCGCCCCGTGTATGTGGTGTTCCAGAGCTCACTCTCGTCAGCCGGAGATGAATTCCGGGCCGATGTGAGGATCAGCCCGTGTCCCCGGGGCACGAACCAGCCCTACTTAATCCAAGGAGGCCGCATGCCCACCTTGGGGCTAGCCATCCAGGTAGCAGCCTGGAATGCCTCGTTCGTCTTCGGTCCTCCGAACCCCTGCTAGCTGAAACTCGAGAGTTCTACTACCTTCCGGCCAGACCACAACCCCGTGGAGAGATGATCCAAGCCGACGTCACGGAGGAGCCTGACCCAGCCCTAATCAACCAAGTTGCTTACGCCATCGCAATGACTAACCTCAACAACCTCTTGATGGAGGAGCTCGTGACCACAAGGAGGAACCTCAGCCGTGCCCGCCTACACCAATACCTAGGGGAAAGCACACCTTCACTCTCCCGCAGGCTAGCCCGAAGTGGCAGACCTCCACTTCCAGGTCCCGGCCCATCCCGACGAATCCCCGAGCAGGTTCCAATCCTCGAGGGTGTTCCTGTGTGCTCCGACCTTGCGGAAGAAGGGGACGTGGACACCACTCTTCGGCTCGGCCGCACTCCACCATCTGTGAAAGGCCGTCAAGCGGAGTAAGATCTGTTTAGTTTAGCCGGAGTGGCGCTTATGAGGTGTAGCTGAGAGTTTGTGAGAATGTTTGTAACTGCTATGCTCGCTTGTATGTGTGTTGGTGTTGTGTCGAGTGTTTAGTAGCCGTTGTGTGCTTGTTATCTGGCATGGTTGAAGTGGTTGTTCCATGTTGCTTCAAGTTTTTAGGGCCATAAAAGTGAAGTATTATTTTCGAAAATGATATTTTTTCCCCGAGTAGCAAGTTCTACCATCTGTGTGAAAGTGCCTCTGCAATTCTCTCTGCTGCAAGAACAGATCTGTGACAGCTCAGGAAAGATCCCAGGAATGCAAATATGGGTCTAAATCAGCAGTGAAGACAAGCTGGATACATCAACAGAGTTCAGTACACCAGGGAAATTTTAGAAACAGAGGATACAAGTGCTACCCCAGCATCCAACACTACCCACTACCTCAGTACGGATACAGGCGAGCACCCCGGGGAAAAATCCTACTCCCTCTCGCGCACAGTGGCATCACCCGAAGATGAGCCTGATTCACCGCGAGCCGCACGACAACGACGACGGATGGCATGAGCCGACAGCTGCCCTCCAGCCGTAGGAACCACTGCATCCGCCACCTGCGGCAGCACCACCTGCTTGCCCGCAGCCGGCCCCGCCAGCTCGTCCCCCACCCGAGGAGCAGCCGCAGCAGCCACCGGGAGCGCCCGCCAGTCTCTCACCGGAGCCACCAGAAACTCGTCCACCGCCGCCGCAGCACCCCCGACAACACCATACCACCAATCGTGCAGGTGGCAGGCTAACCAGACCGCCGCCGTGAGCAGAATCACCAGCAGCCCTCCGATGGTCAGCCCCAGCCACAGCACGCAGAATAGGTGCTCGAAGAAGCCAGCTCGCTCCGGACCGTGAGTGAAATCACAAAGGAAGTGAGAGAAGAAGTTCATGGTTGCATTAAAGAAGAGAATCGCAGCAGCTGTAATTTATAGCCCCGGAGCTCGGATGCCGCGCACCGCTCCGTCCCGCGCGGGAAGAGAGAGGAATCCCGCGCAATGCTCGACCAAGTTGGCGCGGGATCATCAAGGCACCCAAAGCCGTGATGGCCGCTGCGCCAATGGACCGCACGCGCAGCAGTGCCATAGAGGAGTGCTTCGCGCACTCGGAGCCAGCCAGGTGCGGAGTGAGATGATGCGGAGAAGAAGAAGATGGAAAGGAAGAAGGAGACTGCCAGGTGGACCCCGGACCCACATGTCTGCAAGTAAGAAGATGACCCTCTGTGTGCCTCTAGCCTTTTCCCAACAGATCAGTCCCTCATCTCTCCTTTGTCCATAGGGAAAATTTTGCCAAAATATTTTTGGGGATGGCCCTACCCCTCAGGGTCTGTAAGTCAATTATTGGCGAGACAGATGCTTTCTTTTGAAAAGAAACCTTTTTCTTTTTCAAAACCTGTGTATACATGAAAATGTATATACAGCTTTTCTAAAATAAAAACCCTAGACAGGGAACATGGTTGGCATGTCCCTAATCTGTTTGTTTAGCAAAATTTGGTTGTTGGTTGGTGATCGGTGTGTAGATCTTGTTTGGTCTTGCCATGTTTGTATCTGGTTGAGCAAAAACCTTAGATTTAATTTAATAAACATGCTAGTAGATCCTATGCTGATTGAGTGAGCCACTGCCATGCCATCCTTAGAATGCATTAAGTGGGACAACAGTATCACGCCTTGATAATGTTTGTTCTAGAAATATCGTGCTGAGTGTTAATCGTTTTGAGCGATAAGCTCTAATATTTTGTAGAAAAGGGTTTTAACATTTTAAATGTAGGGGTGGATTAAACCATACAAGAAATATCTTGTATAACCCCGGGAATCTCTACTAGTCTCCGAATCTCGGGACGAGATTCTTTTTAAGGGGGGAAGGTTTGTAACACCCCAGTTTTTCCTCCCTAATTTTGGCGGTGTTTTCTGACACCTGAAAAACTTTTCCTCGATTCCTAAATGTTTCTCCAAAACTTTTGAGGATGATTTGACTTTGGAATTGCTCTCTCAAAAATTTCCCGGTGATCCACGAACCACTCCAGCACCCGTGATAATTTTTGTGCTTAGGTTTTCTCTCGAAAACCCTAGCCCTGATTATCGAACCCCTAAAACCCTTTACTCCACCTACCAAAGAAAAAGCCTGTTTCCAGAGCTGGAAAAATTCCACCAAAAATACCAGAGACTCCCCTCCTCATGCAAAGACAATCCATCCAAAAATATTGCATACTCCAAAGCAATATTTCCAAGTTTATCCATATTCTCCGTTATGCCATTTCCAATTCAGAAATCATCTGGACACCTTCCACTCATCCAAAAATCCTGCAATTTTGGTGAGGTGCATGATTTGACCTCCTGATCATTTCACTCCATTGGTCCAACCTCATTTGAGCAATATTTGAGGTACTTCCTTTAGAGTGGCCTTTTCATGCCTATTTGCAATTTCCAAAGCAACCCCTAGCTACAAAATTCATTTGGCATTGCAACCTTGCCAGATTGACCAACTCCCTTATATAACCACATATCCAGAATACAAGGTCAAGATCATTTGAATAAAAACAATTGGCATGCCCATGCCATTTGGGCATTTTTGGACACCAATTTATTTGACCAACTTACCTGTGCCCAATTGATCCCAAAATCCATAGACATACTTCATACATCTATCCTAACCTACTGTGAATTTTGGGGATTTTTCTGAGAAGTGCAAGACCCTGGTCATTTCATCGAACACCTTCGGCCATTTTCGAAACCCAAAAGTGTTTACACATGAGACCCCCTCCAATTTGGATGAAACTTGACCACATTGCTCATATACCAGTACAACATCACCAGTAAAAATCCCAGCTCCTCTGGCATAGGGGAAGTCCAGTTTCTTTCCATCGAACACCTTATGTGCGTTTGAATTTTTCAAAACTTTGCATTGACATTTTGTCACAATTTTGGGTTTGGCCTTCTAGATATTGTTTGTTGCAGTAGTGCAACCCCGTGGCGAAGCCTTGTCCTTTTTGGTGCCCTAGATCATCGGGAACGTGACGACGCCGCTCGCGTCGCGCTCTGGACATGCCGGTGTCGGCCTGACCCGGTGCGAAACTGCAGCCCTTGCCCTTATCCTCTGCACCAGTACCACCTCGTGCGCCCCTGTGCATCCAGCACGGCAGCCTCACCCCCCCTCCTCCTCCTTATCTCCTCCCTGTGGAGGGGAGACGTCACCCATGACCTCGGTTGGCCATCAATGGCCAAACCGGCCAGCACCTAACCCTCCCCCTCTCTGGTCTATAAAAGAGCAGCTCGAGCTCCCCAACCGCGTGCAAACCTCCACTCTACTTCCCCCGGTGCCGTGCAGCAGTTGGAGCTCGGCATGCCCGAGCCCCTGATCGAACTCGTGCATGCTGCCGTGACCAAGCCTCGGGCGAGCTCACGCCCGTCACCCCCATGCCTCCCACTGCCTCGCAAACGCGGACAAGCCACTCCTCCCCACGGCCGCCCCTCTGCCATCCGCTAGCCGGCCGTGCAAGCGCGGCGGAGGAGCCGTCCGTGCTCGCCTCCGCCACGGTCGAGCTCGGGCGCGCAAGCAGGAGGCCGCCCCCCCCGCCTCCGGTTCCTCCTCCCACGGCCGCGGCACGCCGCCGCCGTTCCAACCCCGCCGATGCCAAGGTCGCCGGCCCACCTCGTCGCCGCCCCCCAGGCCCCACCCGAGCTCCCACCGTGGCCGCTCGGCCAAGCACGCGGGCGACGCGCCGGAGGCGTCCCCTCCGTCGAAGCTGCCGCCCCTGGACGCGGTGGACCACGCCGTGCCCGTACCCGCCGCCGGCCGACCCTCCCGGCGAGCCTCTGGCCAACCCCGGCCAGCTCCTGCTCACTCCCGTGCAGGGAAGGACGGCGACCAGGGGATCGATCCCCTCTGGTCCTCTTTTTGTTTTTTTTCAGCGAAACGTTTTGGGGCCAGCCCAGCCGGCTGCCGCGTTCTGCGGCCCAGCCCCGGCCTGCCAGCGACCGCCCAGGCGCAGCAGCACGCTGGCGTGCGACCGGCCCAGCGACGGCCCACCCCGCGATGGGAGCAGCCCATGCTGTTTTTTTTTCTCCCGCGCTGGTTTTCTTTTTCCCTGGTAAGCATCTTCGGAGGCCCGTAGTTTCCGAACCGTAGCTCCGTTTTAGCCGATTCAAATTTCTAAATTTGTATCTCGACGAACTATAACCAGTAGTACTGATTCTAACTTGTTCCAAAATAGTGATATTGGGTGCCCTTGTGTGAGTGCAATCCGGAGTCCGGATAAAAGCGGCTATCGCTGCCCTACGCCGCGGAACCAACCCAACCTCTCCAAGCCCGGTGGATCCCGTCTTCGAAGGCAAGCTAACCCCTTGCTATGAGCAGTCCCGCAAAGTTGTTTATTATTCGCTTATTGTCATGCCAAGTGTTATATTTGTCGGCGTTTGGTATTTATATTATGTCGGTCTATTATTTGTTGCCATGTTTTATTCATCATCCATGTATGCATTAGATTGAAGTATGAATTATCTGTGCGCCTCGCACTTGCGTGGCTTTGACAACTAAATAACAAAAACATGCGTTGATTGTTTGCTTCTTCTTCAACGCCGAGGCTAGGTGCGGACAAATGTCGGCCCGTGACCCTCGGGGTTGGGGGCATTTGCCAAAAGAGTTATTTGCTTCTTGTCCCTCCGTTAAATATGGTTGGCTTAGACCACCCGGACTGCGACTCTTGGGAGCTGACTTTCAATTTGGTTCTTTTTGCCGAGATTGCTGACACCACGTCGGGGAAACCCTCGAGTGGAATGGGTGCTCTCTCATTCTTATGATTGCTTTTCGGTTTAGTTTTGGAGACTATATGCCCAACTCCCCACTTCCTGGTCAACGGTCGGACGAATACGCCGCCAAAGACTTGCGCGTGGAGGAACGGATGCGTAACAGACTCCGCCTGTGCTATATTATTATACTAACCCCCGTGTGACACCGGCCGGGTTGCCCGCCACAGTCACCCGGGTATTATTATTGTGATGTGGTTATTTATTCATGCAAGTGTTAGGCATGTTCTAGGCTATGTTTGTTTGTGCTTGCTGTGTTGCTAATGCCCTGTTGGTTGGGATTATTGTGTTGAACTAATCTGTTGTTGCTAGGACATGTGAATGCTGAAACTTGATTAAATGAAACACCCCTCCAAACAACGATGAGGTCTATTCATAGTGCCACTAATCTGAACCCTTGAACGCAATACCACCGTTGTCCCATGGAAACCATGACCTAGTAGGTTGTTGAGCCCCTTTTGTGCCATCCGTTGGGCGCAGTCGTTCGGTTGTGCTGTCCGAGGGGAGAGGTCGGCAGGCACGGATTCGACTGCGATAAGGAGTCCGGAGTTAGGCATACCCGGTAGCGCCGGGGGATGTGCCGGGCTCACTTGCCCGTTGTACCATGCGTATAGGGTGGGGCAGGAGGGTGTCTTAGCAAGTGGACCGTCGCGAGAGTGTATTTTGCTTGGTACGGCTTTGGGCGTGATGAACCTGAGGTGTCGGCTGAGTGGAGTGCATTCTGATAGGTGGTAAAGCAAACTCTCGAGAGCATCAACCTAGCAAGCTAGCCCCGTTCCTGGGATATGGAACAACAGTTCAGTGTCAGTCACACTATGTGTCTTTGTCGTGTCCGGAGGTTAAACTTAAGATCTGTGAAAAACAATTGATGAACGACCTGACCTCACTTAACAAACAATAAGATGATGCAGGGAACATTGCTCGAGATAAGGAAATGTGATAAGGTCAGTGGGCCTAGCAGTGGTGACAGATGAGATTAGCCTCGTGAGGCTAGAGGCCAGTGGGCCCAGCTGTGATAATATGATTTGTTGTGTTACTTATCAACTGGTACCCCGTTATTCGTCACAGGTAAGCTCTTGTGTGACCCCGGTACACGATCCAACCCCACCTGGCTTGGACTCTGTACTGGTGGTACTTCCATTGTTTGCTCGTACCATGTTTAGTTATGATGCCATGTTGCTACCCACTTGGACTGCCGTAAGTAGTCACTTGCCATGTTTAGATTATTCTCTGTCGCTAGTTATCTGTTGCCCGTTTGCTTGACCGTTCATGTCTTGTGGTTACTCTCTTGCGAGTACATCATTGTACTCAGACTGGCTTTTCATGTGGCCAGACCTTGAGGGGATCCATCTACTACCATAGCAAGGAGATGGAGCAGGAGCGTGCTAGGATCAGTAGCCCAGCCAGATGCCTGTGGAATGGAGCCGCACCAAGCCGTTGCCGTATCTTGTCTTCCGCTGCCAGTTGAACTCTGTCCAGTGCCATACTTGGCCATGATAAATCTTCATGCCTTGATGGTCTTGTAAACCATTTGTAGCCCTTGGGCCTGATTGTGTAATGATATTCTCGCTATGTTGCATTGTCGTAACGTGCGTCCAGATATCCTGGGCTGGCGCACGGGGCGACCGCCTTTCTGACGACCTGTGTCAGAAGGGGGTGCCACAAGAAGTTGACGAGGAGCTGGGAGTCGCCCTTGATGAGGATGTACTTGATGCCGAGGGCGATGGCGGCTTTGAGCCCGGCGAGGAGGCCTTCATACTCAGCGATGTTGTTGGAGACCTTGTCGCTGTCCTTGAAGCACAGTTGGACGGCATAGTAGAGCTTGTCGCCTGTCGGTGAGGTGAGAACGGCGCCAGCCCCTGCACTCCTGGCCGCAAAGGCGCCGTCGAAGTGCATGGTCCAGTGGCTTGGCGTCGTTCCTCCTGAGGCTGTAACCTCCTCCTCTGGGAGCTCTTCGTCTTTGCGTGTGTCCGTCCACTCGGCCATGAAATCGGCCAGCGCTCTGCCCTTGATGACCCTGGTGGTGTCAAACTCCAGCTCGAAGGGTTGTAGCTCAATGCCCCAGCCTGCGACGCGATCTGTCGCGTTCGGGTTGCGCAGGACCTGCTCCAGGGGATATGAGGTGACCACCTTGATGGGGTGACCCTGGAAGTAGTGGCGCAGCTTCCTGGAGGCGATGAGGAGCGAGAAGAGGAGCTTTTGCTGCATGGGGTAGCGCTCGCGAGCGTCCCGCAGCACTGTGCTGACGAAGTACACGGGGTGCTCGACGAGGGTAGTCGTTGGTGAGGCAACTGCTGGCTCCTCCTCGGGCTTGGTGGAGTCCTTGGCAAGGTTTTCTTGGGGCTGGTGGCCTGACGAGGCCGCTTCCTTGTCGGGGGGTTCTGGGCTTGGCGAGGTGGAGTTCTGCTTGTCGAGGACTGGCTCTTCTCTTTCAGCCACCAAGACCGCGCTTGCCGTCTGAGGAGTGGCTGCAAGGTACAGCTTCAGAGGCTCGCGAGGGCGTGGGGCGACCATGATGGGTGGGCTCGCCAGGTATTTCTTCAAGTCCTCAAAGGCCTTTGCTGCTTCGGGGGTCCACTTGAAAGGACCGGTCCTCTTCATGATCTTGAAGAATGGCAGTGCCCTCTCGCCGAACTTGGAGATGAAACGGCCAAGGCTGGCCATACATCCCGCTAAGCGTTGCATGTCCTTGAGGCGACGAGGGGGCTGCATCTGCTCTATGGCCTTGATCTTGTCGGGGTTGGCCTCAATGCCGCGGTGGGATACCAGGAAACCGAGGAGCTTGCCTGAAGGGACCCCGAAGACGCACTTGGCGGGGTTCAGCTTGATGTTGACCTTGCGCAGGTTGGCAAAGGTCTCCTCGAGGTCCTGGACGAGCGTGTCCTTCTCGCGAGTTTTGACGACGATGTCGTCGACGTAGGCCTCTGCATTCCTCCCCATTTGAGCTCCCAAGGCAATCCTCATGAGGCGCTGGAAAGTGGCGCCAGCGTTCTTCAGACCGAAGGGCATACAGACGTAGCAAAACACACCGCAAGGGGTGAGAAATGCTGTCTTCTCCTCGTCCTCCTTCGCCATCTTGATCTGGTGATAACCAGAGAAGGCATCCAGAAAACAGAGGAGTGCGCAGCCGGCGGTGGAGTCTACGATCTGGTCGATCCTCGGGAGGGGATAGGGGTCCTTGGGGCGGGCCTTGTTGAGGTCGGTGAAGTCGATGCAGAGGCGACTCCCTCCGGTGTGCTTGGGGACAACTACACCGTTGGCGAGACAAGTGGGGTGGACCACTTCCTTGATGATGCTGGCCTTCTTCAGCTTGTCTACTTCCTTGACGATGAAGTCTTGCTTCTCTGGCGCTTGGCGCCGCGCTTTTTGCTTGACGGGGCGTGCGTTTGGGCACACGGCTAAGTGGTGCTCGATCACCTCCCTCGGTACTCCGGACATATCTGACGGTGTCCAGGCGAACATGTCAGAGATTGCCCTGAGGAAGGCGACGAGCGCGCTTTCCTATTTGGGAGGCAGGTTGGCGCCGATGGTGACGCAAGCCCCCGAGCCGCTCGCCTCCAGAGACACTTGTTTTGTCGCGGCCTTCTCCTGGGAGAACAGCTGCTTCTTCTTCGCGGGGGGCCTCGGGAGGGGTTCCTCGTCCTCGTCAGCGGGTGACGCCACCGCGGCAGCCTTGTAGGCCGCTTGCGCAGCGTACAAGGCGTCCGAGACCACGCCGCGGATGACAATGGTGCCACCCGAGCCAGGGAGCTTGACGAGGTTGTAGGCGTGGTGGGTCACCGCCATGAACTTGGCGAGGGCGGGGTAGCCGAGTATGGCGTTGTAGGGTAGGCCGATGTGCGCGACGTCGAAGTCGATTAGCTCGGTGCGGTAGTTGGCCTGGGTGCCAAAAGTGACGGCGAGCCTCACCTGCCCCAAAGGGGTGGTAAGACCCTCTGTCACTCCCGAGAAGGGCCTGGTAGGCATGAGCCGCTCATAGGGCACCTGCAGCTTCTCGAATGTCTCGACGGAGATGACGTTGAGGCCGGCACCCCCATCAATGAGCGTCTTAGAGACGGCGATGTTGTTGATGGTGGGGGTGCAGACCAACGGGATGGTGCCAACGGTTGAGGTGGACTTGGGGTGGTCGCCGGAGTCGAAAGTAATGGGGCACTGGGACCACTTGAGGGGCCTGGAGGCCTCGACTCCGGGAAGGGCTGCCGCGACCTCGCGAGCGAGTTGCTTGAAGTGGCGGTTGGAGCGAGGGGCCTGAGCCCCGCCAAGGATACAGGCTGCCCCGCGAGGCACCTGGTAGCCCTCGTCAGCCTCGGCAGGCAGGTTGCCGTTTGCAGGCTGGGCAGCGTTGGCCTGGGGGTTCTGCTGGTAGTTGTCGTTGTAGTTGTTGTTCCAGCGTCGCCCCCCGCGGCCGCTGCGGCCTCCGCCGCGGCCTCCGTTTGCCTCGCGAGCCTCGCGAGCCTCGCGAAGCCTCTTGATGTCGAAGCACCCCTCGGTGGCGTGAGAGTGCCTATTGTGGTAGATGCAGAAGGGACGATCATCCTTCTTCTCAGGTCCTGCGGCTGGAGTAGCAGCTTGGCGAGACTGCTTGGCGTCAGGCTCTGCCGCGAGGACCGCAGTAGTTTTGCGCTTCTCAGAGGATTTCTTCTTTTTGGACCCCTCGGCGGGGTCCCCTGGCTCGTTCTTGACGAACAAGCGGCCCTCTTCAGCCTTAGCGCACTTGTCCGCCAAGTCGAAGAGCTTGACGACGGTGGTGATGTTGTCGTGGATGCCTAGCTTCTCGAGCATCCGCACGTCTGTGACCCCAGCCTGGAAGGCCGAAATGACCTGTGCGTCGGTGGCGTTGGGGATCTTGTTGCGCACTTGGCTGAAGCGCTGGATGTACTTGCGGAGGGTCTCGCCGGGCTTCTGACGCACGGCGCGGAGGTCATTGTAGGTGAGGCCGCGCTCGTACGTGCCCTTGAAGTTGGCGACGAAGCACCGGCAGAGCTCCTCCCAAGAGTTGATGGACTCGGCGGGGAGGTTGGTGAGCCATGAGGACGCAGAGTCCTTGAGGGCCATGGGGAACCAGTTCGCCATGACCTTGTCGTCGCCCCCGGCGGCCTGGATGGCCAAAGAGTAGAGCTGCAGGAACTCCAGGGGGTTGTTCTTGCCGTCGTAGCGCGGAGGGAGGTCCGGCCTGAACTTGACCGGCCAGACGACGCGACGAAGGCCGCGAGTGAACGCGGCCGTCATGCCGTAGGTGACCGTGCCGTTGGCAAGAGTGGCGCGGAGGTGGCGCCCGGCGATGGCGATGTCCTGGACGGCGCGGTTGCGGCGTTCTTGCCCGCGCTCGATGCTCACGCGCGCGTCCTCAGGGGCTCGCTGCACGATCTGGCAGTCATGCGGCGACGACGCGTGCGATGCAGCACGGCCGTCGCGAGGAGGAGCCCCCGCTGGAGCAGGTTGCGGTGCAACCGGTGGAGCCGGGGCGGGTGTGGGTTGGAGAGGAGGCGTGGGAGGTGCGCCGTGCGCCACGTCCCCCACGAGCGCAGAGGGAACCAGGGAGCGAGACGGCGCAGGTGCCGCGGCGCGAGCGGCGCCGATGAGCTCGGCAACGCGGTTGAGCCAGGCCTCCTGAGCCGCCGGCGTGGGGCGATACTGCAGCAGCTCCTGCGCCATGAGGAGCGCAGTCGCCGGGCTGGGCGCAGGGCGGCCCAGCGAGGAAGCAGCACGGTCCCGCGACGGGGGCAGGGAGGAGGCCTCCTCTTCGCCAAGGTCGTCCTCAGCGTGGTCGACGTCGTCGTCGTCAGGGTGCTCGACGCGGGGCTCGGGGTCGACGCGGCGCTCCGGAGCAGAGCCCCCACGCGGGCGGCCACGCGGGCGGCCTGCGGGAGCGGTGGCGGCACTAGCCGTCCGGCGAGCGAGACGTTCGGCACGAGAACCGGCCATGGCTGTGTCGAGGATGAAGACGCGCCTCAGCCCCCTACCTGGCGCGCCAAATGTCGGAGATTGTCCCCAGGAACTAGGGGTGTCTCCAAGGTATCGTGTAAGGGGCTGAACACGGAGTCAAACAGTCCACAACGTGCTCCGGCGATGGCGCTCGTCAGGCTCGCTGCGGACGACACTGCAGAGATTGACACAAGGTATTACCCAGGTTCAGGGCCCTCTTGTGGAGGTAAAACCCCTACGTCCTGCTATGGTGTATTGCACTGCTTGAAGAGTTTACAGTACAAGGAGAGCTTGTCGAGCTCGAGGTGGCTACAATGGCTACTTGCTGATCTCCAGATCTAGGGTTTTTGGACTCTGGGATCTTGGAACCTGGAATCGAACCCCTTGCACAAGCGTGCCTCCCCTCCTTTTATAGGCGCCCTGGGCCTCTTCTGCCCAAACATTTGGGCGGGAAGGGCTACCACATGGCGACAAAGGAGGAGGCGCGGTGCACCGTAAAGGTGAGGTCTACCATAAAGGTAAAGATCGTGGACGCGGTCCACGGCAGGGGAACAGCGTCACCAAAGCTGAAAAGGGGCACCGACCAGCCGGACGGCGGGCTGGCGCTTGCCGAGGTGGGAGGTGGCCCATGGTGACGTCGTCCTTGGAGCGTAGCTGCAGACTGTTCCCTTGTCACCAAAGGGGCAATACTCGTTGTCCGCTTTGCTTGGCTCCGCTTTGTTGACTGCTTTATACATGGAAACAGCAACTGCGGCGTCATCGTCATCGCGCGTAGGCACGCGCGTCACTCTGCGCATGGCGCAGAGTCCATGTGCGCTCTGCCGCGGGGGCAGAGTTGGCTTCACGAGGAAAGCGCTTGTCGAGGCGAAAGGCCTCGCCAAGCCCTTCAGCTTGGTCCTTAGCAGAATTGCGGGTGGCGTCGAAGACGCCTTGTCGAAGAGCGATCCCCCGCCAAAGGAACCCTTGGCGAGGAGAAGAACCCTTCGCGAGGAAAGAAATCCTCGCGAGGCATGCCAGGCTTGGGGAGCCTGGTCCTTAGCGAAAATCATCCAAGGAATCTTGTGGGCCCTGGCAGGCCGGCCCGTGATACCCTGGTTTCCACTGTGCCGACACTAGCCGCCGCACCTTTTTCAACAAAGGAGTAGGAGAAGGCCCGCGACTCGAAGGGGAAGGCATAGGGATGGAGACGGCACTTTCCCCATCCTTATCCTCTTCCTTTTTCTCTTCCTTTTTCTTCTTGGCCTCGGCGTCCAAGGTGCACCGGTGCATGTAGGCCCCTGCGGCTGCTGCCGGCTGAGGTGTGCCCTGATACGTGTCAAACGTATCTATAATTTTTGATTGATCCATGCTAGTTTTGTGATACTGTCACATGTTTTACTATCATATTACATCATTTTATACATTTTGTCGGACTAACCTATTGACAAGATGCCCAGTGCCAGTTCCCTGTTTTTGTGCTGATTTTGTTGCTGAGAGTTACTTCTGGAAATATTTTCGGAATTGGACGAAAATTTATGAAGATTTTTTATTGAAGAAATAAGGACCGGAGCCAGAAGCGCGACCCCGGGAGGGACCCACGGGTGACAGGGGGGCCGCGGCCGAGGCCCGTCTGTGCCCCTCGGAGACCCCATCGCGACGCCCTTTGGCCTATAAATCATCCCCGTCGAGAAAACCCTAACCCCCGAAGGATTTTCCCAAATACGATACAGAGCTCTGTCGCCATCGCCAACAAGTTTCGGGGGTTCAGAAGGTCCTGTTCCGGCACCCTGCCGGGACGGGGATCGACCGCCGGGGCCATCTCCATCAACGGCGCTGCTTCCCGCGATGAGGAGGGAGTAGTCCCTCACCGGGGCTGAGGCTTATACAAGTAGCTATGTGGTTATCTCTCTCCCATGATGTGATCTTCGTTGTGATCATGAGCTTTGTTAGTATAGTTGAATACATGATGTTTCCCTATGTGTAATGGATATGATGTTTCTCAAGTGGTATTATCTAGTATAATTTGCGGAGTCACCGTTGTGATCACGGTACCTCGGTGACAGTGTGGGTGCCGTGTGAGACTCTATGCATCAACATTAGAGGGATCTTCATCATGAGTTTGTTCTTTATTATTGTTGTATTGAATAGATCATGAGGTTTCTTCATGCTTGTGTTATTGAAGAAAGAGACTATTCAAGAAATAGGTTGTGCTGTTTGTTAGTACTATCTTTGGATGCGGATAGTGACAGCATGAAGTGTCCATAGATGTGGAATACGAACTTTAAGGTGTGCCTCTCGTAGCCCTACGCAATTCTCATCCTATTTGATCCACAAAAGAATGATCTCCGAGTAACGTCTACCATGCATGTGTTTTTCTGGGAACTATCATGTGTTTAATTATGTTAATGATGTTGAGAGTAGTCACTAGTGAAAGTATGAAGCCTAGGCCTTGTTTCCAAGCATTGATACACCGTTTTTAGTCACTTTTGTCACTTGTTTGCTTGCTGCCATTTTTATTACAGAATTACAAAATCACCTTTTACCATCCATATCACTTGCATTTTACCTTCTCTTTGCCGAACTAGTACACCTATACAACTGACAATTGTATTAGGTGTGTTGGGGACACAAGAGACTTCTTGTATCTTAATTGCAGGGTTGCTTGAGAGTGATATCTTTGACCTCTACCTCCCTGTCGATAAACCTTGGGTCACTCACTTAAGGGAAAATTGCCGCTGTCCTACAAACCTCTGCGCTTGGAGGCCCAACAAGTATACAAGAATAGAAGCGTGTAGTAGACATCATGCCCTTGGGGCACTTTGGCTGTTGCCGACGAGGGTCGACGGCTTTCCGCTTCCCGAGTGTGACGAGGGAAGCTCCTTCGTCTGAGTCGTCTAACTCGAACTCGTCATCGTCCTCCGTCCTCCCGGCGCCGGTCCTACTCGACGAGCCGCCTCCTGCGCGTGGTTGAGGAGGGGCGTCCACTCCCGTGGACTCCGACTCGGACGAGTCGCCGTCATCAACGTCCTGCGACCCTGCTGGGTGCTGGGGCGCGTCCTCCCAGATCGGAGGCAATCCCACCAAGTGCTAGAAGGTCTATGAACAACAAAAAGTTAAGTCTGAAAGGGGACGACACATAAGGAAGACAAGTATGGCGAGTCGACTTACCGTGGGAGCCGGTTTTGCGGATTTGTATGCCGCCAGGCCCGGGATATCCTTGTCTTCTAGGGCGTACCCGGACAGCCTCCCGATCTGGGCGATGAAATCGGAAACTGACCAGGTGAGCTGGTTCAGCCAGGAGGGATCCCCTAGCCCCGTGTACTCGTGCATCCGGGAGGGGCGCCTTTGAAGACGCGCAATCCATCACCTGACGAAGGTTGCCACCAGGTTCAGGCCGGTCAGCCCCTCCTCCATCAACTCGGTGAGTCACGCCTGAAGCAACTTGACATTCGGCAGATCCTCAGCGGCTGGCAGCTCCTGCAGGTTGCAAGGGTGGCTCCCCCGGCTGAGTAGGGCGGGATCGTGTCGTGGTGGTGTCACGGCAGATGCCATAGGATGGCTTGGAGTGTGGGGCCGATGGACGCTGGAGGCACCCGGGGAGGGCTTGCGCACACGGACACGCTCACGAGGAACACAACTCACACACACACACACGGTTTTACCCAGGTTCGGGGCTCTCGTGAGGAGATAACACCCCTACTCCTGCCTGTCTACTTGATTTATAGGTGGATTACAACCTGCTTACAAGCTTGCTCCTCGAGCCGAATTGAAGAACAACACGATCTAGGCCTCCAACCGAGTCTCGGCGGTGCTCTCTAGCTCTCTACTGCCTATGAAAGAAATGAGTCAATGCTGGAGCGTGAGGCAAGTATGCGTGCATGCGTCCCCGTAAGAGGAGCCCCTGGTGCTCCTTATAAAGGGAAGCCCAGGGCACAAGTTAGGGCTGACATCAGTGCTGGCGTAGTCCGGACTGTAGCCACGCCCGGTCCTCTGACCGCTTCCGTCACCGCGCCGTGGCACGTCCCATCTGTCTCCTCCAACACACTGCTCCCTGGTACCGCTTCGGTCAGCGGCATGGAGGTCAATCACTCTGGTCAAGTGGCCTCGTCCCATCGTGCAAGTGGTTCTGCGTCCTGACCCGTGATTGTAGGGACAAGACCTGCGCCTTGACCATGGCCCGAGTAAGCTTCCTTATTCGGCACCGGCATGCCGAATCCCCTGTAACTCGGTTTCGCCTTCCCTGCACACAAGAAGAACAAAGAACGATCCGACATATAACTTACGTGATCCGACATAACCATATGTCGGTTAACCATGACCCGGCCAACTCCGAGTCGACCGGTACAGTTATGTCGGTTTCAGTGACCCGGTCAACACCGAGTCAACCCTTATATCGACGCCTTGCCCATATCCGGGGGTTGCCCCCCGACATTAGTCCCCGAAGCTGGCGCGGTCCTGCAGCCTCGGATGAAGGGCCACGGCAGGTTTACCCGAAAAGCCAGCATCCTTAACTGATCTCCGACATAACATATGTCGGCGAAAATCATATGTCGGAAAGCACTTTGTAACCCTACTTGATATATCACCTTATGTCGGATCATTCCGACTCACAGGGAAAACCCCTTAACTCCTCCGAGTCATCGGCTTGCTACGTGGCAGAGCGTCTCTGCCCAACGCCTCGATCATCGTGCACGGATGGACATGCCACAGGCATGCGTGCCACCTGTGCGACGTCGGTCGTCTTGGCCACTGTGCCCACGTAAGCACTCGAGTGCACCCTTGACCGTGCGTGCGTCTCCTCGGGTCTCGCCCGATCGCGTGTACCGCCCTTGGACCGTTGGCCTCCTGTGGCCTCCCGTGTGGCCGATCGTGCGGCGGTTGAGCCGCAACGGGAACCGTGCCACAGATCGTGGGGACGTAACTTCCCGTCCGTTACGAGATCGTGCGCAGTGGATCGCGCACCCACGATCTCCTCCGCCGTAAATAAATAGGAGGAGCGGGGCAAATCTTTCCCCCTCCCCGCATTCACTCATCCTCTTCCTCGCCTCCTCGTTCTCCTTCCCCAGCGCGCAGAGCCCAAGCAGCGCCGCACGCCACCGCGCGCAACGCCGCCGCCGTACGCACTTGCGCACCAACGCCGCCGACGCACAGCACCGCCGCCGTACGCCGCGACACCGCGGTACGATCTCCTCTTCTTCTCTCTTTCTTCCTTTGTGCATTAGCACTTTGAATCTACGGGAGCTCCTCCGTCTCTGTTTCTTTGCTTGTTCTTGTTCTTGCTCTTGTTCTTCACCGCGGCGACGCATCGCGCGCCGCCGGTGACCTCGCAGCCACGATTGCGGTGTGCCGCCGGCGGGTTAGCCGCCATATCATTTTCTTCTCTTCTTCTTCGCTTCTCTTCTGGATCTAACACTTGTTTGCATCTTCCCGCATTTTCTTCCCTTTTTCTTTCCGTTTTCATTATGGCACATCTCGCTCACCGCCGGTGAACCCTTTGTTTGCAGATCTCGGTAATCTCCCATCAAGATGTCGGACGACGCCGCCCTCGAGGTGATTGACTCGGTTGAGGAAACCACCGTGGAGGGATCCACTCGGGCCTCCTGGGAAGGCTCTGATGTCGGACGAGCCGAGATAGACTGGTTGGTCCGGACGCGACGGATCCCTCCCGGAGTCGAGTGCCGAATGCCCGGCACCGAGACCACGCCGAGTCTCAAGGAGGGCGAACGAGTCGTCTTCGTCGCGCACTTCGAGCGGGGATTCGGATTACCCGCCAGTGTGTTCTTCCGAAACTTCCTCGACAGTTTCGGTCTCCAGCCTCACCACTTACCGGCCAACGCCATCACCACCTTATCTTCCTTTGCTTCCTTCACCGAGGGTTATCTCGGTCTCAAGGCCAGCGTCCGCGCATGGTCCAAGTACTTCGGATTCCGGAAGCAAGTCATTCCGAATCCTGCCGACCCGACAGCTCCCAAGGTGATGACCCAGTGTGGGGCCGCCACGGTCACGCCTCGGCGCGGCTCCATCTTCCCCCGGATCAACGGCCTGGAGTCATGCCGGAAATGGCAGCGCTCCTTCTTCTACGTGAAGAACTCGACCGACGTCGACAAGATCAACTTGCCGGATTTCGTCATCGGCCCCCCCACAGCGCAGCTCAACTGGGGGTACAATCCAACCGACAAAGAGGCCGAGGTCAACCAGATCCACGAAGTCGTGGGACAGCTCCGAGCAGAAGGGTTAACTGCCGACGATCTGTTGGCGACATTCATTAGCCGCCGGGTCTCACCTCTTCAGCGCCGAGTCCACAAGATTTGCCACATGAGTGGCCCTCTTGACCCGACTCGGACAAGCACGGTCGAGCTGACCAAGGCCCAGATCCGGCAGCGGGTCAAGGCCATAGCTCGGACGAGGATGACGGAGGAGTGGGAGTGGGGAATAGAACCTTACAGCCGGAACAACCTTCCGCCCCAGGTAAACGACTTGCACCGACGTAACTTTCCTACCGACATAAATTCTTAAGTCAGTTCCCTTTTTATACTCGGCCTTAATCTTTCTCCGTTTCCATTGTTCAGAGATTCGAGCGGCAAAAGAAGGAGGACGGGCGGGATCCGGCTGCCAAATGGGGTCCAGACCGGGTCGAAGCTGACTCGGTGGACCCGGATAACGACGACAACATGCCGATCCCTGATGTCGGCACAGTTCCTGTCACCGGTAAGGCTCGCGTCCGAGATTGGTCAGATGATGATGATGACGACTGTCGGATTCTAGAGGTAGAAGATCCTCTCCCGGTTTCGTTTGCTTACCCGGTGCCCTCGCCCCCAGCTGACGCGGACGACCAGGTGCTTGATGTGGAGCCCCTCGCCACGGGACCCAAGGGCGCAGTTCGGAAACGCCCAGCAGCAGCGACCGCCGGTGCCGGAACATCCGGCGCTCCCGCGAAGAAGCAGCGGCGGGTAAAGACTGCGGCGAAGCGCCGCGAGCGCCCAGTCACTAAGGGGTAAGACTCCCCTTTCACCGACATAACCTTATATGCTTAGCCGTATTTACTTTTCTCCCTCTGACGATATACTCTGCTGTTTTGCCTTGCAGCTCCGCCCCTCTGGAGATTCCAACCGAGCCCACTGACTCGGATCCTGTCAGGACTCCGACTCCGCCTCGGCCGGACGACACGAGGCTGCCGAGTCCCCCACGGATCGGCCCGATAGTGCCTCCAACAGTTCCGGGATCCGGGACCGGAGAGGCCGAGTCGGTAACGACCGACATATCCAAGAATCTCGGGGTCAGCACGTCGGCCCCCGAAACAGAGAAGATTGCAGCTTCAGAAGATTCGGCCCATCCGAGTCAGACGCAGCAAGCACCGCCACAACCGCAACAGCCACAAGCAGCAACAGCAACAGCAACAGCAACAGCAACAGCAACAGCCACAGCCACAGCAGCCGCGACCGCAGCAACAGCCCGCTCCGACACAACCACCACGGCCATCGCCATCTAAGTCGAAATCCACATCGACATCCACGGCCAAACCAACACCTCCACCGACACAACCGACGGCCAAGCCAACGCCGGCACCGGCACAACCGCAGCCACGGCCACAAACATCCAAGGCTCCAGTTCCTGCAACTGGGGAAACAACCGGAAAGGCACTGGTGACGATGGTGTCGGCTAATCCGGAGCGACAGCTGGTGGTGCCAGCGAGCCGCGGGACACCCCCAGTGTTATTAACCAGTACACATACCACTGACTGGGTGCATGCCCCGGTGCGAACCGACAGCGGAAAAAGCCTGGGCTCCCTCGAGCACTACAACACGGAGTGGAACGCCGCCGACATGGGCGAAGTGAGCTCGAAGCCACCCGCGAGCCAAATCCTCTTAGAGCATCCGGTGAATCCGAGTCTGGTTGGCCAAAAGATGGCCGCAGTAAAATCTGCCCTTTTCGCCGCCGACCAAGCAGCCGCGGTAAGCTATGCCGAGTAAATATAACTCGGTTTATTTTCCTTTAATTTATATATTATCCATCCCCAGTCCCCGAGATTCGGGTCGAGTGACTGAAACTCGGCTGAGTAAAGATAACTCGGGCTGAATCTTTATCAATAATATTAATATCTCTTCTTTTCAGATTTGTATGACCAAGCGCACGCATGTGCACCGCAAACTTCTGCTGGCCCACAAAAGCCTCTCCGATAAACATAAGTTGCTGCGAGCCCAGCTGGACCAAGTAGCTGACTCGGCGCTCAAGGTTGAAGGCTTGGAGAAACGGATCTCGGAAACCGAGTGTAAGCCACACCTTGCCCTTTCGATTTGCACTTGCATCAATCTGCTCATTCTAACACTTGTTACCTCGGCACAGCCGCACATAAGGAGCGCGAGCTTGCACATCAAGCCGAGCTAAAGAGGGAGCAGGAGGAGGTGCTCCGGCTGAAGGCCGAACTGGAGGAAACTCGGAGTCGAGCCGCCGAGTCGGAAAAGAGCGCTGCCGAGGAAAAGCGGCTCCGAGTCGAGGAAACCCGGAAAATCCAGGGTCGCTTGCCGAATCCAAGTCTGAGGCTACCTCGGCCAAGAGCGAGCTTCAAACTTTGCAGGCCAAGATCGCACAGTGGCTGGTGGACATCTCCAAGATAAACTCCGAGATGGACAGTAAGCTCTCTTCCCTTCTGCCTTTATTCCTTCTTTCATCTTTCTTCATCTGTAACTTATTTCGGCGCCAGCCATTCCCTACTCAGAATGCTTCCCACACACCAAGGCCGCCGCGGACAAGAGCGCGAACGAGCACCGGTTCGAGAAGATCCTAGGTGGCCCTATCTCGGCCGAGTGGGATATGGATGCCCACTTGGTGGCTCTGAAGGCTCGCTTGGTCCCAATGAGGTCAATCGGAATGAACCTCCTCACCGCTGCCATCCGAGCTTACAACGTTCTCTGGCCCGGGTGTGAGGCCCCTCTAGTTGTTGATGAGCTGGCCACGTGCCTGCTGGCCTCCGAGGCAAGGCTTGATGACTGGCGATCATCGGCCGCCCGAGTCGGCGCAGACGAGGCGATGATGTACGTGCTATCCTGGTACGAGAAGCTCGATCTCGACAAGCTCAAGACTCTGCGCGACGGGTCAAAGTGGCTCACTGATCCGGATCACATTCGGCGTCGCCAGGAATTTGCTCACGCCCTTATCCAGTACGCCCCGGTGCACTCCTTTGTCGCTGGCGACCGGGTTCCCCAATCCGAGGAGATCCCGGTTGAAGGAGACGAAGGAGAAGACGAAGACGAGGCCGTCGACGAAGAGATCGCAGCAGACGCTCCACCCGAGTCAGCCACCGGCACTGCTACCGGGTCCACCGCCGAGGAAACCGCAACCGAGACTCCAGCCTCTCCTTCTGCCCGAAAGGCCTCGGACTCTGCTGCTTAAACTTTTAAGAAAAAACTCAATTCGTTAAATCCCCGGAATGCCGGGTGCAGATGTAATATATACCTTGCACTTTTTATGGTTGGTACTTGACTTTTTTACTTTGCAAGTTTTAACAAATTTAGCCGCATGCCGGATCACATTGAACCGAGTCCCCGAGTTCAATTTCTTGTTTACTATACTTCTGCCATCTCTGCTCTTGCCTACCATTCTTGGTGTCAGGCAGTCGAGTCACAAAACGACCGTTGTACAGCATACAGTACTTAGAAACTTGGGAAAATAGCCAAGGCCATCCGACATAGGGTTATTAAAAGGAAACCGAATCGCTCCTGGACCGAGTCCCCGAGTCGGTTTTCTTGTGTACTGCACCGAGTAACCTTTGCTCTTGCCTACCTTTCTCGGTGTCAGGCAGTCGAGTCACAAGATCACGAGAACATAGCACACAATACTCACCAACATGGCGACACAATTTTTAGAGCCATCCGACACAAGGAATTAAATACAAGGATAAAACACAGATTTGTTCAACAAGGCAGTCCCCGAGTCTCTTCTCGGGGTGCCGACATTTCATTTCTTAGTTTCGAGATACATACAGTGGGTCCTTAAGAGTAGAAGGGGCGGAGAAGAGCTACATTCCAAGGGCGTTTGGTCTCCTCTCCGGATCGGTCCATCCTGTTCTTTACCTGTTTCTGAGCATCTATGAGATAGTAGGCATCATTGTTCAAAGCTTTGCTCACGATAAACGGTCCCTCCCACGGAGGTGATAGCTTGTGCATCCCGGCCGTGCGCTGCACAAGCCTAAGCACGAGGTCTCCTTCTCGGAACTTGCGAGGATTCACCTTCCGACTGTGGTAACGTCGGAGATTTTGCTGGTATATCGCTGATTTGGACAACGCCAACTCTCGTGCTTCTTCGAGCAAGTCGACATCGTTCTCTCGGGCTTCTCTTGCCTCTGACTCGGTATATAAAGCAACTCTCGGCGAGTCGTGCTCTATGTCGGTTGGCAGAACTGCCTCTGCTCCGTAGACCAGGAAGAATGGCGTATAGCCGGTCGACCGATTCGGTGTAGTCCGTAGACTCCACAGTACTGCCGGGATCTCGTCCAGCCAGCACCCCGGAGCACGTAACAGTGGCTCAATTAGCCGGGGTTTTATACCGGATAAGACCAGAGCGTTTGATCTTTCCACTTGCCCATTCGATTGCGGATGGGCGACCGACGCCAGGTCGAGTCGGATTCTCTTTTCTTGGCAAAACCGAGCAAAGTCTCCCTCGGCGAAATTTGTGCCGTTATCAGTGATGATGCTGTGTGGGTGCCCATATCTCAGGATAATATCCTTTAAGAACGACACAGCTGTACGGCCATCACACTTTCTTATTGGTTTCACCTCGATCCACTTGGTGAACTTGTCCACCATCACCAATATGTGGGTCATGTTACCTCGGGCCGGTTTAAACGGTCCTACCATATCCAAACACCACACCGCAAAGGGCCAAGTGATGGGGATAGTCTTGAGTGCGGACGCCGGCATGTGAATCTTGTTTGCAAATCTTTGACATCCTTCACACTTCCGGACTATGTCCTCTGCCTGCTGCAGAGCGCTCGGCCAGTAAAACCCATATCGGAATGCTTTGGCCACAATGGCTCGGGAAGAAGCGTGATGACCGCATTCTCCCTGATGGATATCTCGGAGGATCTTTTCTCCTTCTTCTGGTTCGACACACCGCTGAAGAACGGTGGTCACGCTTCTCTTGTATAACTCTCGGTTGATGATGGTGAAAGACTTGGATCGTCTCTGTATCTGCCTGGCCGAGATCTCATCACTCGGTAGGGTGCCATCCAACATAAATGTCATGATGGGTTGGGCCCATGTCGGTACCGGACGAGTTCCGAGTTCAGGCTCATCGATCTCCATGGCTTCAACCGACATAACGACACCCGACATAGGCTGACGAGTCCCCGAGTCCTCCCAAAGGATTCCCGATTTCCGCCAAGCGGCTTTCCAATTTTCCAACTCTATTCTTGAGTCCGACATAACACACGCGACATCCATGGAAGTCCCCGGGTTCAGCGGAGCAGTCCCCGGGTCCTGCGGAGCAGTCCCCGGGTTCAGCGGCTTGCTCCCGACGTCAACGTCCATCGGGACGACATCGGATTCCAGAATACCCGGGATGAATATTGAGTCTGACTCGGGTGAAGGCTTAATTGATGGCTTGTGAAGATGCTCCAGAGACACCCCGGGTGGAATGGCCTGTCGGTATGATCCGATCTTGGACAACATGTCTGCACTTTCATTCTCGGTCCGCCGGATGTGATTGAACTCGCAGCCATCAAAGATCCCCGAGATCTTTTGGACATGGAACCGGTATGCCGCCATGTTGGCATCCAGGGCGTCCCAGTTGCCCGAGGTCTGCTGAATCACCAAATCCGAGTCACCATAACAGATTATTCGGCGAATCCCGATTTCCTTGGCCACCTTGAGTCCGTGGATCAATGCCTCATACTCGGCTACATTGTTGGATGCCGCGAAATGAACTTGCAGCACATATTTCAACTGGTCTCGCTTTGGCGAGGTGAGAACCACACCGGCACCCAGGCCTTCTTTTACCTTGGACCCGTCAAAGTGCATCCTCCAGTAATTGGGGTCCGGCAGAGATGGTTCATATTCCATCTCGGCCCAGTCCACAAGAAACTCGGCCA
The DNA here is from genome assembly GCA_012064385.1 of Puccinellia tenuiflora. NCBI lineage: Eukaryota > Viridiplantae > Streptophyta > Magnoliopsida > Poales > Poaceae > Puccinellia > Puccinellia tenuiflora. Next base: position 174,751 of record QRDG01002392.1, on the reverse strand, counting down.
CTGCTTGAGACTTGATGGTATCTCTTCTCGCGTATTGCGGCGCATATGCCGCCAACTCGATAGCCCACTTGGCTACTCGGCCACTTGCGTCTCGATTGCCGATGATTTCCGAGATAGGAGCTGCACTCACCACGGTTATCGGGTGCTCCTGGAAGTAATGCTTCAGTTTCTTGGCCGCCAGGTACACACCATAGGTCATTTTCTGGTAGTGTGGATAATTTTGTTTCGAGGTGGAGAGTACCTCACTCAGGTAATACACCGGCCTCTGCACGGTGGTTCCCCCTTCTTCTCGTTCTACCACCACAACGACGCTGACGACTCGGTTAGTAGCTGCAATGTAAAGCAACATGGGCTCTCTCGGTAATGGCGAAGCCAATATTGGGGCAGTAGCCAACACCTTTTTCAACTAATGCCGAGTCCGCTTGTGGGGTCCAGCTAAATCTATCAGATTTTTTCATTAGCTGGTACAAAGGTAGAGCCCTTTCTCCCAACCGACCTAGAAACCGACTCAGGGAGGCCAGGCAACCCGTAAATTTTTGGACATCTCGGAGGGATCTCGGTAGCCTCATTTTTTCTATTGCCCGGATCTTAGTCGGATTTGCCTCGATACCTCGGCTCGACACGAGGAAACCGAGTAACTTGCCGGCCGGCACACCGAATGTACACTTATCCGGATTAAGTTTTAGTCGGAATTTCCGCAGGTTTGCGAATGTTTCTCTGAGATCATCTAGCAGAGTATGTTTTTCTTTTGTTTTTATGACTATGTCGTCGACATATACTTGCACGTTTTTTCCTATCTGATCATGCAAACATTTCTGCATATAGCGCTGATACGTAGCGCCGGCATTTCTCAAACCAAAACACATGACACGATAGCAATAAGCCCCGTACGGGGTAATAAAGGCAGTTTTTATTTGATCATCCGGGTTTAACGGGATCTGGTGAAAACCAGAGTAGGCATCCACAAAGGACAACAGTTGACATCCGGCCGTGGAGTCGATCACCTGATCGATCCGAGGCAACGGGAACGGATCTTTCGGACAAGCCTTGTTCAGGTGGGTGTAGTCGATACACATGCGCCAGACAGTAGGCGCATCCGGTTCTTCCTTCTTTTTCTCCACCAGGACCGGGTTAGCCAACCAGTCCGGGTATTTCACTTCCACGACGGCATTCGACGCGAGTAACTTGGCTAACTCGTCACCCACCGCCTTCCTTCTTTCTTCGGCGAGACGCCGAGTCGGTTGCTTCACAGGCCTAGCATCTGGCCTGACATGCAGAGAGTGCTCAGCCAACTCCCTCGGAACACCCAGCAAGTCCTGACTGGACCATGCAAAGATATCCCGATTCTCACGGAGGAAGTTGATGAGCTCGCTTTCCTATTTCTTGTCCAACCCGGCACCGATGATGACGGAGCGTTCCGGGTTAGCCTCGTCGATGCCGACCTTCTTCGATTCCTTCGCCGCCTGGAAGGTTGCAGCTTGTTGCGGGTTAGCCGCACTCGGCATGCCGAGCTGAGATGCCTGGGCCAAAGCCACCACCTCATGGATTCTCCTTTTCTCGGCGGCGATCACCAGTGATTCGGCCAGGGACGACCCGGCTGAGGCGCACTCCATAGAACGCTTGTAGTCTCCCGAGATGGTGATGACACCATTTGGACCCGGAAGCTTCATCTTCAGGTACGCCACATGAGTAGACGCCATGAACTTGGCGAGTGCCGGTCTGCCGAGTAAGGCGTGATACGGGCTCTCGAGATCCACGACCTCGAACAGCAGACTCTCAGTCCGGCAGTTGCTTTTGTCACCAAAGGCGACATCAACCCAAATCGTGCCCATGGGTGCATGTGATACACCGGGCACAATGCCGTGAAAGGTGGTTCGGCTGGGCTGCATCATATTCTCGGTTATGCCGAGTTTCACCATGGTATCCCGGTACATGATGTTGATGCTGCTCCCGTTATCAACGAGGACCCGGGAAAACCTGACGTTGATGCTGGGCCCGACGAATGTCGGATCCAACACTAGAGCATAACCTCCTGGGTTGGGCATGACCCTTGGATGGTCCTTGATGCTCCAGCTGATCTCATCCTCGGACCAGTACATGAATTTCGGCACTGCCGGCATAACGGCGTTTACCTCCATCGCACGCCTGTGCTGACTCTGCTTGTCGTTGGGCTCGGTCACAAAGACCATGTAACTCTGGTGAGGTTCCCGGTATTGATTTTGCCGACTCGGACCAGCGTTGCTGCCGGGGTAGTTGGAGTTGTTGTTGGTGTTGGCCATGTTGGCCACTTGGTTGACATCTTCAGGCCTTGCTTGGGCGTTCACTGGGATAGCATTCACACCCGTGAGCAGTCCTGGCCGAGTCGCCGGACCGGTGTTCTCCTGCGGGCGCCTGTTTCGGCTGCAGTTCCGGTTTGAGTGCTGAGCCGGTCTGCTGGGGTGCTTGGTGTGGTAGCTGCAGGGATCATTCGGCATCGTCCCGTTGGGGCTAGCCCACTGCCTCTTGTCGCCGTTCCACGGCTTTCTCTCGCCATTCCATGGTCTTTTTTCGCCGTCCCACGGCCTCCTCCCTTCCGAGTTCTGGCCCCATATAGGACCGTCATTTTTCTGTCTCTGGCTGCTGCCGGCACCCATCTGATCTTGGTCGATGGCAGCAACCTGGTCTGACCCATACCGGTAATCCGGCCTCTCTTCCCTTCTCTTTCCTCGGTAATCCGAGCGTTCACCTCGCCGACCCGATCTGTCTCTGTCGACCGGGGCCAGTAAGGGCTGCGTCGGATCACCGAGCGCGTAACTGTCGGCAATTGACATTGTCTCGGCCAAGGGGGCCGGCATCTCCCTCTGGAGTCTCTGCCAAAGCATGGAGCCATGTCGGCATCCTTGCGCAAACCAGGCTATGGCTTGTGACTCAATCACTCCTTCACAGGAGTTCCGGATCGTGCTCCACCGGGTTAGATATTCCCGGTCAGTTTCGTCTTCTCGCTGCCGACACATGGACAGCTGCTGAGGTCGATTCGGCCTCTTGTAAGTGCTGGAGAAGTTGCTAACGAAGGCGTCGGAGAAGTCGAGCCAGCAGTCAATGCTGTTCTCCTCCAGGTTGTTCAGCCAGATTCGGGCCGGTCCCTCTAGCATCTGCGGCACATACCGCACTGCCCATCTGCGACTTCCGCCGGCAATGTGCACAGCGGTGACATAGTCTGTCAGCCAGTCCTCCGGCTTGGTGCTGCCGTCATAGGTCCTTGCACCCCGGGGGAGCTGGAATTTCGGCACCGGTGCCTGCTTCATGATCCGGGGTCCAAAACATGCAGGACCCGGTGGCCTTGCTCCTCCAGCAGTTCAGACAGATAGATTCTGTCCAGCTTGTTGCGTACATCGTGTGCCGGCAACTGGCGAGTTCCCAGCCTTGCGCCGAGTGCACCCTCGGACGCCAATTCTCGGTATCTTGTGTACCCGGCCCGCTCCATGGCCGAGTAACCATCATCATATCGGTCTGCGGCCGGCTCGGCATACCCGGCACCCGCTTGACGACGAGGTGGAATGGGTACCGGATACCGAGGTGGCTGACCTTGATTCGCCGGGATAACTTGGTTCTCTTCCTGCCTGCCCTGGGCGGGTCCTGACTTTCCCCGACCGGCATTGCCTTGCTCGGCTACCCTCTTTCCGGCATAGGCCGGATCGTACGCTTGTATCTGCTTGTTCTTGCCAGAGTTCACACTCTGGCCCCTGCTCCTGCCTACATATGGTGAGGAGGCTTGCCCCTTGGACACTCCTCCGGCTCCACCATCCGAGTGAAGGAACCGAGATCCACCCGCATCCGGGTTGGCCTTGCGATAGGCCTCGTTCTGCCGGTTAGCGACTGTAACATCCCAAATTTAAAATAAGAATTAACAAGACCCAAAATTCAGAACCAACAAAAACTTTTTGAAATTACTACACTAATGATTGTGTTTTCCTTTATATTGTTCTGTTTGACCTTGTGTGACTTGTTGTTTATGTTGTTTAACTAGTAAATATTAATCGCAGAACCCAACCCAAGTAAAAATATATTAACTTGTGCTCACCTTATGACAAGAAAAGATTCCATATATCTTTTCTAATCTTATTTTGGCCAAAGTCTATTTCAATGAGGTTTGATTTCAGCAGCAAATAAAATACCCTTTAGTTGAGAAGTAAAAGTATTTCCAAAAATTATGTGTTCCCCAAAAATATGGAGACCTATATATATATCTCCTATCCAATTATCAACCTTGATATTTTGCATGTATATGCAACTCCTATTTTATAAACTCTGATTTCCACCCCATTTGAAAACAACACTAGTGGGAAATATATTACCCCACATATTTCCTTTCTCAAAACTTTTTGAAAACAATTAAATTATGAGTTGAGATATTTCTTAAACCTCATCTTGTCATAATTGAGTGTGATCATTTTTTTATATAAGATAGTATTGTGAATTATGGAATTGGTGGTGTGATTAATTCATGTGGTTTGAATTGTGTAGACTTGGTGGTGATGTGAATATTTCTTGTGTTTTATTCATTGATTGTGTGTTTGCTTGATAAATAAAAATAAGAAGAAAATTAAGTGTCACATGAATTAATAAGACCTATAATAACAAGGGTCACATGAAATAATAAGAATTATTTCATTCCCACAACTTCTTTTACCCAAAATGGGATCTCCATTTTTGGTAACCACTTAAACAAAATTGAACACCATCACCAATGCCTATCACCACAGCATTTTGCACACTTCCACCCCATATTTTTCCTTAGCATTAAGATGCCTAATAGTTGCAAATAGTGCAAAATGGTACCCTACACCCCTATACTCCAGTGGCTGCCCAAACTTGCTCCCTTGCTGTCCCCAATATGTCCAGCACCTCACCCAGCACCCCCTGCATGTTCTGGACACACCCCACACTCCCCTCTCCCTAAACCCTAGCCCTAGCTAGCATTGGCATGGCATGGCCACCCCCATGCCCACTTGTTCCCAAACCACAGCCAGCCACTGAACCAGCATGTCCAGGAGGTAGCCACGGTCCCCCTGACCCTCCCCATGTCGGCCCCTTGCAGCAGGCCCCTCCCCTTACCCGCAATCGCCGGAGCACTGCCGGCCGAACCACTGTCGAACACACTGCATGCACACACGCACCGCGACCACCCCGAGCCGACCAACGCCCGCCCGAGCCGGCATCGACCACCACGACGCACGCCACGCTCTCCTCGACCCCCTGGCGCCGCTCCCGTGCCTCCCTCGCCCTGCACGTCGCCGACCAAGCACGCCTGCGCACCGCCAGAGCGCGCCCGAGGCCGTCCCCCACCTCGAGCAAGCTCGGCTCACGTCCACGCACCCGACCTTGCTCCCCTGCCCGCCAACACCTTAGCCACACCGCACCGCCCCTTTGGCGAGCTCCTATCTCCCTCTGGACTTCCTCGCGCTCAAGCTCGCCATGTCCGTCCTGGACGTCGCCCACGGTGCACCGCGCCAGGGCCTATAAAATGGCACCCCGAATCGCACTACCCACTCGCGCCACCTCCACTCCTCCCCAATCGACCCCCAGTACCACCATTCCATCCCGCGCCTCGCTCTGTCGCCGGATTTGACCGGAGCCCCGCCGTGGCCACCTCTCCGTCGAGCCACTGGTGCAGACCACCTCCGGCCTCGCCCTTTCTTTCCCTAGCTTCAAGACCACCCCAGAGCGCTCACACACCGTCCAATTTTGGCTTTCCTCCCTTGCAGGTTCGAGTTCGTCCTCGACCGGATCGGTCCGCCGCCACCCTCC